>CM075813.1:43187521-43717348 GCA_037975025.1 Excoecaria agallocha | reverse complement strand
GATGGCGGAGTTTGAAAATTAATCACAGCGTTACGTAGTTTTAGATCAAGTCAAACTCAGAGTGAGGAGGCAACAAATAATCTTGGGCTATGCCTGATAATTAAACCATAAGAACTAAACAACTACAACTGGAGAACTTACCAACTTTCTGAATCATCAGCACTTGCAAGAAAAGACTCCAGCTTATCTTGCCTCTCCTTCTTTGTTATCTTCTTCCCACTGATGTCGTATCCAATATGTTTTTCATCTTCATACCACTTCAAGGGAACCTCTCCAATTGTATTTCGAGGTGCCACCTTGTGAAACAAAAACCATAATTCATACACAACTGAACAGAAACTCCACTAGATAATTGATAATAACATTGGCAATGTCAAATTAAATAAATGCAGATAATTCCAAGTTGAAAAGATAAAACAGGAAGGCATTGTACTTCATCCTCAGAAGAATCACTTTCTTCAGCCACTTGATCCCTTTCAAAACCTTCAATTTGATCTTCCTCATCTGTGCCATCATTTTTGTCTGTGTCTACAGAACCCTGCGATAATTTCTCTTAAACAATAGCATAGCGCAAAGCACAGAAACAAGGACTTAAAAGCGCAGTAGCAATGTATGAGGAAAAAGAACAAGGATTGCTTTCATTGCTATGTCAGCCAAAATGCAGGACAATACTAGAAATACCCAATTATACTTTCGATTACACCAAAGCCTCCAATGGAACATGCATGAGCATGATAAGATTAAACATCAACTCCACTCTAGATGAATTTTCCTTTATCTAATTTCTTACGTGTCAAATCACCGGGAAGCATCAAAATCCAGTACATTTAAAAGTTCGTTGTTTCCAAATTATTTTGGAAAACAGTGCAATTCGGGACCATCCAAATAGGCCCTAAGAAAACAAAGGCAATTACCGTGTACCTCATCTCCAGATGAATTGCTTTCTCCAGCCTCTGAATCACCCGATGATCCATAAAACTCATCCTCATCCTCAGAATCAGAAAGGTCCTAATATCGGTAAAATTAATTGACTTACATTAGCACCATAAATTGAAGTATTAATACACAATCAAAGTTGCTTTACAGGTGCATACACATTCACAAAAGAACCAAAAGAAGAAACTAGGAATGATACATGCACTCATAGCAGCCGGAAATTTTTTTTTCTCCTCATTAATAAATTAAAGATATAGAATTACATGGAGATGTCCATTAAGAAAACACATTAATTACCTGGTCATCAGAGCCAGAGCCAGACTCAGAACCAGTCGCTATTTCTTCTTCTTCTTCTTCTTCTTCTTCTTCATGATAGCGTTCACGTTCTTTACTGTTAAGCTTGTCTTGCTTGGACTTACTTTTTATACCATTTTCTTCAATATCCTTACCGTTATTCTTATTTTGAGCGGGAGAATCCATCTGAGGAGACTTCTTCTTCCTCATTCCCTTTCTCCCCGGAAAAATTTCTTCTTCTTACAAACTATAGCTTCTGAGTGTTGGGTTGACAGAAGTGGGGCAAATTTGGGAATTAGGGTTTTGAGGGTTTAGCGAACATGATTTTGAAAGTGGGCCGAATCGGAGTCAATGGGCTTATATGGGTTTATACTTAAGACCCAAAGTTCTTAAATACGTTAGATAGAAAATATTATGGTGAAAGTGATGTCGTTTTGAAGAATAAGAAGAAACATAAGAGACGACAATAAATGGTGAAAGTGGTGTAGTTTTAAAGAATAGGCTTAATACGTAATTAGCCCCTTATACTTGTACGATTTTTTCATACCGGCCCCTAAACTTAATAATTTACCATTTTGACACTTATAATTATAAACTTTTGTTGCTGATTTAAGGAGCATGTGAATTGCATATGGTTGACTCATCGCTTTTAACCAATTGTATTTGGACATATAGCACAGTAAAATTTTTAATGCAGTTTGACTCTCTCTCTCTCTTCACTTTCCTTCTTCCCTTTCTATGTTTCCTCTCGTTTGCTCTTCTTCTCTCTTTGAAATTACTATCAGATTGATTGTTCCAACAGAAGAGGAAGCCATCAGCCTTTGCTTGTCGTTGCTGCTTTTGCCTGCTGCCGCCGCCTTCGCTTGCCATCATCGTCTCCTCTCTCTGAAAGGAGATCTGCCGCTTTCATCTATCGTTGCCGCCGCCTGTACGCCGCTTTAGCTTGTAGTCGTTGGGTATGCTTCCTTTTTCTCACAAGATTGATGTTGTAATTGAGATCTAGTTGTGTATTCGTTTTTCTTCTTCTTCCAATTTTTTATTTTATTTTCTGTTTATGTATTCAAGTTATAATTTTCTAATTGCATATTCATTTTCTATTATTTTCTAAGTGTGTATTTGAATTTCCATCCCAATTTTCTTTTTCTCGGTCTTAAGAATGAACTTAAAAATTAAAATTTTATATTTTTTCCATTCAAGTGTTCCTTGAGATTGCAAGTGTAGAGGAAAAGGAAAATGAGAGAGAAATTCTTGAGGCCATATTTATTGTTTTATCTCTCTCTCTATTTCTCCCGGGGATGTTCAAAACCCAACTCTACCCTAATAACCCAACTCAAATTAGATATTCGGTTAGGATTATTAGGGTCGGATATTATTGAAGAATTTAAATTTTTCGGATTGGAATCTTGTTAAAATTCTTATAAATCCGATCCGCCTGAATAATACACTTCCATCTTTTTTTTTTTAACATGTTTTAATGAAATTTTCCAATTAATCAAATAAAATAGATTTTTAATCCAAATGAAATTCTCCAATATATATATATAAAGGATTTAATTGTAAGATTTGATTAAGAATTGGATCAAAGCTCAAAAATACATTTAAGTCCCTGTGGTGCAAGGCGTGCTCTGTGCGAATTCATTCCAATTAAGAATTAGAATGTGAAAAGGAAAATTACTTTTCCAATTTCAAATAGAAATCGGAATGAGAGTGGCAACATATAAATATACACATAAAAGGTTTTCTTGCAGTGAAAAATTAAGTAGGCCACAATTTTATAAAAAAATTAATATAAAAAAAGAGTTTTTCATTAACTTTTTCTTTCTATTTTTTCATTTGCGTGAAATTATAGTCCACTTTCTTTTATTATATTATAAATAATTATTCAATTCTCCAATTTACCCTTATTTAATATTCATTGTTATCTACAAATATCAAATATTATCTTATACTTCTTATATATCAAATATTATATTTTTATTTGAATTTTAATCTAATTTTTATCATGTAAATTAAAAGATAAACAAAATTATTTTTTTAATTTAAAAAATAAGTTTGGATTATTTGGACAATGTTCGAATTTTTACAGATTGTTCGGATAAGGATCCGAACTATTCATCGGTTAGGGTAGATTGAAATTTAGAGGAAAATTCGGTTCGAATTGACTCGAACTCGCCCTATGAACACCCATAGTTTCTCCTATTTTGTTTATCTCCAAATGCTCATCTTTTTTCAAAATATGGCCAATCAACCCATCTACAAACAGATCTCTAAGTTCAAGGAAACCCTCAGTCTCTTCAATGAGGACAATAATGGTCTCTTCCTTGAGATCTCTCTTTCTTTTCTTTTTTATGCCTTGCTATTTTATTATTCCTATTTGTATTTTGATAAATTGTTGACATCGATTTCTTGTTCAATCTTTGGTTTTCTAATTGTGTGGGCAATTAGAGGTGGTGGAGCTATTTTTGGTTCTTGTTCCCGAAATTCTTTCTGCATATTGAAATGAGCTGGATTGAATCAATGATCTTGGTCTAATTATCCAATTGGATCTTTTTTTGATGTTGTATTTGAAAGACATTCTAAATCAAAAGAATGCTTGAAGGGGAATTCAGATTATGTTCTAAGAAAGGAAAAAGATGATTTTTTTTTTTTAACATTTGTAAACATTAATCTGTAATTTAAAATTTCCTTCACGTTCCTCAATTGCGTGATATTCACGCTCCTCGTCCAAATCAACAACATTCTTGCCACATAAACACATGCTCACTTCAGAGATGTTAACAGTTAAGTACATTAGCAACTTAAAGTGTTAAAATGAAAAATATTTGAGTACAGGGATCGGGATGGCAAAAGTATACAAGTACAAGTGGCTAGTTATGTATCAAGCCTAAAGAATATGAAGAAGCATGAAAAGACAATTAATAAATCAAGCCAATAGTGAATGACGAAAGCTATGTTGTTTTGAATAATATGAAGTAGGGATGATCGCGGGACGGGAAGTGCCTCCCCACCTACTACCCCGTGCAAAGGCGGGATGGGAATCGATAGTATTTCGGAGAAAAAATTTCTCCCGTCTTAGCATAAAAAATATTTTTATTTTTTTTAAAAAAATTAATTATAACTAAAATATAATATTTAATAATTAATTATAATTAAAATATAATATTTAATAATTAAAAATATAAATTCAATTACAAATCAAACTAATATAAATTTTAACAATTGATAAAATTAAATATAATTTAAAACTAAATTTATAAATATGATTAAATTTAGTCATTAAATTTCGGGAGGTGGGGACCACAATCCCCATCTCTGTCGCGAATTTTAAGTCGAAAAATACTTTTTTTCGTTTTCGCCTCCATAAAAGAATTTTTCGGAAATTTTTCGCCTCATTCGGGGTGATTTTCCACCGAAAATAGTAATTTTCCGTCTCGTAATCATCCCTAATACGAAGGAGCATGTAGGGCCAAAGTTTGGATTCAACTTATACAAAAGTAAACACTTAGGGACCTTAGTATAAGAAACTAAAATTTTAGAGATAAAATAAAAATAATGCTAAAATCAGGGACCAAATATGAATTTTACCAGGAATAGATATATGTCCAACTGACATTCAAATCGAAGTCAGGGTGCTTGCCCTCACAAATTCTACCTTTTAAAGCAATCAATCCACAGATATTTGCGGAATCAGCAGAGAGCTTTGTGAAAAGAAAGATGCCGATGGGTAAGTTTTACGCTATAATACTGGGTATTTTGGTTATGGGTTGTGGGTATTATTTTGATTCGGTTCATGCCCGACCATTGAATTCGACCAAGATGAGAATTCCCGGAGCTTCTCATGATTGCCATGGATTTCAAAACAGTGGGGAAATTGAAAGCCTCGCGAAATTCGCTGTTGAAGAACACAACAAGAAACAGGGTTTTTATCTTTCTATTTTCTTTCTTTCCTTCTGATTTTCGTTTCTTGTTGTTTTTTGATGAACAAATTTTCTGTTGCTTTGCTCTTTGATCAGTTTTAGCTATCGAATTCAATTTAATTACAGAATTAATTAATTAATGGTTTGATGTTTGTGTTGAAGAATGCTGTGATCGAATTCGTGAGGGTGGTAAAGGCCAAAGAACAAGTAGTTGCTGGTAAGCTATACTATCTTACTCTGGAAGCCATTGATGCTGGGAAGAAGAAGATATTTGAAGCTAAAGTATGGGTGAAGCCATGGATGAACTTCAAGCAGTTGCAGGAATTCAAACATGTTGAAACCGATCAGTCTGTTACTCCCTCAGCCCTCCTTATACGACAGCGTATAAGGGCTTAATCTAAAAACATATGCATCGAGGAAATCAGCTGCTGTACAGACGGCTGAATTTACTAAGGTTGGATCTCCACCTCCCCTGTACAAAAAATAAAAATTGCTGCTTTTGTGCTTTATGTCTTGTTTATATCAAGAACCAAGATTATTAGTAATATTGTTTTGTACTTGTGATGAACTTCGTAATCAGCAAAATATTTATAGTTGTTTGAGAATACAATACCCAGCGAAGATTTCGGCTTGCAACACTCTTGACATTCAAGTAGTTTCTAGTGAAAAAATATTCTTTAAGCCTTTGTTTGGATCAGTGGAATTAAGAGTAATTGAAGAAGGGTAACTTCAACTCACTCTCCTGATCTCCATTGTTTGGTGTTGCAGCTGTTGCAACATGGGGAGTAAATCTGAGTAAAGTAAATAGGATTTTCCAATTTACTCTATATGCTCCAAAATATTTACTCTCGATTTGGGGAGTAATCGGAGTTACTCTGTTTTTTTCTTATTCTTCTTTCTTCGGTTAAGTGGATTTACTCTGTATAATTTAGGTTAACCAAACAATAGGGAGGAAAACTGAGAGGAAATGAGATTAAACAAGATTTACATTACTCTCATCTTCTTCGTTGAAGTAAATTCAATTTCCATATTAGTTACTTCCATCCTAACAATGACTAAAAAAAGATAAAATTTGTACCATTCCTTCCAACTTATGTGGCGTAGCTCAATTGCGGTTTGACGGTAACTCAGTTATCATAAATGGTATATTTTGCTTAGTTAATCTTGTGTTTACTTCATCATTCTACTAGTCCATTAATGCTGGGTTTTCTTGTTCTTGAATTTATCGATAGCTGTGCGGTTTCTTTGTTCTCATCGGGCTTTAAAAGGCTTGGAGTAGAAATTGGCACAATATAATTCTTCAGGTCGAAAATAGCTGTGCGGTTTGGTTACATAATTCTTCAGGTCGACAATAGCTGTGCGGTTTGGTTACTTTGTTTTCCGCCTCACCCTGCCGTAGCGCCTTGGTCTTGCACATTACAGATTTTTTCATCAGAATTTTGACCCTACAAATACATCATATATATATCTACGGTGAAGTTAATGTTGTTTGAACCTTTCAGCCAACAAAGCCTTCTTTTAGGATGATGCAATTCATTAGATAGTGATGCTATGGTATATATGTTCCCCATTAGACTTGCTTTTTATTAGGGGAAAAAGAAGTTGGATGCCATGTTTTTGTTAAAAAGAACTCAAAAGAGAACAGTAAGAAGTTGACATGTTTACCTACTAAAATATTTCATATTCTTTCCAACTCATTATACAATAAATTCAGCGATTTTAAATTGATTATCGAAATTTCAATGCCGCTGCATCTCCTCGAAGAAAAAAAAAAGTAACAATCGAAGAAATTACGTTGCCTCAAATGAAAGTATATACTTGATTAAAAGCTATATTGGCTAATTTATCTGTCACTAAATTGGTTTCATGATAAATATGCTCGATGACAATTTCGATAAATACGTTAACGAATAATGATCAAAGAAGCGTTATCTATGGCATCTTTTATGGAGAGGAATAAGAAATTTTAATTTGTAACGGTGTTTTGAATTCGAACCTGTGCATGCTCGGCTTAGTCGGGTGTTGGGAGTGGGTCATTGTGCAGAGTATTTTGACTCATAGATTGTTTCGCGCACGCAGTTGCATGTGGCAACTAGCGGCCATCAATTATCTCCTTTGTCACACAAACGAAAACAAAAGCCTCCACCCCTCTTTAGCTTTCGCAGAAACCCAATCACTCTTGCCCTTTCTCCAATTTCATTTGGCCGCTTCACACGGCGACTTTGTCGCAACGCCTCTGGCAATCTCCGCCCTCACCGTCGCCATTTCTAGTTATATAGCCATGTCTATGTCTCTTCTCCACCCGAATTTACAACAATGCCCCGCCTCCTTCTCTTCCTCCACCTCTCTCTTCCCTTCCTTTTCTTCTTTTCGCATCATCTCTCTGAAACCTGCCATTTCTTCTTCCTTTAGACCTGTTGTTTGTTGCGTCTCCCAGTCTCAGGTCTCGGTTGTCAATGGCAAACCCGATGGTAAAGTGTCGGAGAGGAATGAGATTCGTCTCGGTTTGCCTAGTAAAGGCCGCATGGCTACTGATACTCTCGATCTACTCAAGGTATTCTCCGCTCCTTTCTGTTTGATTTGTTATAAAATGGTGGAAATCGGAATGAATAGGCCAAGACTGAAGTTCTAGTTGTTTTTAGCTTGAAGGCAATTAATGAACTCAATTTAGAGGCTTAGTATGGCAGTGGTTACTTGCTTATTGATCAATTTGCGGTATTAGGATCATAATTTTGCTTGGTTAAATCCTAGGCGAATTAGTTGAGCCGTTTGACAGTTCCACTGTTTTTGTATGTTAAGTTAATGAAGAAATGAAAAGAAATCAACTTGAAATTTTCTTCGTGAATTGATTTACTTAAAATTAGTTAAGTTCAGCATTTAAGAATAGGTATACTTGAGAATTTGTTCGGGCGCACAGAGAATGTGGAAAGGAAGAGAAAAGAAGAGTGGCGTTTGGTACTTCAATTTAGGCTATGTATTATACAACTATAGTAGTTTAGTTAGTTTCTATAGTGTACCCGACTCTGAAAATTTCCTTCTTTCTTTGTTTCTTCCTTTTTTTTTTTTTTTAATAATTAGACATCGTGTAAATAAGTCAACACAATACAAGACGTGATTTTCCTACATATATACAATATATTTTGAGCCCTCTACTTGAAATTTGACTTGGGAGATTTCTGCATGAATTTCTGCTTGGTGCCTATAAAATATTGAACAGGAAAAGAGAGTTGATTTTCAATTGTCTGCATCCCTTTCTCCCTCTTTCCTTCTCCTCTAGACTCTTATTCTTTTCTGTATTTTTTTTGTGAAGGACTGCCAATTATCAGTCAAGCAGGTTAATCCACGGCAGTATGTTGCAGAAATTCCTCAGGTTTGTTTCTCTCGCTTGGAAGAATGCACATTTTCTAAGGTAGTTTTGATATTGATATCAGGAATGGAGAAAGAACCTTGCACTTTCCTCTCACAGTTTCTTGGGAATGTGTTGATATTCTTGCAAATTATGACTGGAAATTACTTGTCAAGTCTAATGGTTTTTTGTTTTTTTTTTCCTTTAATTTGTTAGTGTACATGTGTTTTCCTATGGATGGCATGAGGAAACTTTGGTAAAAGAGACAATTTATGTTGGTTCTGGATAATTATGAATTGGAGTATTAGTTTTCTGAAGCACAGGGGTATTATGGTACTTGATTTTTTTGTTCTCATTATTCATAGACATATTTCTGAGTTCGTTGCAGTAACGGCCAGGCTGCCAATGCTCTGGGAGTAATCTAACATTAAAACAAGAATACACATGGAATTGTCGCTTTCCAAGTATATACTATTGGACATAAATAATAGAATATCTTGCATTTGCCTTTTGATATAGCATGCTTTTCACAGGGATGTGAGTTATTGCATTACACCATTAGCTACCCGGAGATTATTTCAATATCTACGAGTCCTGAAGCTCTTATGAACATACTTCTGGAGTTTTATGTCCTTAGTGTCAGACAGAGTAATGCTTTAAGAAATGAATTTTTAAGTTGTGTTGACTAATAAGTAAACACTGGTTGATCTCCATTGAGTGATTTTTTATAAGATCTTATTCTGGTTTTTGTAGATTTGTATAAATTGTTTTGCAATGATAGAATTTATTGTGTTTTCCTTATGTTCCCATGGAGAAGAATCAGGGGATGGCATGGGCTTTCTTAGATTCTAACTTTATTGGCCAGACCCTGATCCTAGCAATTATACCATGTATTGATATGGGCTTTTTGCATGTATCTATGGCATGAAGTAGCTGCTCATGATTTGATGTCCTTACTATATTCTTGCCTGTAATATGTGGTTCCCTGTGCCACTGCCAGGTGCAATACTTAATCCCTCTTACTTCTGCTTCCATTTCGGATGCATGTGTGAGGATATTTCCACTTTTTTGTTCTCACATGCTACTTCCATGTCCCTCCTGTGTCATTTTCATGTAAGCAGTGATGAAATAGAAGAGTATTCTTTAAAAGGCATTTTGTGGTACTCCTTGGAATCACCTTTGTTATTTTTGTTGTACAAAAAATCAAGTGACTGGATGGATGATTGCTTATGCATGGGCTAGCTCAAAAACGGGAAGGTGTATTCTTGTCCTGCTTTGATATTGTCTTGAACATAATTATAGAATTGAAGCTTGATTGCCCCCTGTAATTTCATTGCATGCATTGCTACTGCCATTGTTTTGATTAAACTGTTGTTGTTTATGTCTCAGATATTAACTTTAATGTGCAAATGCATAAGCAATGATTAATTGGGATTAGAACGTGTCATTGGCTTTTATTTGTTTCGTAACAAAATAATGTTTATTCCTAATCAAATTCTGCATGTGCAACTACTTTCAATTTCATTTATGCTGGAGCTTCCTAAGTGGTTTGCTTCAGCTGTATATCACATTTTGTTATATAGATTATTAGTAGAAACCCCATGGTTTGAGATTATAATAGATTTTTGTGATATATCAATTTTTTGGATGTAAATAGATGAAATTATTCATTTGAATGGTTCTTTTACAGCTCGCCAACTTAGAAGTCTGGTTCCAACGACCTAAAGATATTGTAAGAAAGTTAGTATCAGGGGATTTGGACCTTGGAATTGTTGGTCTTGACACAGTTGGTGAATATGGACAGGTAAGCAATATGTTCCTTTTGTTTGGAGGTTTATCAATGCTAATATTACATGCATAGCCTAGATAGTTTGATATGATTATATGAAAGGAGTACATTAGAACCTGAAAACATGCTTATGCATCTTGTTAGGTCTCCCTTGAACTACTTTTCTTTTTCTTTTTTTTTTTTTTCCCTCTCTAATTTTTTGTTTTTATCAGGGCAATGAAGATCTCATCATTGTCCATGATGCTCTTGAGTTTGGAGATTGCCGTTTATCCCTTGCAGTTTGTATTCGGTCTCATTTTTTCATATTACGTCAACTAGAACTTTGGCATACTGATTCTTTTCTATTTTGTAGTTTTTTGTGGTAATATTCTAAATATGTCTATGCTTTTCATCTAGATTCCGAAATATGGGATTTTTGAAAATGTAAATTCAATGAAGGATCTAGCGCAAATGCCTCAATGGACAGCTGAGAAACCCTTGCGAGTTGCTACTGGCTTCACTTACGTATGATATGCATGTTTTCTTGTCCTATTATTCAGTACCTTTAGTAGACATTTAGATTGGAGCTATTGTACCACAACATTTATTTGCTTTTCTGTCTTTGTGGACAGCTGGGTCCTAAATTTATGAAAGAAAATGGATTGGAGCATGTAACATTTTCAACTGCTGATGGAGCATTGGAAGCTGCTCCTGCGGTAGGAAACAATCCTTCATTGTTGAGTGAATCATTTCAAGTCTAATGGTGCTATGTTCACTATAGTGTAAATTTTCTGATGCTGCATAGTCAAAATATAAATATGCTCGTCTTTTTTTTTTCTTTCCTCTCTCCTCTTTCATGTTCTAACTGGTGCATCATGCATATCAGATAAAAAAAAAAAAATCTTTCCTTTTCACTTATTGACTGATGAATCAATACTCAGAGAGATTAGAAAAACAAGCTGATATTTATGGTTTGACTATATTGATTTTCTGTGACCAGCGTTTTTAGTTGCAAAGCATGCTTCAATTCTGATTCTGAGACTTTGATGTCCTCTGGTTAGCTTTTTATCTGATAAAGAATGATTGCAAGATGTTTAGTTTGAAGTAGAAAAACAAAAACAGACAATGAGCAGAGACAACGATATTAGTAAATCTTATATCTCTTGCCATACTTGATTCCTTCTTAGTTTAAGACATGCATCTTCAAATTTGGTGCTAAAGGTATTTATATAAATTATTTGTCTCCCTATTTAGATGGGAATAGCTGATGCAATTTTGGACCTTGTGAGTAGTGGAACTACACTGAGAGAAAACAACTTGAAAGAAATTGAAGGTGGAGTTGTATTGGAGAGCCAGGTAAGATATGAAGCTGCACAGCGGAACTTATGAGCATGCTATGATCATTTAGTTCGGAAAAGGTCATCATGCAAAATGGTTATTATCCAAAATTCAGTACATGTTTCTTACATTTAATTTGACCTATTTTTCAGGCTATTCTTGTTGCCAGCAGGAAGTCATTAATGCAACGGAAGGGTGCTCTGGACACAACACATGAGATTCTTGAAAGGTTGGAGGCACATTTGAGGGCAATTGGCCAGTTCATGGTGTGTTTTCCATATATTTAATTTTGTGCTCCTTTCCACCTTGCTCTCTTTTCATTTCTCTATTCATGGTGATAAAACTAAAATTACAGGTGACTGCAAACATGAGAGGAAATAGTGCTGAAGATGTGGCGGAACGTGTACTGAGTCAGCCATCATTGTCTGGGTTGCAGGTGAGCATCATGATTAGAAGTTATTTTTTCCCTAGCCCTCAAAAACCTAGACTTGATGACTTCTAGTGTCTTCAAGCACTTCCTACTTGGACAAACACCTCCGGTGATTTTTCGGGCATTTATGTTATAATGTACCTTTTGTGATCACATGCAGGGGCCTACTATAAGTCCAGTTTACCGCAAACGTGATGGAAAGGTATCGCCAGATTATTACGCAATGGTAATATGTGTCCCCAAAAGGGCACTGTACAAGTCTGTACAGCAACTGAGAGCAGTGAGTTTTCTAATTAACCCTGTCCTGAATGCTCTCACTGACTATTGTTTGGCAAAATCTTTTGAATTTTGTTGCTTTCACATTGCTTTGTACAGATTGGAGGCAGTGGAGTTTTGATCTCTCCGTTGACCTACATTTTCGATGAAGAGACTCCAAGATGGCGCCAGCTTCTTTCGAAACTCGGGCTGTAGCTCTGCTTCCAGTTGTCATTGTTAAACATCACCTGAACTTTTGCATATTGTATTAGCAGCTAGCTAAGACTGAGCAGCTTAAAAAATTTTGCAATTTACCTGTCTTTCGCTATTTATGATTTTAAAGCTCTCTTGTGATTTTTAACTGTAGGTAAGATTTTGTTTCTCTCTTCTTGGTACTTTATGATGTTTAACGGGGTTAGATGAAATTTGGCCCATATAATTGGCCTGTTCTATTCAAGGATGAACCCTAATCTATGCAAGACAATTTCAAGATTTATCAATAGCCAGTGGTTTGATGTTGACCCATCAATAATATATTTTGATTCAACAATGGTAGAGGTGTCATCTGTAGTTGTAGTGATCATCTGTCCTATTCGAATGGGATAGAGATAGCTGACTTGGAGCTGAGGTGGCATTCCAAATAATAAAATTTATATAATAATAAGCAAAATTATCATGCCGGTTTAAATAACTGTTTTAATGTGTTTCTTCTTTGGTTTTTCAAGTTTTTCTTGTGAAAATCAATAGCTGTCTTCCTTTCGACAGCAAAACAAGAGCCTCAATCCGTTATTTTTTATATGTTATTTTTAAATAAAATTTTAATTTTATTTATGTATCATTTTTAAATTTTTAATATAATTTAATTTATTTTTTAAATAAAATTCAAATTAATTAAATTTAATAATATAATATTTAAATTATTTATTATTTTTTAATTTTTATAAAAATAATAAATAAAAAAGAACGGATAAAATGCAAGCAGCAGTGGAGCAGGAAGCTTGATGATAAAATCACAAGTCCGGAGAAAATGAAAAAATCATCATTAATGATCCCATGAAAATGATATTTACTTGAGTTGACATTCCTGTCCACAACCTGAATTTCTCACTTTTATTATGAAACATAATATAAAAAATGATTCACAGCTCTGAAGATTGAAAATGGAATAAACAAGTATATTAAGAAAAGGATTTCTTCCCTCCTTTTGGGTTTTGACTTTTGAGTTTTTAATCATTCTTAAATCATAGTTTCTCACTTTTATTAAGTTACCATTTCAATTTTCAACTATCTTTACAAAAAGAAATCCTTTTTTATAGGATTTTTTTATAGTTATTAAATCAATTTCCGGTAAAATTTTATTTAAAGGAAACAAGTACCTAACCGCATAAATAAGCCAAAGTTTTTTTTTTCATTTTTTCTCTCCTAAAACAATACGAAAAAATAGTGTATTAGTGAGTATTCGTTCGTCTGATAAAAAAAAAAAACTCATTTTTCATCTAACAATTTTATATTTAATAATATGATATATTTAAATTATTTCCCTGGATAATATGCACCCACCCACCATTTTATTTTTCTTTGATTGTTTTTCAATTATGATTATGTATACCTACAATATTATTTTATTAATGAGCCCACTCAAGATTAGGGATAATCATGGGACAGAGAATTTCCATTTTCGATGGGAAACCGTCCCAAATGGAACAAAAAATTTTCTAAAATTTTTTTCATGAGGGCAAGAAAGGAGAAAAGATATTTTTTGATTTAGAATTTGGGACAGAAATGGGAGAAAAATATTTTTCGAATTAGAATTCGGGAAGGGGAAGGGAATTGTGGTCCCATCCTAAAATTTCTCCGGTCACAAAATTTAATAATTATATTTATATAATTTAATTTTAAATTATATTTAATTTTAGTTTTAAATTATATTTAATTTTAATTTTGTTAATTATTAAAATTTATATTAATTTGATTGGTAATTGAATTTATATTTTTTAATTATTAAATGTTATATTTTAGTTACAATTAATTGTTAAATATTATATTTTAATTTTAATTATATTAAAAAAAATAAAATATTTTTTATTCGGAAACGGAGATTTTCGCGGTGATGGGAATCCTCGTGGGGAAGGGAATAGGAAAATTTTCTCCCCAAAATACTTTCGGGAATAGCCCATGATCATCCCTGCTCGAGATTTTCAATCTCATACTTACTAATTTTGTTGAGTGTACTGAATACCATATGCAATTTTTTTTTCCAGAGGATAAATTATTGATTAACAAAGGAAAGAAATTACATGAGAAAATTAATCTAAGTTACTAAATTGAGAAAAAAGCCATTAACGAGAATTTGTCTAACTAACAAATGAATAGCCCAATTGATTTTAGGAAAAATATGAAAAAAATACATTGCAAAAAAATAATAACAGACAAATATAATAATTTTGAAAAAAATTAAAAAATTCTAATTGTATAAACTTTTGGGAAAAATTAACTTCTAAAATAATAATAATTTTGAAACCTACCTATATATTTTTCCAAATAAAGGAATGGTAGGTTCAACTGGTACTGCTATTACTTAATATCAAGTCAAAGTCAAACAACCAATATAGCAATTCTATTAAACAAAACCACAAAACCATATTCTTAATTATTTTTATGTGAAAATATTAAAGAAAATATACCCTTTTCTATAAAATGGAGAAACTATTAAATACTTATCATTTCAAAAAAAAAATGAGCAAGGTTTGGCTTTAAATCATAATTAAAACAAAATAATCGAAAAATTAAAATTTAATAAAAATTATAAATTAAAATAGAATGAAATTTTAGTATCAATGAACCAAATTGAATCAATAACCGAAATTCTTTTTTACCATTAATATAAATTAACTCAATTAATAATTTTAGAATTTTTTAATAAGTGAAAATGAGGACATTTTAAAATGTTAATTTTTAAGTTTCTAATTATTAATTAAATTGAATTGACAAACTAAAATTTATATATTTTAGTAATTGAAATCTGAATTATACAAAGGCTGCATTAATTAGTAAACCATTAAAAAAAGAAACGTTAATAACAAAATGTAGTAAAAATATGAAAAAATAAAATAGAATAAAATAAAAATGATAGAAGAAGAACAAGGAGATGAAGTGTGTTATTCATCGACCTTGAGTCGGAGAAGAGTCCTTATATTGGTAAAACCAAATAAGAACCCTTTCTTTTCTCTTTCCGCTTTCAATCCAAGTAATCTCACAGCTGTATTCATCTCTCTCTCTGCTCATTTCTCTTTCTTTAAGCGCCGACATAATAATCCATTCCCTTTCTCTTCTTCTGCCTGCAATCTCTTTTAGATCCAATCTTTCTTCTTCCTATTGCTGCTCATTCCCCGAGTCTAAATTCAGTCAATTTTTCACTATAGATTTGGTGGGTACTGCTTAAGATCAGTTATTTTCACTTACCCACTTGCCAAATTTGTGATTTTTTTTTTTTATTATATTGAATTGGGTTCTCCTTGGAACATCTGTAGATAGCCGAGCCCACGCAAGGAATTACTTTGTCATTTTGGTTGGTCATTCGAATCTCTTGAAGTTGGTTCTAATTTTGGAGTACATTCAGGAATGGCGGTTTTATGATATAGAGTGAGAAATTTGGGTTTTTTTCTTTCCTGTAATTGGGTAATTTTAGTAAGTTACTGCCATGGCGACGCAGAGCTGGAGGGACTCTTACAAGGGCATGTCTTCTGATAATATCAAGGGTTTGGTTTTGGCCTTGTCTTCGAGTATCTTTATCGGTGCTAGCTTCATTGTCAAGAAGAAGGGCTTAAAAAGAGCTGGTGCCACTGGTCTCAGGGCAGGTATTTATCTGCTGTCTGATTGCGAACTCGATTGTAATTTATAAGCAATTTGATGCAATCAGCGAGTTTTATGTTTGATTTCCTTGCATGGACTCCTCATTAGTTTCATTTTCGGATCTGACTGATGAGAATGTTGATGTATGTATGTATGTATGTATGTGTGTGTGTGTGTGTGTGTGTGTGTGTGTGTGTGTGTGTGTGTATAGCTTTTCTTTAGAAATCTTGTTAATGCTAATGCTGTTACTAGTGGATTTGGATCAGGGAAGAGTACAGGGTAAGGTTCTAGTTTATAGATTCTAGAAGCTGGTAACTTTGCGGAGTTACATTTTTTTTTTTGGCCACGGAATATCAGAGTTGAGATTCTGTAGATCATTGTTGATAACCAAGCTAAACCAACATTCTTACGTTCTTGTTGATGTTGATGCTCATTTTGATGTGGGAGAGTGATAATTCAGAGGTTTGTTGCACAATCAATCAGGGTTTGAAAATCTCATTTAGGAAGATCCATATCATGGAATAGCATTTTAGCGGTTACTCGTGTTTTCTTTTGGAGGTTAACTTGGCATCTTGATCTTGGTGTGAAGGCTGGTAAATATAAATTTACGAATTTACATATAATAATCACTAGTTAAAACTTCCTGGTCTGAGTATAAAATTCCACCGTGTAACTTTTCTGTGACAATCTGTATGCAGATGTTCATTTTACTTTCTCAGGGAAATTCAGTAGGTGGTGGATGTCTGAATTTGATGCTGGCATCCGTTGAATCTATTAGGATGAGAATAGTGGCTATTGAGTTCTCTGCTTGTGCTTTATATATGTCATTGTGTGGCCCACTGTAATTTCCCTGAAGCTTAGTATGTGTATTATAATTTACAGGAAGTGGAGGCTATTCTTACTTATACGAACCACTTTGGTGGGTGGGCATGATAACAAGTGAGTTTTACAATCAATTAAAGGTGGTTTATTTCTTGCCTTGCGGTTTCATTTCATTGCATTTCATTTTAGATTCTAATGGGACAAAGTACAAACAACCAATTGTTCTCTCTCTCTCTCTCTCTCTTAAATTCAGACTTGATCTTGCAGCAATATTTTTATAGATTGTAAGGAAGGAACATTTGAAGTTTATTTCATTTCTCTCTGTGATCATGATCATATGTGCAGTCTTATCTTTTAAATTGCTCACATTTTTTAGTTTGTTGATTAGAAATCTATTCTAATGCTTCATTTCATTTCAACAGTGATTGTTGGGGAAATTGCTAATTTTGCTGCTTATGCTTTTGCACCTGCTATATTGGTTACTCCACTTGGCGCTCTCAGTATTATCATCAGGCATGATATATTATTACAATGTGTAATCGTATCTAATTTATTTTTCTGGTTTTGTGTTCTGATATTATAGTTTCGTCGCAGTGCGGTTCTTGCTCACATTATTTTGAATGAGAAGTTGCATATATTTGGAATTCTTGGTTGTGTTCTTTGTGTGGTGGGCTCTACCACAATTGTCTTGCATGCTCCTCAAGAACGTGAAATTGAATCTGTCACAGAAGTTTGGGATCTTGCTACAGAACCTGGTAATTGTTTATTTATTATATATATTCTCAGTGGATTATCTGAGAAGTGGGCTTATGAACTGATAATTGGAATTTGATCCGTTTTTCCTCGCCCAGCTTTTCTGTTCTACGCTGCTTTGGTTGTAACTGCTGTTTTCGTACTCATATTCCACTATATTCCCGACTATGGCCAGACGCATATAATGGTCTATATTGGAGTTTGTTCTCTTGTTGGTTCTTTGTCGGTATGTACTCTTTTATGCTTGTTGGTTTCTTCTTCTTTTTGTTTTCTCTATGTTTCCTGAAAAATTGTTTTCTGACAGGTCATGAGTGTTAAAGCACTTGGGATTGCATTGAAGTTGACATTATCGGGAATGAATCAGCTGATATATCCCCAAACATGGGCCTTCACTTTAATTGTAATTACTTGCGTGCTAACCCAAATGAATTATTTGAACAAGGTAATTGTTGTTTCCTTTATTGCTCTTTTCAGAATTTTAGCTTTTTTGTAGCCATGGTTATAACATGTAGTATGTGGTGGACTTTGCTCTTTTTTATTTTAACTTAGAGTGCCATTGAGAAAATTGTGATATCATTTTCTTAGTTACTTTGAGATTGTAACTTTTATGAGTTACTAAATTTGTCCTTGAGACCTGGAGTCAAAGATTTAAAACTGAGGAAATGCACAATTGATATTATTTTCCTTTAATATGGCAATGCAAGAAGGCTTGTAAACATGATGCCCTTTTATTAATATCTGTTTGGATTACTATGCCTTTTATTTTATTTTTTTCAAATTTGATTAATGTGATATCATTGAACAAGGGGAAAGATGAATGTGTGCCATGTAACATAAATCTGTAATCTATGCCTTGTTGCATTTCTGGTGTCCCAATCTGTCTTAAAACTAACAAGCCTCATATTAAAATGAGGAAGGTGATTGAAATTGAAAACAATGAAAAAGAGGGTGTTGCTGCTTTATTCAAGGATGAAGATGTGTTATGGGGTGGTCAACAATTGATGAAGGATCGATTCTGTTGCTTGGCAGTATCTTCTGCATTCGCAATAGATGATTATAGTGATCTTGAAGTGTGGAAGTGAGATCATCCTCATCGATAATAAATGCTATTTTCAAGAAATGACAACCTTCATGCAATAAGTCATTAGGTTGAATGTGAAATACCTTCTATTTGTTAAGATAGTACAACTACCTTCTACTTGTGAAGATAGTGCATCTTGCATTTGAAATGACCTTGTTATGCAGTTTACTGCTAACAGGTTAAAGTCTTACTAATTCTGTTTTGGCATATAGTTGGTGAGTGGGTTGAGTCAAACATCGGATTGACACAGGGTGAAGTGGTTTGATGCTGGTCTAGATTTTTTTCAAAGCTCAACTGTTGTATTGTTGGCCTCTCTTGAAGAGTCGAAAGGATTAGAAGGGTCATTTAAAGATGGCTTGTCTTCATCCTTGTTTAACTATAGTTGAGCTCTTTTCCAGTTAAAGGTCCATTTTTGTTAGTGTCACTGTTTATTGCTGGAGTCAGACTGCAGATATTTCTCTATTTGCTAGGTACTGTTTCGTGGTAAGAGTTTTGGGACAATGGAATTTGTTCTGGGATTACATTCTAAATCAATGTGCTTTCAAAATTCTTATACATTGCTATGAAGGCATTTTCAGGTGCTTGGTGTAACATACAGTTTCTAGGAGTGGCAAGATTGATCACAATAAATCAACTATATTGGTGCACAGATGTTGACTATAGGAGGTCGTACTTTGATCTGGTTATAAATTATGCCTTTGCTTTGGGTAGTGTTCATAGCTGAGATTGATATCTGAGGATGGAATTAGAGTTTTACAACATATTTCAAGTTAATCTCTCTTTGCTGGACATATCTAAGGAATATTTGACAGTTGAGCCAAGGGTTGGGGTGTTGGTCTCATGGAATGCACAACCCATTTCCTGTTAAGATTAGAGCAATTCAGAATTAGTAAGGGCTGATTTCTGCATATTTTATGTAGAATACCAAGGTGGATGGTGGTTGGATGTAGCGCTCTTAGCTTCTTGTGCATTCAGATGAAGGAAAATAATGCTCATTTTGAAGTGTAAAAACAAACCCATTTTTGGACCTTGTCGTTGGATTCTAGTTCTTTGGTTTGCTCAATATGTGAATTTTTGCAACATTAAAAATCAATCGTATATTAACATCTGTGGTTGGAAAGAACTTTTGAGTTGGAATTCTCTAGTTGAACCTTAACTCTAGGAATTGCATTGCTGTTTCTTGACTCTTAAACCTATAATTTTGGACTATATTTTACTTATTTTAATATCTGAAAGGATTATTACCTTCAATTATTATTTTGTCCAATTTTCATCATGTGGTTTTGCCATTGCAGGCACTTGATACATTTAACACGGCCGTTGTATCTCCCATATACTATGTTATGTTCACATCACTGACAATTGTGGCTAGTGTAATCATGTTCAAGGTAAATAGTTCTGCCAGTTCATAAAAACAAATAAACATTATTGCTTGTTCATTAATTTGAATTTGCATAGTGTTAAATCTGTCTATTTGCGGGTCATAACAAGTAACAGTGTTGAAATATTATTTTCTCAGGATTGGGATAGGCAGAGTCCTACTCAGATAGTCACAGAAATGTGCGGATTCGTAACTATCCTTTCAGGAACATTTCTGCTTCACAAAACAAAGGATATGGCAGATGGTATTGCATCCCACTTTAGCTCCAGTGAATTTTTCTAATGCTTTGACACGGTTTACTGATATTGATTGCAAAAACAATTAGTTAGTGGCGATCTTATATCCGCTTTTGTATCATAATGGGATACAGGGTCAACAACTCTGCCAGTCAGACTCCCTAAGCACTCAGAAGATAATGGCTTTGGCAGCGAAGGCATTCCTCTTAGACGTCAGGAATCATTGAGAACCGAAAATTGATGTATTATCAGCTCCTTCTGGTGATTGTTTGCGGCATGATTTATTGATGAGGGACCACCTGACATGAACCTGTATTTTATGAAAGTTCTCCCATCAATTTCTGGGGATACCTTGAGAGAGAGGGAGGTGATATTTTGCCTTCCATGTTGCTTTTTTGCTTCACAATGAGCCTAGCTTTCAGCTTTTGCGTTGTATACACTCTCCCCGATTCATACAGAAAGAACTGGCCAATGTAATTTTGAGAACATTGGTAAATATATAGTGCATCTTTGGTCCATCCGTGAAGAATTACTGAATTTGCTTTACAAAATGTGTCCCAATTTATTTGCCACAGGTCAGCTGTTATTTCGGGAGGATATATTCAGCCTGCATATAACTGGAAGAATATTCTCGCTCTTTGTTCTTGATGCTCCACAGGGAGATTGAGCTCCTAATACTTTTGGAAGAATATTCTTGTTCATAATGCTTTTTTTGATGCTTCCTGCTCATGCTGTTGTAGTTCAGTTTTGATCAATTGGAACCTTATCTTTCAACATCACCCCAATTCCACAACAAATGAGTATTCAAAATAGAATAGAGGGGGGAACCAATTGGAAGGAAGCTGTTATTGACATGTCATTTTCCAATATTCTTGACACCAAAAATCGTTTTAAGTACAACAAAATAATTTAATGCTAAGAAATTCTATCTCAATGAAAAGGTAGGGAGACATTGTGAAAATATTTGATCCTAATCATTGTTATCTTTAGCTATCACGATTGGCTAACGCAAATATATATGTTTTAACTGTATTATGCTACATTAATGAAATTAAACTATATTTTGAATTCTTACAAAACTGCGTAGGATTTGGCTCCTAATATGGGCACTCGCTTAAAAAGTTGCCTCAGCAGGTAAGAAATCCGAACCAATGTATTGACAGGTACTTGCATTTGCTACAACACCAGTTGCACCACTGAAGATCTCCAATGACTTGGGAGCTACCTGCACGTACCATTTCAAAAAGGTTCATAAGAAATTAATCATACAAAACCCAAAAGATGGTGTCCTGCAGATTTTCAGGACATGTTAAGCATAGGAATTGGACTGTGGATACACATAAATGGCATCAGTTAAAAATTAACAAGTAATTAGGAGAATGTGTCAGTGCCAATGTGATCTAACTAAACAATGCACACCTTCAGGCTGACAGAGATAAATTCCCACGCTTGCTCAATAATTGCTTACAGGAGTACTAACCTCGCATGCATCAATACAGAACTAGCAGTCAGCACCGGTAAGCACTTCCTAGACCCTTCATATAAACTAGTGCTAGTATCAACTCAAAGCTCCTGATGCCTGGATAACTTACTGATAACTGAATGCACAGAAGCTACTTCCACAACTATCATATGATATGGCAAAAGAAGAGGCAGAAATGCAAGGAAGGATGATATTCATGACAATATGAAATAGCTTTTGTAAATGCATTAATCACTCACCTCCCAACATAACATGCAGTACCGGCCAGCATTTTAAAAGTTGAAAACAAATATTAAAAGAGAGAGAGAGAAAGAGAACAAAGATTGCATAAAATAGCTACTCTCAAAACTCAAGCATATATAATACTCGGTTGCAATTCTGACCATTGTACTAAACAATATTCCCTGGATACTTCCTCGAACAGAACCACATATGCCCATACGCTCTCAAAAAATCATATTTACATGACAGAAAAGGATATGCAAAATCAATACTCTAGAGAATATCACTCAGCAGTGATCTAAATAAGGATACATGCTGAAATAGACTGCATAATTATAAAGGCTGCGGATGAATGTCAGCATAGAATAAATCTAGTAATCATTCAGCATTAAGAACTGTAGATTTTGTAAATGAACTAAAACATTTATCATGATTGTTATAGGAGAACCATGTTTGAATAAACTGAAGATGACATAGAAAACCTACAGGCACTTTGACCAATTAACACCCATCCTCTTGTTCGCGGCAACCAAAAAATTGAAGGGACTAAAAGATTTTGCAATTCTTCAAAGTAAATTTAGGATCCTTGACTACTTTTAGCTACAAAAAACGTCCACAAGATGTTTTCAATTTTCTCCCTTTCAAATATCCATGATCCTACAACAAAGTTGTCAGAGGTAAGAACACAAAGGATGGACCTAGAATGATGTTGAAGTAATGAAAAGGGAATCAGCAGTATTGAGAAAAAGATCCATATGTTAGAACCCAGCCATTGTCAGATGGAGGCACACTGAGCAGAGATTTGGTATCAACTTTGCATAAGGATATTGATAATTTGTGCTCAAAGTGGATAGCATCCATTGCACGAACATGCATGCAGATACAAATATGCATAAATGTTCCAGGTAGTTTCTCTTATATGTGCCATAAAGCATCATAGTCTCTCTCTTCCCCCCTCTCTGCCTAATTATTCAGTTCAGTTTTTAATAATGCACTCTTCAAGCACTACTGGAAATTGAATTGGTTAGCCTCTCTATTTGGGTTGTTTCTTAGTATCTCTGGATTATTAAGCAATGAAGCATGTGAAATTTAGAACTTCAGTAAGAAAAGGAGCAATTTAAGCATTGTTACTCTGTTTCAAGCTGCACATTGATACAAAATTGTTCCATGCTGCTTTCATGTAAAATAGATATTGTACTTTTTTTCTGAAATAAATATAATACTACTACAGGATTAAAATATTAAGATTTTCACTCCAAGTAGAACTTGACCCTCTCATTCGCATTTTTCTTAACTGATTTGGCTACATTCCTTTTCTTAACATAAATTAGGAATTAATGACTGTTAAGATATATTATATAAACTAATTACTTACTGTCCCTAACTTAAAATTTAACTTATTTTTTTCAAGAGGACAGGTTTTTCCAGTTCAACTATGACTAATCTGATTTCAGTAGCGAAAAAGACATGACAGAGTTCTCATGAAATTGCAGTTTCCGAACATGTTTTAGGTTTCAAATTAAGCCTATATTTTTAGATTATATATAAAATATCATAAATTATGAAAAAGCTAAAGTTAACAGGATTTCCTTAAGAACCACTCTCAACTACTGGTAATTGAGTTTCTGGACATTAAAATTTTTAAATCACAAGAATAAAAAAAGAAAATTTATAATGCTCCCCTCAACTCATCTCCCTCAGTAGCTTTGTGGTTGAGGAACTGGGGAATTCTAAGCTGCATAAGAACATGCATATTTGACAAGAAACCAAAATTGAGCAAGGAATACTAGAATAACTTTCATGGCACAAGCATTAGCAAAAAATTATCAAACCTCTAGAAAGAGTTGATCATACTTACTGTTGTAACAAGATCTTTATGGGCCAATAAAGCTATAAGGCAACACCATTACCAGCAGAAGCTGCCACATTTCTTCTTAAAGAGCGAGTAGCTTTCTTCATATAAGAGGAATTCCACTCCCCACCATCCTGAGCATAGTAATCCATGGGATAATCACCATTATTGCTACATCCAGAACACAAACCATCACTATGGCAACATCCTGACCTGTTCTCCCACCAACCCGGTAAATCCCCAAGTGCAATCTCTGCCTCAAAAGGCGTCAAAAGTGGCTTCCTAAACGCCTCTCCCCAATCAATGGAAAGCCGAGGACAGGCAATTTGAATCCAAGCATCCACACAATCCTCAAACAAGGAAATCCTAACTGGACTAATTTCAGACATCAAAAATACTGTGTAGGAAAATCCTTTATCTCTCATTTTCTTCTCCAACCTATCTAATATTCTTGGGTTCCCTTGCCTGCCCAATGTGCCCAGCACAATCCCCCAAGTTTTAGCTTCTTTGGCCCTCTCTATTGCTCCCTTTCTCGTCTCCTTCATTCCCTTATGATCATACTCCTCCAAAAACAACTTCCCCATATAAGGATCATACCTAAACGCTCTAATCCCAGGATTGGCAATCATAAAAGCCTCTAAATGAAATCTCCCATCAGCCACAAACACCGCTACTGTATCACTAAAATCCCCAAATACGCCATTGGATGATATTCTGGGCGCTGTGCAACCCAGAACTTCACCAGCAGATAAGGGTTTCGCCTGAGGAATTAAAACATAAAGGCCCAAACTTTCCAACTCAGGCTTAGCTTCTCTAATGGCAGAAGCAAATTGAATGGTACCCGCTAGCACAATACTTTTATATTCACTCAAATTGAGTTTAATAGTACTAACCAGGCGCCCAACGTCGATTTTAATATCGACAAACACATAAAGGCACGGGATTTTTGTATTGTCAATCGGGACTAAGCAACTATGGCCATAGTGAATTAAAAGATCAGCACCAAGAGCCAGGGCGGAGAGATCATCGACACAACAAGCGCCGTAAGTAACGTCGCCGAGGATAAAACAGTGGGTGGCGCCGGCGAAGCGGTGAAGATGTCGGAGAGAATAAGAGAGTACATAAGAAGGCCCCTCAGGGAGCTGAAGAGCGACGCGCTTAGCGCCAGTAGAGCGAATGCGCCACACACACTTTTGGACCTCTAAGTTGTAGTTACATGGCAAGACGGAAATGGCGGCGTTGAGGGATGGATCGTCGAGGATTGAGTTTGGTATCTGATTTTTAACGAAACGTTTCGGGGCGGGTTTCGTTTTGACGGTGTGGATTTGAATAGCTTGGTTGCTCTGGTCTGAGCGCTCCATGAAGATGAGTTTTGAGCTTTGCTTTGCGCTCTTTAGCTATCGGTGTGCGATAGGAACTGAACTCTGGTTTTTGGCTTTTTGACTGCTCACACCGAATAAACAGGTCAAATACAAATAATTGCCCCTTTTTTTATTTGTTAATTTTGTTATTTTCATAAAAATTAAAAAATATTAATCAAATTTAAATTTAATATTAAATTATTTAATTTTTATTAAAAAATTAAATTATATTTAAAATATAAAAATAACAGATAAATAAAATTTAAATTTTATTTAAAAATAATATATATTTAAATTTTACTTAAAAATAATACATAAAAGAAATATAAGTTAAAATTAAAAAGGATGTGATTTTTTTTTTCTTTTCAAATGCAATGCTTTTATTTCTAAATACTTTTATCCATGTACTAACCTCGGTGTAAAATATAATAATTTCATACTTTTACGATAATTAATCGCATAATATTATATATTATTTATTTTAAAATAAAATACATTAATTGCAATAAGCTTAAATTACATATATGAAAAATTTTTATTTATTATATATATTTTAAAAAATAAAATCGCACTATTAAAAAATAGTTAATGATAAAAATCACATTTATCCAGTATAAAAAGTACAAATTTGCCAAAAAATAATTACTCTTTCTTGAAAAAAAACCAACAGTTTCACTTTCTTTTTTAAACAAAGTATAAATTTATATTTAATTTGGTTAATTTAATATTATTTTTTATATTTTAAAATTGAAAAAATATTACCTCCTATTAATATTTTTTAGCACGTGACACATCATAAAATAAAAGGAATAAATATTTTTAAATTTTAAATATAAAAGATAATATTACATAGACGATAAAATTGCCATATCAATGGCAAATTTGCACCTTAAACATTTTTTTCTCCACATGAATTGAGAAAAGTTTAATATTGCTTTCGATAACTAGATAGCCAAATTCTCTCAAGAATCGAAATCATGGCTAATCGAAACTGCCTTCGGTAAATTTGACTTGCAGCAAATATCAAGCAATATAAAATAAATTTATTAGAAAATATAAAATTAATTTTGAAATAGATGAAGAAGAAAATAATATTTTGTAAGTAATTATTAATTTGCTTCAAATGTCTTGATGATGATTGAAGCGTGTGACTAAATGGCAGCCTATATATTCAGATAAAGATTCAAGCAATTAAATTCAAACTTGCCAATATTAACATTCAGCATTAGGCAATTCTTATTATCAATGTAAAACATCACTCTTTTCAGGGGCAACAATCTCCAGTGAACAATCATTCACATCTCTGCATCGGCTCTGAAATTAAGCTCTCTGCCAAAGAATCTGAAACTTGTACATTACACTATGGAGATTATATCTAAATCTTGGTTCCACCGGTCCTCTCTGTATTGTATAAAGAAAATGCAAGAATGCAAAGACCATGCAGTTTAAAGTTTGCACAGAAAAGACATGGGCTATCGCTTTGGTATCTGCTTCAGAAGGCTAGACACTGAACCACAATGTGTCGATTTGTACTCACATTTCTCACAACAAGATTGAAGATTTTCGATTACTTTGACGCACCTGCGTGTAACATTTCAGAAGGCTAATCACAATCAAGAAATGCAGAAACAAATATCATTTATGGAGGCAGGAATCCGCTGAAGAGAAACAAAATGTTACAGCATGCAATCAACTGTCAACTCCAACGGCATAAGACCACCTAAATAGATCAGACTTCAGAGCAAGGTTAGAGCGCCTAGTAGTTGCCAATAACATCAATTGGCATACCAATTTTACTACACACGTCGGATCTATATGATTGCGTTTTTAATTATTTCACATGGAACAATAGAACCAAAAGTTACGTTATCAACTGAAGTTGATTATCCGCTAACTGGGAAGCTTATTAACAAAAAAAAGGGAGGAAACCATAACTAAATGAAGGAAGAAAAACAAAATCAAGAAGAAAAATTATATTGGTCAATGTCGTTTAGTATAGACATGTTTACATGTACTAACCTCCAGCCACCATGACTATAATACCTGCTAGAGAATTGAAAGTCGAAAAATACATAACTTAGATGAGACAAAACAGAAGTATGAAGAGTTGCATGAAATAGCTACTCTCCAAACTTAAGTATACATTGTTGCAGTTGGAGATTTACTTTTACCATTTGCAGAAACAATTTTCTGTGTGCTACTAGAGTTTTCTTAAATGCATTCTTATGCATGCTATAAAAAGTAACTAGCAAATAGAACATATCTACTGAGCCGAGAAAGCTAGCTAAAAAGATAATATAGTGTATAGAATATCCCTGGCCATTAATCTAGTCACTATTCATTAAAATTAGTCCAGCGAGAGATTACTAAGGCATGAATTGGGTCAATCAGCCTGGTTTATTTTCCGAACAGAGAAAATTAATTAAGAAATTACTCTATATAAGGAAGCATAATTGTTGTTACTGACGATTAGAATCAAAGTCAAATCAAATCAGCACCCATCTAATCATGGTATACTCCCAGCAACACACATCCCTATCTATACCAAATTCTCCTTCTGAAATAAAACCACCTCCAACAAACAACTAGACAAATTATTAATCTAAAAAGTTAAAATACAGAAGTTCCAACTTATTGTTTGGGACAAGTTTGGTTATCCCCTGATGGCAATCACAAAACAGAAAAATGCTAATATAGAGAGGAGAAAACACTAAAAAATGTACATTTTTCAGTGTGATCCAGGGAAAAGCCTATGCATACATTAATTTTTATTTCTGATAATAACATGCTTAGTGATACACACACATCTTCTCCACACTCGCCAAAATTCTCTCTCTTAGTCTCGTCCAGATTCCCTCTCAAGAATCCCCTCGTTCTACATTGGTATAGCTCTCTCGAAATACTCTCTAACTTAATCATCCAAGAGTCTAACCATGATAGATCCCACCTAAGGCTTTCTCACCTTTTCTTTCTCCATTTTTCAGGAAATCAAACAAGCCATGAATGAGGATTTACACTTGCAAGCAAAGAGTCCTACACCCATTGGAGAGAGAGAGATCCACACCAGAGAAACTGATGTGTATCACTTAGCATTCAGGCCATTGATGATTTTCGAAAGTTTTTATGCTCATACAGCCATTAGAGTAACAAAAGCCAAAGAATCAAATAGACTAAACACTATATAAACAAGTTACGAAAACAATTAAAGCAAATTAGTATAAGAAAGCAGCCTCCCTCTTTGATTGAAATTGATATACCACAAAAGTTCAGGCCTTAATATACAATCGTAAGCTTTCTAATTTTTACCTCACTTCATCCATTCAAATAAGAGAAAATGGAATCAATCATCTTAGAAAGCCCATTACAAGTGAAAATAAAAACTGCCAAGATCGAATAAGCATTTCCTTAAGCAAAATTACAGCATCGCCGAAGAAATCAGAACAAGCTGATCATAAATTTCCAAAAACCCATATAATAACGTCACAAAGTTTCAGTATTTGCAATAAATTCAAAGCACCAAAACCTCCACATCATATCTGTCAAAAAGAAAGATTACCTCTGAGGGAGAAAATTGTTCTTGGAAAGACAAGCTTGAATGTCACAAGCTTCTTTTTTGCAGGGCTCTTTGCTGGGTTGCGCCATCTCTTGTGAACTGACACAAGATTTTCCTAAAGATTGATGAAATTCAGAGGAGATTGCAATTGCAACAAAGCTGTTTCTATTTTTTCTTACAGTTGAGAACCATTGAACCAACCTTTGGTGACAGGAGACGACATGTCGTTTACACAGCCTTAACTGTTTTAGGTTCTGAACTATTCTCATTCGGGCCGAATATAATTAAGGTCGGGCCCATTCACTGAAAATCCGCAAAAGTTTCTTACCAACTTTCACAAAAATACTATGGAAATGTATTTTTGAAAATTAGTAAATATTGCATGAATTTTTTATTCACCAAATTTATAGTAAACTGCTTATAAATAAATGGTAATTATTGTGTTATATTTGATTACTTCATAAATTTTTCATAAAATAATTTTAGATAAGAATAATTTACTGTTTTATAATTCGTCCAGTAGTTATTATATTAGAAAAATTTCAATTCACCATCTTATTTAATATTACTTATTTATCTATATGTGAAATAAACATGGAAGATATGATGTATAAATGAATTTTTAATTAAATGTTATTTATTTACTTGAATATATAAATTTAACCATACTAAATATAATTTAAATACTTCAACTATAGTAAACATTTTCTATACTTAATATTCTTCACAAAAAAAAACTATAGTTCAAGTAAATATTGAATGAATTTTAAGAAAAAAAAAATTAATAAATTCTTCTTATTAGGATCAGGTCCGAATATATTGGGCCATCTTAAAATAATCGGACCTGAAAACAGACATTGAAGCCCAACAATATTCTCACGATTGCTTTGCTTTGCTTTGTCAGACTTAAAGTCAGTTTAACAAAACTTGCTAAAACAGTTTTTTTAATGAATAAAATTTATATTTTATAAAATTATATTTTAAAAAATAAATAACTGTTTAATAAATAAAATTTAAAATAATTTATAAATTTAAAAATAATTTATCATTTGATAAATAATATGATTAAAAATAATTTTTTACAATAAATATTTAAATTATTATTTTATAAATATTTTTATTTATCTTGACTTAATAATTAATATTTTTTTATTATTTTTTATATTAGGTATAATTATTATTATAAAATAAAAAAATATTTTTATTTAAAAAATAAAATAATTATCTTTAAATTCAGATTTTTGAAAATTTTTAATTTTTTTAATAAAAATTTTTTCACCTTTTACAAAATTAAATTTTAAAATTTAATATTTAATAGACATATATTTTTTAGCACGTAATCGACTTTTTATTCGATAATCAGCTTTTTATCACCTGAAAAAGCAATGCCAAACGCAAGCAGGAAGTTGTTGTATGTTGGTCCTGTCGCCTTGTCGTTTATGACTCTATTCTCTCTTCGTTCTCTCTCTCTCTCACCAATTTTTTTCTTTCTCCACAGAAACAACAAAGCCGTTCATAAAAGTTATGAAAACCAAAGTAAAACAAGCATCTTTACTGTGGATTAAAGGTTTTAGAGAAGCTTGTGGCCTTCACAGAGTTGTCATTCTCTGTCTCAGGTTATTTCTCATCTTTTTCTTTTCTTTCACGTTTCTGTTTGATTGACGATAAATTCAAAGAAGCCCAACTGAAATTTCAGTTCTCTTTTTTCTCCTCCTCGGAATTTAAATTCAGATATTAAGAATTTGTGTTGGTGTTTCATTAGTTAAAATCTGGAATTTGAAATTTTAGTTGGTGAAAATCTAACTGAAACTTATGTTATTGGTCTTGTTTTGATATTTCTAATTTTGGGTCTCAGATCAAGAGAGCTTTTGATTAGAACTGGGCAGTGCTTTCTCTTCAATGGGTTCATCTTCTTAGGAAGGTAATTTCTCTCCCTGGTTCAAGTTTAATTTCCACTGTCTTATCGTCAAGCTCAAAATTGATTATTGGCGTTAGAATGTGTATTGGTTAGAGTATCTATTTTGGTTAGTTTCAAGTATTTAGGAGTCTTAGAGTTTAAGATACACAACTATCAATTTGAATTAGCTGCATTACTCAATAATTCACATTGTCTGCTTAAATTGGTGTTAGTATAGTTTTCCTGATAGTTGTTTGTTAATTCAATTTCATGGTCCGGCTCAAGAAAGACCTTTATTGAGAACTCTATGCAGGGCTTTTTGCTAAGAAGTATTAAAAGATGACTTCAAAAATAACTACTTTGGACCTCTCAGTGAATTGGATGGATATAACAAAATCTTACTTAATAATCAAGAGCTTTGCTGGTGATGTTAGGGAATATTATAGTGATAGAGAGTCCGAGCACTGTAATAAAGTGACTAGAATTGTTATTATTTGGGTATTGTTGTGTATTAAGGTGATTGCAGATGAGGTTGATATCAGATATATAAGCTGTCACTGAGAACAGTTTTTTTAGTTATTCGTTAATCTTTTTAGTTGTGCAAAGCTTATGTAGTCTTCTGGTTTATTTCTAGAATTTGAATGCTAATTTTATAGCATGTCACTGACCAAGACAATGGTACCACAGCCAACTTAGTGTCAGTCCACCCATAACTAATTTTGTCAATGGCACTAACAATTAATCATAATAGAATCACAAATTGGTAACGAAAAAAGTTTTAATTTTATTTTATTTACATAATTCTTAAGCAAATTGTAGTTTCTATGGGTCTTTCTCTTCACCAACTTAGTTATGATGCTTTTGGTCGTTTTTTGGACACCATTACTGAACTCATGCATGTCATGAGGTTAAGATTTAAATGCTTCAATCTTCATTTCTGTGCAGTATACTGGTCCTATATTCAGTTGTCATCCCAACATTACAATGGATCCTACCTGATCAAGTCTCAAATATTAGTTCTCAAGCTACATCTTCATATAGCAATATTCTAAAACTTTATTCCTTCTTACGCGCTGCACTCATACAACTCTTTTACGTAAGTATGAAGTCCTACACGCTTATTGCTTTCTCGATCTCACTTTTGTAAATGTATTGAAATTTCTGTTTTGAGATTAGAATAGCTTATATATTTCATAGCTGCATCCTAAAGAGAAGAATGCAATGTTTTTATGTACTTGTACCCAAGAAAGCATCAAAATGCAACTTGAGAAATTATAAAATCACAAGCACTTATCAAAACTCTCAGAAAGACCTTAGTACTACCTTTCTGACTGATAGGTCAGCATGAACCATAATATGACGTAGCCTACACCTTAGCAAAGGTTGTCACTTGTTAGCAAAAACATATATGCATAATTGTAGTTAATAGTAGACTCAAGGTGACCTAATAAGAACCTAAAAGCTGGCACATTGTCTAATCATCATCCTGTCTTTTTTCTTGCTGATCTGTAATTCTTACCTTTGATTTCACTGTGTCTAATTTCTTTTCGTGGTTTTTTCTTGCAGGTATTTTGGTTCTATCCGTTGTATGTATTCAGCATTGTTCTAAGTGCTCTCTGGTAATCTTTGCTTTTTGTTTTACCTTTGTCATTGTCATTGTCATATTTTGCACTGTTACTTATTATTATTATTATTTTTTTGGCTTGGTAATAGTAGCCATCAGTGGGAGATAGAGATGCAGTTAACCTTGTCTTTTATTGTGGCACTATTACTTTTTTCATATAAGATATTGTGTTTTCCTATCTAGGTTATATGTTTTCTGTAATTCAATTATGTATGACTTCTGAATTGTGTCATCACCAATTAACCATTCTTGAGCAGGGAGGAGAGAGTTTGAATATGTGATTGTTTATCTTAGTAAGAGCTGCTTCTGTACACTTTTTTTATTTCATATATTTTGTGTTGCATTAATCTTAATCAAGGTACAATGAAATTGCTAAATTTGGTTTTGCTGCAATGGGAAGAATGGAACATAATGGTGGGCGACCTGGGAGCCATAATGAGACCACATCATCATCAGAAAGCATAGTGCCAACAGAAAAGCGTGCTGGTTTGGGAGGGTAGGATTCCAACTTGTGACATGTTTTCTGATTTTTTGATTTTCCCTCTTTTCTTGCATTCTTTTCTCTTTTCTCTTTTTTAAATAGAAAACCATGTTGTGAACTGGATGCCGTCAGGTTCATCTTTGATGTGTATTCTTTGTGCAGAGTTATGATTGGAATTGGAGAGCAGGTGTATTCTATACTGCTTTTAAGCTTTTTCTTCCTAGAGGTATGCTATGCATTTGAATACACATACATTTGAAGACATTGCCTGTGATATTAGTTTATCTTATCATTAGCTCCAAGCTCTTTCTGCACACTCAAGTTTATCAGCAGATGCACCTTTTGGCTTGTGAAAAACTTGGTTCCACTTTACTGGGCTCTTGCCTTTTGGCTTACACACTTGATAAGTATTGTATGCAGGTTTATGCTACTGGATTCATACCATACATAGGGAAGGCGCTCAATTTCATTCTTCTTTCCTGGATGTACGCTTACTACTGTTTCGAGTAGGTGAAAAACAAGAATCTGCTATTTGATGTCTTGCATCTATTTTTGGATGGATAATTGCTTACCGTTCTTCTAAATCTAGGTACAAGTGGAATTTGACAGAAGTGGCTTTGGACAGACGGCTGGACTTCTTTCAAACTGATTGGGCCTTCTTTGCTGGTTTTGGTAAACAAAAAAAAAAAATTATAACTGGAGTCTTTTCTTCTTGTGATTTCCCAGCTTTGCTGTAGGCAATTTCATATACAATAAAGGTTCCAGGCACCCAAGCTGTGCATGACTGTTCACTGAGTGTTCAAAAAGAAGAACCTGGAAACTATCATTATTTGATTTTTGTTCAATTCAATATACTTTGGTTTGCTTGATAAGAGGATTTTGTATATTAACTTTATGGATATAATTTCCAACACTAATTTCTCTATTGGCTTTGCAGGAAGCCCTTGTGTTCTTGCTATCTTCTTCTTCTCTCCTCTTGTAAGTTATGGTATCATGGCTATTCTTTTCCACTGGTACATATTTTATTTCCTTTGGTGGCTCTAAGCTGTTTGTTTGTTTTCTTTCCTCATGAACACCACGCATATTAAAACTTTTTTGTTCGCTTGGTGATTGTCATGCAGTTTGTTTTGACTGCAACAAGCACAGAGGCTGAGCAAGAAATTTTCTTTCCAAGAAAGAAATGGAAGGGAGCGGGATTGGGAAAGCTTCCAATTTTTTATGCTGCAGATACATTGTCGTAAGTTATCCACCAAATGGTATCTCTTTTACTGAAAAACAACTTGCATATGAACATGCCTGCATTCTGCAGTAAATTATTGTCTTGCTATCTAACTAACGTAAAGCTTTTTACATTTGTAAGTTCTCCTGCAACTGTGGAAAGTTTTATGTAATACTACTATTTGTGGAGAGTTTGAAATCATTCAAAAATTAACATTATTACTCGAGTCCAGTTTTCTTACATTTCTTGAATGATCACATGTTTAACTCCAGGACGCGGATATTGTCTCTCATCCCCATTGACACTCGAGATCAAATGCAAGATGAGAAGGCACTCTAAGTTCTGACCTGATTCTTAATCCATATAACATGTGTGTCTCAATTCTCTCAGGTTATCATGAATATGCCAAATTTATTCCCTTTTATTTTGTTAATCTTTTTTCTTGATTTGTATTGTATGATAGTTAAACTCTCAACTGAGTTTTATATATCTTTTGTTGACAGTCTGTGCAGATGTCACCCTTCCACGGAATTTTACAGAACCAAATGCAATGGTTCAAGGTAAACCATGAGAAGATTTTTTTCGTTTATGTGTGTGTACAGAGAAATCAGATATGAGGGTGTTATGTACAGTGCTTTATAATTTTGGGTGGGAATTGGAAAGTGTGTGTTGCCACTGTGTAGTGAAATTTGATTTCTTGTCAGGTTTGGGAATTTGCCAATGAAAAAAGTGTCTCCAAACCTGTGAAAGGAAATTGTACATATTTGAGTTTGCCAAGTGAAGTTGCTTGTTTGTGTAAACAAATTAAACAAGACAAATGCTAAATAGCAAAGAATTTGCATTTTTTTGCAAAATTTTTCCTCATCGGCTTTATTGAAGGATTTGAATTTTTCTCTTGCAATTTGACAATATTTTTTATAGGATAAAAATGTTAATTAAAAAATATATGAATTGACTAAACTGGAAAAGCATACTAGCGGTAAAGTTGCATGATAAACATTCATTATAACAAAGCGTCTTCAAAAAGACTTACCAAAAGTAAACTTAGTTTCATGTTTTAAGTTAGAGCCTCTGTTTTTCTTTTTCTTATATATATATATATATATATATATATATATATATATATATATATATATATATATATATATATATATATATATATCCATTGGAAAGGGATCGTTAAATAATATATTTAGCTAGTATTTGTTAAATCGATCAAAATAAAGAATTTTAAAACAAAATTAAAATAGTTAAAATAAAATTGAAAAACATTTTAATTTTTTTTAATTATTTGTTTAAATTTTTAGGATGAACTAAAAATATATATTTTTTAATTTTTTAGTTGTTTTTTATCTGACAAATATGAAAATATATATTTTGAATTTATGTTAAGGTATGCATGTCAATATACGTATATTTTGAGTTTTTAAGATATAAATAGTTAAAAAATTGTGCGATTTTTTTAATGAATTTTTTTTAACAAACGTTTGAAAAGTTCGAAAAAATTGAAATAATTTTATTCTGAATTTTTCAAATTTAACAAATGCTAATATAGAATATAAGGTAACATAAACAAATATTTAGGCATATGTTTAATGAGTAGGAGCATGTGCCCAACAACTTCAAATCATAGTATTCCTTCCATAAAACTTGTATCTACCATTAATTTCAACTAAACTATTGACCCATAAAGAAGCTATGTGATCCAGCATTTGTGGAATTGGAAATTACATTATATCATATGGTAGCTATACAGCCTAGCTTTAGACTTTGAATTTTAGAGACCACTTTCTAATTTTTTTTTTCTTTTTTCAATGTGATTGAACTTTAAAAAATATAAGACTGCTATGATTTTTCATATAAATTTTCAATTATATATATATATATATATATATATATATATATATATATATACACATATTGTGAATGTGAAAATGTAAATTTATTATAGGATTAGTGAAGTAAACAGTTCTATTTTATTTTTTTGGCAAAGACATAAAAAAAATAATAAATAATAAAAGTATTAATATGCAGCAGGTCCTTTTTGTCTAAATTTTTTCACTTAAGTCACATGTATTTTCTTGTTTCCTTGAATGGCCCCCACATTTGTGATTTTTTCCTCAATAGCTCCTTCAAAATCAATTTTTTCCCACTTAGCTCCTTGTATGGAAAAAAAAAAATTTATACGGGCTGGCAAGAAAAAAGAAGGGAATAATATAAAGGGTAAGAAATTTTGGAGAAGTATGAGATGTTATATACTTAATAATCCAAATTAAAAATTGTGATTTAATCCTTAAGCTAAGCTCATATTGATAAAAAAAATAAAAAAGTAAAAAAATTGAGCTCTCTTAGAAGAATGCATATGATAAACGCACTTTTAAATTGTCGAATTACGTATATCTATTTGATTAAACGATTTAAATACATGCAAAACGTATCTCAAATTCTTTTTTTTTTAAGGAATCTCAAATCCTTAATTATAATTCATTCATGAAAATAAAATAATTAAATAAATAAAAATACAGATACCCGCCAAAAACTGCACTTAGTACGTCAATAATTGGCGAACGTGCATAAACACTTTCCTAATCCTATTTAAAAAATAAATAAACTTTCCTAAAACAGTATTCTTTCACATTTTTCAAAATAATAAATAACAAAATAAGTTTAAAATTTTACATAAAAGTCAAAATATATACCTGTACTATTTCAATTAGCCTTTCTGTTGAATAAAGTATGATTTATTAATCCCAAATTTAGCTTTTTGTTGCGGAAATTGCGGTAGGTGGCGCCCAAGAACCATGAAATTAAATATAATATGATTAAGTTAGCCACAAATTGTATTTATTTTATGTATAATTAGATACACACTAATTATAATTTTTTGTTCAATTTTGCTTAAGAAGGGGATGAGAGTTGAGTTTTGTCTGTTGTTAAGGGAAATTAGGGCATGAAATGGACCGGATTTTACTCAATTTTTAATTTTATGTGAATTTTCGATTTTTATATATTATCATCTCCATTCTATAAAACATTATTTACCTTGGATTATAAAAAGATAATGAGTAGAGTAATAATCAATCCAGTGAAGTTCAATCGAATCGGAAGAAACGGATCCATGCAAATTATAAATAAATTGAATGAAATTATAATTTAAATGAATCATTATTAAATGAGTTATACAAAATAATTATAAATTGTTAAAAAAATTGGCCCATCTTAATTAAGAAAAAATAAAATATTCTTGTAATTTTATCTTTTTAATTTCTTCCATTGAAATATTTAAATATTTTTTTTATTTTTTATATAATAATTGTTTATTACTCACTCTGTCTTATTTTAAAAAATATTTTTTTCTATTTTAATTTATCCCGTTTTAAATGTCTTTTTCGGAATTTAATGGATATATTTATATGTATACATTTATTTATTATACAACTTATTAAATATTTTTTTCTTATTATTCTCTACTTTTAACTAAAATAAAATAAAATTATTGAAAATATAAAATAATATTTTTATCAATTACTATAATTTTTTATGAAATTAAGATATTTTAATTATATCCTTAATTACCGTGAAAAATAAAAAAAAATTTCTTAAAATGAAACGGAAGGAGTAGTTATTATATTTTTTTATTATATTGAATTAAATTTCTATCTCCGTCATTTAAATATTGAATCATTTTACCAATTAAATTAACTAAACTAATTATTCACGAGTAGAGTGGAATCATTAATTAGGTTAAGATTTGCCAGATGTACGTGTGAGGAAATAATTTAGATTTTTATACATTTTACATTATAGAACAAATACTTACAATTACCAATGGAATTTTTTTTCCCTCGGTTTATGAGTAAGTTTTATGTCCATATATGGTTTTGAAATTTATTTAACGTCTCCAATTAACGTTTTTCCCCCTCTAAAACATGCATGAATTCAACCCTTTAAAAAAAAAATCCAAAATTTGAGACATTATTGTAAAAAAAAAAAGGAACTTATTCAAAAACTATTAAAATTAAAGTGCAAAAATAGCTCCAATTGGAAGGAAAGAACGGTTTTGCATTAAAATAAATGCTATTTTGGAATATAGATTATATTCTTTTTTATACTTGCCCTTTTTTCATGTACACCAAATACATAAATTCTTTGTATTATTACCCAAAAAGTATAAAAGTGAAGAAAGGGAGTGAATTGGGGATGATCACGGGGCGGGGAATCCCGATTTCAGGTGGAAACCTGCCCCGAATGGGGTGGAAAATTCCCGAAAAATTCCCCCGTAGGGACGGAAACGGGAAAAAAATATTTTCCGACTTAGAATTCGGGGCGGGGATGGGAATTGTGGTCCCCATCCCGAAATTTTTCTACCCCCGAAATTTAATTACTAAATTTAATTATATTTATATAATTTAATATTAAATTATATTTAATTTTAGTTTTATCAATTGTTAAAATTTATATTAGTTTAATTTGTAACTGAATTTATATTTTTAATTATTAAATATTATATTTTCAATTATAATTAATTATTAAATATTATATTTTTGTTCTAATGAAATTTTTTTTAAAAATAAAAATATTTTTTATGTGGGGATGGGAATTCTCGCAGGAACAGGGATGGGAGGAATTTTTTTCCCGAAATACTTTCGATTTTCGTCCCACCCTTGCATGGGACAGTAGGTGAGGAGGCAATCTCCGCCCCCGCCCCGCCCCGCGATTATCCCTAGAGTGAATAAAGAAAAGTAAAGTGGGCCAAAGTATAGATAGTTAAAAGATAGAGGAGATATAATGCAAATACCTTAAAAGATAGAGGAGATCTAATGCAAATACCTGAAAATGATTAAGCAATGAAACGTGAAAGTCTTCTGAATTGACTGTGCAAGTCAAAACAAAAGTCACCGTCGGGAGCTGTAATTAATAAATAAAAAAATCACTTAAAAAAGAAAAAAAAATAGCCACCTAGCTGGACTCGGCGTCATAACCCACTGAGTCAAAAAAAATAAATTCATCAATCATAAGATTCTCAATCTCAGCCTCTTTCTTCAACTTTCTCAAAATCCAACGTAAATAAATTATTCTGATTTTTTCTAATTTTAGAAAACATAGCTGAATCAAATAAAATAGCAGTTTTATTTTATTATAAAAAGATTAATTTATACTATTATTATCTGGCTCTTGAAATTGTTGTTATTCTAAGTAATTTATGAGTAACAATCATCCATACGAACGTAACATTAATTTTCCTGGAAAAATGGGAGATTTTCTTCTGCTCAAGACATCATCATCAAACATACCAGAAAAATAAAATTGACTGTCCTTTTTCTTATAATATACATAACATCTGCAGTGTGTGTATATATATATATATCTTTTGTTCTTTCTTCTTTTAACAAATTAGATGAAAAGATTGAAAATGAAAAGCTAGGGGAGAAGGAGGAGGGTAAAAAAAACACTGACCTAAGCAGTAACAGTTATTTGTTTCATTTTTTTTATCTATTATTTTTATTATTTTTATTAAAATTAAAAATTAATAAATAAATTTAAATTTAATATTAAATTAAATAAATAAAATTAAATTATCAAATTTAATTGATTTTAATTTTATTAAAAAAATTAAATTAAAAGAATAATTAAATTATATCGAAAATTTAATACTGACCGATAAATAAAATTTAAATTTTATTCAAAATTAACATATAAAAAGTAAAAGTATATGTTTGCATTTTTCATTTACTGAAATACTGTAAATGTAAAATTATTCTCATTTTAAATTTTTATATAAAATATTTTATTGTCACTATACTATCAAAATTAAAATAGAAAATAATCGGCATTTTGTGATTGATCATAGCATTTTCTCATAATACTTTACAAAAATTATTATAAATAATAAATTTGAGCTAATAAAGAAAGAGACCTGTAAGCTAAGACGCAGTTATAGAAGAAGAGAATTTGTCCAACAGTTTCTTCCACTCACTCACTCTTATCATGGACAAAAGTTTTCTTTGCTTTTCTTCTTCTCACTAACTTTTGCCATTCTTGAAGAAAAAGGACCTTCTTTATGCAGTGCAACAAAAAAATAAATAAATACTTTGCCTGTGCAAATTTAAATTAATTATACGCGAATAAATTATATAAAAAATTGAAAAATAACTTTGAATTAGTAATAATTAATATTTGAAAATACAATCTGATAACATTTTTCTCTGTTCAATTTGCTCATACAAACAAAGCAAATGATCAAAATAACTAAAATTCAAACAAATTAATTATCCTCCTATGCACTCTCACTCTAATCTATTCTCTTCTTTGTCCCATTTTTGGACTAAACTAAACAAATTACAAACTCAATCCTCTCTTCACATCAATCTAACAACAATGTTCAGAATCAAAATATCAATTACTAACACTTAATATAACACAAAATCAATGCCCAAATCTTGCAAAAAACCATATTAATTATATTAATCTAATTCATTGTCATTGAGAATTATTTGGATCTTCTTCTCCACTGTTAGCTGTACCTTGGTGATGATGATGATGATGGTGCTGTTCTAATGGATTATTTTGCTCAGAATTTATATTTAATCCACTTCTTGAGTATGCATTAAGAGCAGCTAACATTCCCAAGTTCGAATCCGCCATGCTTAATCCAAGGTGCTGCGATGGCTGTTGTTGCATTAGCATTGAACCCAGTTGCAAGGCATTTCCTCTTCCGCCTTGAAATTCAAGATTTGCTGGGAAATTAATTCTCGGTACAAACTGTAATGGAGCTTGCATTGTGTTCCCACTTGTTGAAAAAGGCCACATCTGTTGCTCCGACGGTCCACCGCCTGATGTGGCGCCGCCGCCGCCCGTCACCGGTAGCATCCAGAATGTGCTAGCTGCACCGCTATTTGGTGCTGGAGCCACTGCCCACATGGCTGCTCCGGGTACCATATTTGATGGCCTTGCTAGCCCAGAAGAACCCGTTTCTTGTTGTTGTTGCTGTTGCTTACTTGGCTCCAATCCACTTTTGAATCCTTTAATCGGAGATCCTCCTCCAGCTCCAACGCCACCGCCAGCTCCACCACCACTTTCAGCTTGTGGTTGATCATGACTTTCCTCCTTGAATAAATCCTCTCTGTATCGTTTTCTAGCATAATTATTCTCACCAGAATTAGCACCACCACCGCCACCACTCTCTCCTCCTCCTCCGCCGGCGGGTAGTGCTTCTGCTATTTGATCTGCTGTGAGTAAATGCTGATTTTGCTGTTGAGGGAAACCTAACAAAGATGTATGCGCAAAACCTTCTTCGAAGTGAGGATGATGAGTTAAACCCAAAGCACTATGAAACGAATGTGGAGCTGATTTTGAAGGCGGAGCATTAAGACTGGATCCACTACTCCTTAAAGAAACATTTAAAGTCGAAAAATTGGCCGGAATAGTTCCAGTTCCGGTGGCTGCGATAATCGCCGGCTCCGCTTGTCTTAACAACCACTCAATCGTTTCTCCATCCGATTTATGCCCCAATTCTCTAGTCAACTGAAAAACCCTAGCTGCACAAGTCGCTGGCATTCTGATTCTCCTTCCTCGGCCATCAACTTTCGTGTGGCGTTCCTTCGTCGACCGCTTAGCTGGCGGTGGAGTTACCGCGGCGGTGGTGTTATTTGTGACTGGAACTATAGAAAGATTCTGCTGGTTTTTCTTGGCGGAGTCTTGAAGAGAAACAGATCTGGTGGCGATGGCAAGAGAAGCGTCGACGAGATGAGGTGGCGCCGATGAGGATGACGTGGAGGCTGAAGTAGAAGAGGAAGATGGAGAAGAAGAAGGAGGAGGAGAGGAAGTGGAAGAAAGATTTTGATGGTGGTGAAGATGATGAGAAAGGCCAGATTGGATAGAGATGGAGCCCATAAATGGGCCGGCTTGAGTTGGTGGTGGTCCTGCTCCGCCGCCCCCAGATGCTCTACCATCAAAAGAAACCGGCTGCTGATGGTGGTGGCGGTGGGGTACTTGGCCTTGCTTGTTGGCTTTCATATCTGTAAGTTCCATATGGTGGTGGGGCGGCTTTGAATTTGATGTTCTTTCTTTTTTTTATTAAAAAAAAATGAAAATTTTGTTTGATTTTCAGACAAATTGATCCAAATGTTCCTCTTCTAGTTCATGTTTTTCTTGAAAAACAAGAGAGAGAGAGAGACTTTAATATGTTGCAGAGGACTAAGAGTTTGTGGGGCTGCTTTGTTTCTTGATTGACTCTTGTCGTTGCCTCAACTCGCACACACAGAAAAATAAAAGTCCATCGTGGGGTCAAGTAAAAAATAAAATAGTAATTTAATATTTACTCATTACATTACGTAAAACTATTTTGCACCCAATTCTACCCTTATTTTAACTAATAAACTGGGTCTCGCATAAGGACATCATTGTACTTGTATGAGTACAAATTCCTTTTTTTTTTTTTAATTTTACCTCTAGATTTGCTCATGTAAATTCAGTCTCCGCTTCCACTTTCTTGATCTGTAGCTGTAAGCTCCATTCTGTACCTGTTCAGCGAAACCCTAATTTACACGTAAATTTTGATTCAGCACTGTCTTTCTCTTTTTTCACCCTTTTTTTTTGCTTATAAACTAAGGTAACATTGGGCGCTAAGATTTTTAACGGTCTGCACAACACTTTTCTTTCATTCTTTTGAAAATCAGGGCAATGCTGGGTGTGAAAATGTTAATTTTGTTGAATGCTATGAATACTTAGTACTTATAACTTTCCGAAAAAAAAAATCGATCCGAACTTAATATTTGTAAAAATTATAATAAAAATTTTTAAAAATTTATAAAGAATTCGACGGTCAAATTAGTACTTTTAAATACACGGTATCGTCAGCGAATGAAATTTCTTAGTTTGGAAGGTAAAAAAATGTGAAAATAGATGGGGATGGTGTTAGTTTAGTCGCAGATAGACAGCGCAGGTAAGCATCAGAGTAAAAGGCATCTTAATGCAGTGGGACAGCTCATTCCCAACCCAACCCCACACTGTTTTTTTCTTATTATTTTCTTTCTTTCTTCTTTATATTTATTTTTATTTTTTATATATGGTTTGTTGTATTTGTATATGTCAATTTGATTTTGGACACGTCTCTTTTTTATTATATGCTCAGGCTTCTGCTTGTAAAATTCCAAAATTGCCTACCTATGCTATAGTTTCATTATACAAAATAATTAAATTCCTTACCAATCGGAATGGTTATTGATTATGTTTTAATTTATAAATTATAATCATATTGCATACGTAATTTATACTAATATTTCTATTACCCCATTTAATTTAACTAATGCTACTGTCAGTGGTGCGGCTAAAAAATGAGTCCATTGTGGTCAAAATAGTTTACAAATAAAAAAATAATTCACGTAAAAATAACAAAAAATACTTTGTAATATTATAATAATATTTATAAAAATATTCACAATGTTCATATTTTAGAATTATTGAATAATTGCTTAATTATCAATATTTTTAAATATATCGTTTCAATATATATAACTAATCAATTACTGAATGACTTATCTTTCATTCGATATCATATGCAACTTTTTTACTAAAATTACAGTAGAAAATTTCCTTTCAACGGCTGTCGTTGCAACCCTCTCTATAATAACTATTGACAAAAAAAATATATAAATATTAATTTATTTTAATGAGATCCTCTGAATATTTTAGTTTGATCACTTTAATAAATCGATAAAATGTTTTAGTTGGGGCAATTTAGTGGAATCGTTGTTGAAAAATTAAAAATTAAGTATTATATTTGATATTTTCCTAAATTGAACGGGTTAAGTGATCCCACTCGATTAGAGGGCGATAAATATTCCCTTTTCTTAATTCCCATGATTTTACGTAAATTATAAAAATAATTTATTTCTTAACATTTTGCATGTGACGAATCAAATTAGAAATATTTCATATTTTTATATTTTCATGTTTCTTATTTCTTTACATAGCCAAATGGAATATTTATTACTTTTACAAAAGTAACTAATTACGTTTCTAGGAAGTTGTTGGATCTTTCTTCATCCAATATTTAATCAATTGTCATGATTTGATCATGGCAAATAATTCTATATCACCACAAAATTAACAAATAACATTTTTTGCTTGCGAACGAAAAATAATCATAAAACGATAAAGACATATTGCAAATTATCAATACAAAATTAGATAAATATCCAACAACTTAAAAACGAAATATTTTAAATAAAATTTTTGTTTTTATCGATACGAAATCAATCAAAGCAGACCAACTTAAAAAAGCTAATGGCATGATAAGAAATCACTATTGAAATTCTAATTAAATCATATTATATCATATCCATAATATATTAATATTTATTTAAAAAATAATAAATTTCTAAAAATAAAAATAAATTAAGCTTTCTTTCTCTTGGTGTGAAAATAAACTAAGATTTCACTTTGGCATTAAGATTAATATCATACCATAAAAATTGGAGATAATAGGATTTATTTATTTATATTTTTCATAATTGGACTTGTAAAAGTAATATTAACATAATAATGCTTTATAGATAAAGGTTTTTCTAATTTATTTTCAAATGCTTAGTAAAGTACTTTTTTGTCCACTCATCATTAGTGGGTGGCCAAAATAAAAAACTTTAGAGGTGCCCTAATAATTCTTCTTTCCTTATAATTTAAACCAAACAAATATTCTATAATTTCCATAACATTATCAGACAGCCAATTCCAACTGGACCCACTTTTTACACAAATTAGTTTAGTCTAAACAGATAATCATTTAATTTTAAACCAACCCATATCTTTATCCTATCTAATTAACAATGTCTAATCATATAATTAATCAAGTAACAAATATAATAATCTAACAATTTTAAAATCATTAATATTTTAAATGCACACTCTTTCGGGGACTTTTTCAAAAGTAGTGTGTTTTAAAAAATTATTTAAAATTTTGAAATATTTGTAAAATTATTTGAAAAAATGGAATGTTTTTTTATTCCTGCAATTTTTTATTGCGAGATTAGACACTGTGCCTTTCTTTCACTCTCTCACCTAGCCTCTCACTCTCCTTCTCTTATTCCACTCTCTCACTCTCTCAATACTTCAATTTAAAATTTTAACACTATACTATTAATTATAATTTTTATTATTTTAATAATATTTAATTATTTATTTTATATTTAAAATGAATATAATAAAATAATTATTAAAAAATTATTTTTTAACTACAATAATTAATATTTTTTAATTTAAATAAAAAATAATTAACTAAAATTATGAAATAGAAAAAAATATTAAAAATGAGAGAGAGAAAGGGGTGGACAGGTGAGAGAGAGAGGGGGGGTCAGCTCTATTCCCGTAGGAATGAGTTGCAAAAATGAAAAAATATATCATTTTTTAAATAAATTAAAAAACACTCTAATTTTTAAAATATTTTTTTAAAATACACCAATATTAAAAAAATTTCACTCTTTCTCCCTCTCTATCATGGGTATATTTGTAATTACGTTGGCATGCCTACATTAATTTAAAATCACTGACTCACTGTTGAGCCTGCCAAGCAAGGACAAGGCTCACAGTAGAAATAACTATTCATGCATCATATTATATTGGTTAGTCTACCTTTTTTAGAGGATTTTTCTAATATTTATTTTGCCTTTTTTTAATTTTTTAAATAATTAAATTAAAAAAATTATAATAAAACGTTTGTTAAATCTATTAAAATAAAAAATTTTAAAATAAAATTAGAAAATTTTCTGTATAAAAAAATGAAATAATTAAAATAAAAATAAAAATATTTCAAGTTCTTTTAATTATTTGTTAAATTTTATGAATGAATTAAAAATATTTTTTTATTATTTTTTATCTGATAAAATATATAGATACATATTTTAATAATATGTTAAAATATGCATGTTTTGATTTTTAAGATATCAACAGTTAAATAAACGTAATTTTTTTATTAGAATTATTTTTAAAGTAAAGTTTAAAAATATGAAAAAAATTGAAATAATTTTATTTTTTCATATAAAATTTTTCAAAATTAACAAACGTTATTTAAATGTATTTTCAAATTTAATACTTTTAATCGGTATATGGTTGCTTAAAAATTAGAATTTTGAAATATTATTTCCGTTCAAAAATAATAGTCTCGCTTATATTTTCACAATTTAAAAAATTTAAGATATATATATATATATATATATAATTTAGCAATTAGAATTGTTTGTTTATTTTGAAATGGTCAGAATTGTTTATGAGAATTTAAATATTAGTTTCCTAACCAACTGACAAAATGTAATTAATTTTTTTAATTTCGCGTCATATTCCAAAAAAGATTGGTTTGAAAGGACAGTCAAGAAATTTTCTGCCTCCCACATGGAGTATCTTCGTTTATAGTTATAGAGAGAGACCTTGTAATTAGTAAAATTACTGCCTACTTAAATTTACCAAATCATTTTCTACTGCTCATTCTCATTTCTTTCTGTTCCAATTTACTTTCTTCTTTTCACCTTTTCACCCTACCCTCCTCTTCTCTTTCTCTTTGACGAACACAGTAAATTATTGCAGTAAACAAAATAAACGAGAACACCCAAGATAAATTTTACTATTTTATTATGCACTATTTTATGAATAGTAAAAATTAAAATTTAAAACTAAAAAAATTTTATTAATAAAATTCGAAGCGGATAATATCTGCCTGAGTGCGATTTTTTAAGTTTTTAACTTTTGACGTGTAGCTTTTGGCGGGAAATGTGGGGAGAGATGAAAAGAAAATTTTACGTGTCAGGAGAGAGAGAGAGAAAGGTAAAGAGTCAAAAGAGGGAGAAGGAGTGTGTTGGGGAACAGGTTAGTGTAGTAATGATTATACTGATTTTAGCAGCAATTTGACCGCACATGCACCTCACGTGCACTCGTCAGCTATTCTCAATATTGGTAATTTTTGTTGGATAAAGTTGGGAATTGAGATTCATCTAACAGTGCCTAAGGCTGTAAAAACATAAAAAAAATACCCAAAATGTTCAATTCAAGTCAAATCAGAAAATGTGAAACTCCGATAATTAATTCAATCAATCATTTACCTTTAAATATTATTTAGACTTTAAAGAAAAATTATTTTCTAAAATTTATTAAAAAATATAATTTAATCCTTTAAAATTTAAATTTATATAATATTATTTTTAATATTTTAAAATTTGAACAATTTAATTTTTAAAATGATAATTCAGTTTATTAACGGTTGATGTAATGATATTAATGATACGTGATATTTTAAAATTTAATATATATGACATGATGTAACTAAAAATGATATGTTAGCAAACACGTGCTATACATGTCACTAAATTAGTGATTAATAGATAGAAGATGTTCAAACTAACAAAATTATCATTTTAGGATTAAATTCTCATAATTTTAAAATATTAGAGATGATATTACAGTAAATTAAATTTTATGTGTTGAATTATAATTTTTACCAAATTTTAGAGAGCTATTTATACGTCTAACTATTTATTTATTTAAACTTTGATTTTATCTTTTTAGTTTTAATCCATGGCCATCGTCCAAAGCCCGGGCAACATTCCTTCTCGTATCCTCCAAATTATCGCAAACGAAAAGCAAGCAGCCAGCAGCCGAGGAGCCATCCCATTCATCAAAATCACGGAAGAGTATGAACTGATTAATTAATTTATTAATATTTTTTTAATTAATTTATTATTATCGATTAATTATTATATTAATTTTAATTTTTAATTCGATTTTTAGATCGATTTATCGATTAATCATTAAAAAAATTTAATATATAAATTTAATAAATTTATAATATTATTTTTAATAGTTAAAAATGCTTTTAAAAATGAAAAAAATAATAATTAAATATAATATCCATTAAAATAATCAAAATAAAATAAAATTTCTACAATTAATTATAAAAATTAAAAATATTTAATATAAAATTAACAACAGATTGCTAATTATGCACATAATTTTAATATTTATTTACTAAAAATATATATTTTATAAAATTATATATCATAATATTTATAAATTACATAAAAATTAAAAAATATAAGTGTAAATTTTAAAATATAATTCATAATATATATATATATATATATATATATATTCGATTTTGGTTTCGGATCGATTAACCATCGGTTTTTAAAATAAAAATCATAAATTTAAAATTTCGATTCGATTAATCTAAAAATTGGATCGGTTTTTCGATTAATCGAAATTTCGGTTTTTTTTTCTCATCCCTAATCAAAACCATCACCAACCTCATATTGTGCTTTGAGAACCCTAACCCAAAGCTTATTTTGATTATTAAAAACACCCTAATTGATTATCATCCCAAAAGCATTATTCACAACAAACACCTTTCTAACGCCCAACCTCCATCTGTCTTGGCACCAGTCACTTTCTCCCAAGCCACCGACTAGCTTTCTTCGCATTAGTTCTTTTCCCACCCATCATGGGCGTGGATGGACTCTGGGTTTACCTCTTTTGATACATGTTATCCGAATTTAGGTATAAAAAATGTAATATTTATGAACTTTTTTTTATTATAAAAAATTGTTTGTATTTCTTTTGATTTTGTATTTTTTATTTATTTTTTAAAAAATTATTGCATTCGGTAATATTTTAATAGTAATAAGCGAATTTGAAACTGATATAAGTAGTGTAACATTAATTTTGAATGGATACCGATAAAATTAGTGTATTTTAACTAAAAAATAAATTTTGATATGAGTGTAACAATTTGCATGTATGCCAAGTCAAGTATTAAATATCATATTATTGATCTATATAATTATTTTGTACTTCATTTATTTTATTTAACACGATAACTTTTGGCTTTTCACTCGGAGTAAAAAAAATCAATAATTAACATTCATTATAAAAAATACTTATTATAATTTACTAAACTATTTTTTATTAATTCTTATAGTTATATATTTTTACTTTATTAATTACTTTTTTCATAAAAATAAGGATAAAATCATAAAATACATAATTGATGTCGCGATGGAGTATTGCTTGGGAGGGCAAAACAGTAAAATTGCCAAAATTACGGACCATGATAAATATTGCGTTACTGCGACGCGCCTAGACAGCTTGGTTAGGAATGAGCTAAGAAATTTTATGATGTTGTTATTAGGAGGGCGGGGCCCATTGGGACATTTGTTATTATTTAGAAATCTACCCTGATTTGATGGATAATTCGTTGATCTCGTGATCCAATAATTTAGCTCAAGTGGCCGATCCAAATTTATTAATTAGAAAATTTTCCATCTTTGCCATTACAAAATTTTCCATTTTCTATTTTTAGAATTTACTAACGATGTATAAAAATTGATTCATTAATATATAATCTCACACTCCCATTCATTGCTCAAATTTATTTAGAACAATATGAAAATTTTATTTACTAGTTATGTTGCATATTGCATGATAATATTGTGAAAATTATGATTTATTTTAATGATTACTTATAATTAGTCTTTATTTGAGATCAAGAAAAAAAATTGCCCAATTGCCGGTTAATGTAAGCGGAATTGTAGCTCTATTAGTATAATTATATTTAATTAATTTTATAGGCTCGTTCATACTCTTTTGCGATTTAATAAATTTTTTTATTAGGAATGACCGCGGAGCAAGGCGGGGGTGGGGAGGCACTGCCCCACGCAAGGGTGGGGCGGGGGAGGGGCGGGGACAAATAGTATTATAAGGGAAAAATTTCCCCCGTCCCCTCGGGGATCCCCATTCCCGCGGGAATCCCCGTCCCCACATTAAAAATATTTTTATTTTTTAAAAAAATTTAATTATAACTAAAATATAATATTTAATAATTAATTGAAATTGAAATATAATATTTAATAATTAAAAATATAAATTCAATTACAAATCAAACTAATGTAAATTTTAACAATTAATAAAACTAAAATTAAATATAATTTAAAACTAAATTATATAAATATAATTAAATTTAGTAATTAAATTTCGGGGGCGGAAAAATTTGGGGGCGGGGACCACAATCCCCGTCCCCGTCCCGAATTCTAAGTCGGGAAATACTTTTCCCCCGTTTCCATCCCTACGGAAAAATTTTTCGGGGATTTTCCGCCCCATTCGGGGCCGTTCCCCACCGGGGACGGGGATTCCCCGTCCCATGATCATCCCTATTTTTTATGCAATATGAATATGAATCAATTGTTTTATATGCTATCTATGCATATTTTTAATTTTTAATGAAAAAAATTTGAAAATAATATCACAAAAACTTTGTTGTTTTATTATTTCATCCATTTACGATTCAATCTGTATTTAATATATCTAATAATAGCAATCTATGTAGATTATAATCCAACTCGATTCACTCTGGTCTATTTATAGCTTACAAAACTTTAATCTATTTATAATATATAAATATTAATTATGACTCAATCCAAATCCAACGACACTGGACAATTTTTTGCTCCTATGAACAACTTCTTCCTTAAGGTTTGAAGATATAATAAGATTTTAATCTACATTAGTAGAAGAATATTTGAGGAAAAATGTACTAAAGTCTTTTGTCCACACAACCGGGACTGACCTAATTATAATGTGTTGAATTTACAATTAATGGATTTTATTATCCTAATGACAGGCTTAAGCTTAAATTAGTGTGGGCAGAATGGCCCAAACACAGCCCAGAAATTATTCTATTCACAATTCAAGCCTTTGGGCTCACCATCTCCAAATCCACCATTAGCCCAACTGATTGGGCTCCCCGTCTTCAAAGCAATATGAATTTGCAAATATTCAGCCCACGAGTTGTAGTGGCCCATTCAAATCTTTCTTGATGTTATGTATTAATATTCATAATATAACATATAATTAATAATTTGATAACTTTATCAAATAATAATAATAATAATAATAATTTATTTAAGGCTAAATAAAAAGTGGTGTGGGACCCAAAAACCAGCTAAGGGGTATCTATCTTTTAAGTCAGGAATGGTTCCTTTTAACTAGGACACCCTTTGCTTTTCCCCAACTCTTTTATTTCTAATTTCTAAATTCATTACCTTTTCCTTTCTTCAATAATTCTCCCATTATAATTTCTACTTTTCATGCCACCCCATCTCTACTTTCTATTTTCGTTTCCATTTTCTTGCCAAGCAAACACTCCACTCCACAACCATTCTCTCTTTTTTCTTTCTTTCTGAACCATACTACCCCACCTCCATCACTTTCTCTCCAACCAAACAACAAGAAATGGCAGAGTTTGACTACCAACAACTTGTTAAAGCAACCGAGTCCTTCTCTCCATCAAGATTGATTGGTAAAGGCAGCCATGGATCGGTCTACAAAGCCATATTATTTCAAGAAAACAAGATTCTTGCTATCAAGAAATCATCTTTTGGCTATGATCTTGATAACTCTAAGAAACTTGAGAATGAGATTCTTGTACTGTCTTCTCTACCTAAAAGTCCGTACGTTATCGACTTTCTCGGAACAAGTAGTTGTAGCCAATTATGCAAGAGCAATAAGCTTTTGGTTATGGAGTTCATGCCCAATGGATCACTCTACGACTTGTTGCACGTGGCCAAAACGCCACCGGCTTGGCCGAAAAGAGTCGAGATTGCTCTCCAAATTGCTAGGGCAATACAATTCCTCCATGAAGGCAAGCCTTTAATCATTCATAGAGATATTAAGTCTGCTAATGTTTTGTTTGACTCAGCTTGGAATGCTAAGTTGGCAGATTATGGACTAGCTGTGTTACAACCAGAGTCAATACTGAGTAAACCAGCGGGTACGATAGGATACATGGATCCTTGTTACACTACCGCTAGCCAACTAAGCACTAGAAATGATGTTTTCAGTTACGGGATAGTTTTGTTAGAGATTATAAGTGGTAAAAAAGCAATTGATGTCACTAAAGAACCAGCTTCGATAGTAGATTGGGCGATTCCACTGATTCAAAAGGGAAGAGTAACCGAAGTTTTTGACACCAGAATGGGGTTGCCACCACCATTCATGGAGGGCGCACTTAGGCATTTGTTGTGTATGGCTGCACGTTGTGTGTCGTTGAAAGAAGAAAGTCGCCCCTCAATTAGTGATATTCTAATGGGGATGCATAGTTGCTTGGTTCAAAGGGTAAAAGTTGCACCAAATTGGACTAGGGTTATAAGAAATTTTATCCTTCTAAGAAGGCAAACAAAATTTGCTCAAAATTTGCACAAGGGAAAATATTCTAGTGGCCACAAATTTGAAGATTATGGTAAAGGAAAGCTTTTGCTTAGGGAGATATTTGCTGATTTCACTCGTAAATAAAATTAATATTTATGATTGTAACGATTAAATTAATTTTAATGTAGCGGAAAATTTTATTTCAAAATAAGTTTAAATTTTCTCTATAATTTCATTTTACGGCTGCAACGATAAAACTGATTTTAATGTAGTGAAAGATTTGACTTCGGGATAAATTCAATTTTCTCTATAACTGAGTCAATAAGCTCGGTTGAGTCAAGACTTTGCTTTATTTTAATTTTGTTTTGGATATAAAATTTAAGTATATATATGAACATGCAGTGCATATATGCACTCCAAACAGAAGATTCCCAAAAGTTGGTGGGTGAGAAATATAAGAAAGATTTATTAATTTATTGTCTTTGTCATCTTGTTTTGATGTTTACATGTCGACTTTTGTGTTTGCTTTTTTCATATAATATAATAGTTTATGTATAGGATAATTTTACATAATATCAATTATTATTTGATGATTTGTTCATTTTACCTAATTATTCTTGTTTTTTTTAATTGTTTTCTACATTTCTATTGATTTATCCAATTACCTGATATGATAATATATTATTTGATTTGATAAAGTATTATCAACTATATCAATTCAAATAATTTAAGGATTTAATAGTGATAGTGCATAAAGTAAGTAAAAATTAATTACATGTTAATTATTGATAAAACATAAAATTTTATCGTAGAAGAAGAGATCGCTGATCATGGTGAAGAAGGATTTAATGACCTGCAAAAAAGGAAACTTAGCCCGATCTTGTCAGGCTTTTGAGCTCAAATTCCTAAGTTAGCTATTAAAGTGTGGAGAGAAAGCTTAATAGAGAGAGAATATTAAGAGTTAGAGAGAAAGAGAGAGCCTCCCTTGTTATGTATTTACTTCTCATATTTATACCCTTCAGTGTTGGGCTTTATGGGCTTCTGTTCTTAGGCCTCTTCGTGGACTTTTAATGGACCGGCCCTATAGTTAATTTTATTTTGGGTGTCATCACTAGTCTTCCTCCACGCAATTCGATCATTGAGATCGAAGGCTTGATAATTTCGGAAGTTACCCGCTTATGGGAAGTTATCAATTTGGAGAATATCTCGTATTTGGGAGTTACCTGCTTATGGAGAGTTACCCATTTGGAGAATACATTATCTTTGGGAGTTACCCGCTTATAGGGAGTTATCCGTTTTATAATTTTTATCCTGCAAATAATTTTTGCAATTTTATTGTGCAAATAATTTTATAAATATTTACTAACCTGCTTTACGGTTGCTTATGTTGTCGGAGAGATAATCACATCCAATCCACTCTTGGCGGTGAAAAAAAATCACATTCGATATGCTCTTGGCGATTGATGATTTTTCGATCTAATCCATTATTGGCGGTGGAAAAAATCACATCCGATTCGCCCTTAGCGATGGACGGTCTTTCGATTTGATCCGTTCTTAGCGGAGAGATAACTCGTCCGATCCGCCCTTGGCAATGGATGGTCTTCCAATTCGACCGATCGTTCTCCATCCGATTCGCTCTTGGCGATGGATGGTCTTCCGATCCGCTGTTGGCGGAGAGATATTATCCGTCCGATCCGCTCTTGACAATGGACAGTCTTCCGATCCGACCGATCGTTCTCCATCCGATCCGCTCTTGGCGATGGATGGTCTTTCGATCCGCTCTTGGCGGAGAGATATTATCTGTCCGATTCGCTCTTGGCAATGGACGGTCTTCCGATTCGACCGATTGTTTTTCATCCGATTCGCTCTTGGTGATGGATGGTCTTCCGATCCGCTCTTGGCGATGGACGGTCTTCCGATCCGGCCGATTGTTCTCCATCCGATCCGCTATTGGCGATGGATGGTCTTTCAATCCGCTCTTGGCGGAGAGATATTATCCGTCCAATCCGCTCTTGGCGATGGATGGTCTTCCGATCCGATCGATTGTCATTCGATCCGCTCTTGGCAATGGATGGTCTTCTGATCCGCTCTTGGTGATGGATGGTCTTTTGATCCGCTCTTGGCGGAGAGATATTATCCGTTCAATCCGCTCTTGGCGATGGACGATCTCCCGATCCAACCGATCGTTCTCCATTCGATCCGCTTTTGGCGATGGATTGTCTTTCGATCCGATCTTGACGGAGAGATATTATCCGTCCAATCCGCTCTTGGCGATGGACGGTCTTCCGATCTAACCGATCGTTCTCCATCCGATCCGCTCTTGGCGATGGATGGTCTTTGTACCTGGTGTTGAATCAAAAAGACTTTCAAAATTTATCTTTTCAGATCTTTAAAGGTGTGGTAGGTAATCATATGCTTTTTTGTTATAGAGGTGGGACCCATCCATCATATCTTTTAAGAGATAGAGATGGGTTTGCAATCAATGCTAGTCATTTACGAAATTTGAGTACATGTACCTACTGAAAATTGCTTTTTGATTTTTGCTTTCCAGCTTTATTTGTTCTTTTCACTGTTTATTCACCATCACTTTTGTCCGGTAGGGGCCTCTTCGGTGAGTTTGGTTGTCACCTTGCTCTAGTTTTCTTGGAGCACAACACCCATATCACTTCTCTCTTCTCCTTTTTGCAAGATCAAATTCAGGATCCTTAGATCTAGGCCTTTTCTTTGAAAAGAAACTCAAGATCTTTCAGATCTGGGACTTAAAGTCATTCATGACTGTCCCTTTTCTTCGATTTGAGGCTAAGTAGCTCAGATTCGGAGTCAACTCTCAATGAAAGCACCAAATGATAAAATATAAAATTTTACCGTAGAAAGAGAGATCGCCGGCCATGGTGAAGGAGGCTTTAATAACCTGTAAAAAAGGAAACTTAGCCCGGTCTTATTGAACTTTTGAGCTCCGATGCCTAAGTTAGCTATCGAAGTGTGGAGATAAAACTTAATGGAGAAAGAATATTAAGAGTTAAAGAGAAAGAGAGAGCCCCCAAAGTTATATATTTACTTCTCATATTTATACTATTGAGTATTAGGCTTTATGAACTTCTGATCTTAGGCCTATTTATGGGTCTTTAATGGGCCGGCTTTATAGTTAATTTTATTTTGGATGTTATCAATTATGTTAATTTAATCTTAATAATTCATAAATATAATTTCATGATTTTCACTCATTATTTTTAGATCAATAATTCAAATACCTTATTTTGTGATAATTTCATATTTCTGTCTTTAATAATTAATTTTACAATCTAATTTGATAAAAACTTGATTTCTCTTACTTTTCTTTAAACTTAATAAAAATATCCTAATTACTTAATGGATTCCAATATAAACAGGATCAAAGTGGAAGTATATTTTTATGAAATACATGATTATATTATAGGAATATAGGGCAAGTATTAACCTGTATAGTATTAACAAGTAAAATATTAATTTATATTATATTATACGGTATTTGATATAAAATTATATTATTATGTAATATTTTATATTGTATTTCATGAATAATGTCATAATATATTATTTTTTAAAAATTTAAAAATATACACAATTAAATTATTTTTTATGAACTTGAAAAAATAATCGTAATTACTAAATGGATTCCAATATAAATAGGATCCAAGTGGAACTATATTTTTTTATGAAATACATGATTATATTATGGGAAAATCATGGTTTCCAAACCTCTTAATCAAGTACTAGAATGGGCCTATTGGACCATTAGCTGGTCCAAATCCTAATGGTCTATTATGTGCAAGTTAGCCATTATTTCACATACTTTAATTAACCTCTTATTTGTAGTTTTATCATTTTGTAGGGGGGAACCATGTACAAGTTTAGGGGCAAATTGCCCCCTTGTCCTAAAAATTATGCCAATTAAACAAACAACTGTCCAGAGTAGACTCAGTGCAAAATTTTATAAATTTTTAGGGATTTTAATATGATAAAATCAAAATTGAGGTGCCTAATAGCAAAAAACGGAAAGTTTAGGAGCCTCTTGTACATTTTGCGGTTCTGTTGACTCAGCTAAATAGTAGCTAATACGTGGAAATCACCGAACCAGCCGGTTCGTTTCGGTTCAAATCCCGGTTCAGAATCCATTACCATAGCAGACTAATCCGACATGGACAAAGGCCATCGAAGCTTTCTCCTTCTCTATCTCTCCCTCTCCCTCTCGAAATCCAAACCCTAATTCTAAAGCAATTTCTACATACTAGCTTTAAATTGTGTCCACCACTTCACTAACCTGCCTTTAATTAAGCACGTCAAAGAGGCAGGGGTCCATGGAGGGCCAGTTCACTCACAATTTATTTGAGAGACGTCCCATTCTCAAATCGAAGGCTCCTGCTGTTAAATGGTTCAAAGAGTGGTAATTTATTTAATTTTTTTTTGGAATTATATTTTTATTTTGTAGTATTTGGGTGTAATTTATTGTTTTTGTTATTGTTTTCAATTGTGCTTGTTGGTAGCCAAGAAACAATAGTTTTTGATTGTTAAGCAGGCTCGGAAACATTGCGCAAAGAATATAAGAAAGAAACCAACTTTAAAAGTTTGTGTCTTTTTGCTCGTAATGGGCAAAGTTAAAATTTTACACTGATTCTAATATGAAATCAGTGTATTTCTTGTATTTTGGAGGCACTGAGCTAAACTATTTTTGGTGAAGGGTCAAGGTCCGGGGATTATTTGCCTAGCTTAATGGAGTTTTGATTGACCCATTTTCTTGAATTTTGCCTTTAGATGTTTGTATGGTCACTCAGATAATTAAGGAATGGAAAGTTGAGAGGCAAAGTGTTGGTACTGATTTTGGGCTCATTGTAAGACTGTAAAGTAGCCAAAGGAAACAAATAAATACGAAAGAAATAGACAGAAGCAAGGAGGAGTGAGAAGTCACTCTCTGTTACTTTGCCATTCAAAATTTCCAAACCAGTTCAGATCAAGATAGTACAGATTGTATCATATCTCACTATATCAAAAAATGGAGAAATTGGTTCCTTTTAAATCGGGCTTACATTTGACCTTTGTTTATTTTTCTTAGTGTTTTGTCTGTTTCAACTTTTTGAATGTTGACGTGGGTATTTTATCTTCATTCCTGACAATTGTTATATGGGTTAATATGCAAAAAGTATCATTTTGTGGTTTGATTTCTGTCTATGATTTTGTTACCTTTTTCTTTTATTTCTATTTAGTTTACATATCCAATTAACCAAACAGAAGTTGGAGCATAAACTATAATTGAATCTTGAAATTTTGATATCATTCCAAGTTTTATTTTTTCTGTGCTCATGGTTTCTGCTTTATCCTATTGTTTTAAGGTGTGAATAGTGACGTAGCGTTCCTTGTATGACGTTCTAGTTTGGTTCTTTGTCATGATCGTTATCTACTATTATTTTTCTCAGGGTGCCTCAAGATGTTGTGGCAACTGGTGGAAAATGTTTTCTTTTGAAATGGGTAATGGGTGAGTTGCACTTATTTTCAACTTTTTTCCTTTTTTTTTAAATTTTTTTGCCCATCAGATTTATTTATTTCATCTAGTCATAATTCTGAATGGTGAAATGCTCTTTGCAAAGTTTAAGCATTTGTGTTGGTCGTATTATACTGGGATTTTCTAGTCTGATCTCACTTTGACATGAAGCAGGAGTATTATGATTTTTATGAAAGTTCAATTTGTGGATATAGATGTTTATGCCTTTGTTTTGGGATACATGTCAACATATTTGAAGTCAATTAAATAATAGCTGTGCAATCATATGTTAAAACAAACATTAAAACTTATTATCATGTTCTTGAATATGTGGAAGTAGCTAAATGAAAGATGTGGTCTGCATTCATGCATTCCTTGTTTGATATTCTCATTATAAAGTGCATATGTGTATATTCTCCATTATCATATGATTTGCAATTTAATTTGGTTATAACCTGTTAAATAATAAGTTGTAGGTTTCAGTTTAGCCATTAACAGCTTCTGTATGAATGTTGTTAGACTAGGATGGAGCATTAAATTTTAGGACCAAGCAACTGGAAGAATAAAGGAAAAAAGAAGAAAAAAGGGGTTCATTTCCTTCTAAGTTATGTAGGCTAAGGATATGTATTAGCAGAGTCATACATGAGAGGAGTTCCTTATGGAAATTTCAGTGAAGTTATCTATTCAATATTCATTAATGTTTTTGTATGCAAGGAAAAAATTATATCTGCCTAAATGTCAAAAATTTAATAATAGGTTCTAAAATTTAAATTCATGTTTTGATTGTTGCGTCTCGGATTAAATTCAGTTTTGTAAGAGATGAAGGGAACTAGGAAATAAGCTGAATTTAGTGAATAATGTGAACTGGTTACATTAAATGAAGGAAAAATTTCTCCATCTTATAAGTCAAGATGCATTTCCTTTCCTCATCCTTTTTTTTTTTTTCAAATGATTACAGCGTTGAACAATGTCCATTTGATATTCTATTTATGGGTTTTGATTCATTCTTCTATGGGACTGATGTGTAAAATGCAAATGCAGAGAGTTTCTTTGAGGAAACTTTTTTTTTATTTAATATCTGAAGTTGACCCAACTCTTCCTTCTGCTGTTATATATGTAGAGAACCAATTGAAGGTCTTGAAGGAGAAAGCAAAAGAACCACCAGCACCAGAGCCAGAGCCAGAGCCAGAGCCAGAACCTACTACTGAGGTCCTTTTCCTTTGCAGTTTTGAAGGCTGTGGAAAAACCTTTATAGATGCTGGTGCTTTGAGAAAACATTCTCATATCCATGGGGAGAGACAATATGTTTGTCACTATGAAGGATGTGGAAAGGTGTGACAAAACACATCTTTTCAAAATTTTCCAAGGCTTTTTTAATAAAACCTTGAGAATTATTTCATGGTTTCAAAATTTTCTTTTACTATTTCCCTTTCCATGCTCATATCTTGGTGTATTGGTGTCAATATTGTTATGCCTTTGTGCTGCAGAAATTTTTGGATAGTTCGAAGTTGAAAAGACATTTCTTAATCCATACGGGGGAAAGGGATTTTGTATGTCCTCATGAAGGTTGCGGTAAGGTAATCAGTCTAATTGCCCTAGTATTTTCTTTTTCTCTTTTGCTCAGTTCTTTTTTTCATTTTTCTCGTCAGATCTAATTATGAGATATGTATGGTTAATTGCTTCTATCAACATGAACTATTGGCGATTTATGTCAGTCTGAATCAAATCTTCTGGTGTTGGATTACAATTTGGTTTTGCTATTGTATTCTTGTTGGCCAAAACAATAGTTGATCTCCATATTTTGATCTAGCAGCCCATAAAAGTTATTATTAGGTTGTGTATATGTGTGCTTTTGTGTTGGTATTTTCCTTCCTTTTAAGTCATGCATGAATCTCAGACAGGCAAGAAATCAGTGTTTTGGTTCAGTGGGGCAGTCTTATATTATTGTATTTCATGTACTAAATATGTTACCTTTACTTCTCTTGTGTGAATGCACTTCCATTCCATGTTCATGTTCATGCTCTTTTCTGATTTTGATTAGTGGAACTGCAGGCATTTTCCCTGGATTTCAACCTGAGGTCACATATGAAAACACATTCACAAGAAAACTACCATATTTGTCCGTATCCAGAATGTGGAAAGAGATACGCTCATGAATACAAGCTGAAGAATCACATTTCAGCTCATCATGAAAAGGTCAGTTTTATTCCTTCTGCTAATTTTTTTTTTCTATTTTAAATACCTGGTTTCACTGTTTAATTTTTTAACTACTTCAGCATCATCTGTTGCCTTTTTTTCCTTTAAAGATGTTATTATTAGTTGGAAGAAACTCATGATGGGAGGATTAGGATTATTCTCGAGGAATTGTGACCCTGATGTTTAAACCATAGATACACGAGCATGATCCAACTTATGAATAAATGTGTAGTGGCTATTAGTACTATTATCCAACTAACATTGATGATAGTTATTAGAAACTGTTTTCCTAATTCTTTTCTTAAAGGTTATTTTTTGAATTGTGTTCCGAGCATTTATACTAGATGTTATAGATGCTTCTTGGCATATAATTTGCTTTGCAGTTTTAATTGAAATTACATTTTAATTTGTCCACATCATTTGATACATCGTGCTCTCTTAAAAGAGTAGTCGCTCTAGTCAGCAAGATTAATTATTTTAACTGATGAAACCTATATCTTTTCCTCGAATGCTCAAAATTTGGAGTTTTAGTTTCACAGTCCTGTATATACTGCTGCGGACGATTTCTTTGGTAACAGTTTGGAATTGATAGGTATTATGCAAGAAATGCCTGTTGACTGTTTGTAAGACGTGCTAGTTTATGACCATGTAGGACATCCATTTATGACTGAATCAATCATGTCTTTTATTCCATGCTTCTATTGTATAAATCCTGTCTCTGCTTAGGCTGAGCATCTTCATACACAATTTTCAATCTCATATTGTTCTCATATACATTATAATAATCTGATGCGGAGTATCTCCATCAATTCTACAGCACTCTACTGCTGATACAGTGAAATATTCCACCCCTCCAGAGAAGGTAACTAAAGTTTCAAAGCCTACTTTGGGGGCCTATGGCTCTGCTTCATCGGATCGTCCTTATGCTTGCCCGTATGAGGGTTGTATGAAGGCCTACATACATGAATACAAGCTTAAACTCCATCTCAGAAAAGAGCATCCCGGTCATATGTCTGATGAAAATGCAGAGCACGTCTCGCCGCATCCAGACAATGAGATGGATGAGGCTAGCGATCAAGATGCTTATGCTGATAAACGTGTGAATGGGAAAAGTCAGAAACAGAGCAGGGCCAAGCCAAACTTGAAGATGCCTCCTTCGAAATTGACACGGAGAAAAGGCTCTAGCCCATCGCGTGCCACTTTGAATGTGGTGAAAAAGTCATGGCCAGTTAAGGAAGAGACATATGAGGAAGAAGATAGTGAGGAAACGGAGGAGGATCGGGACAATGCAGAGGATGGATGGAGATATGGGGACAACAACGAAGAAGATGATGAAGAGACAGAGTATGAAGACTGAAGATCAATGTACAACTAGGATGCTCCAAATTCTCCCAACCCCCCCTCCTTGTAATTTAGTATTCTTTTTATGTTTCTTTAAAATAATGTTAAAAACTGAAGAGATTTGTAATGTTTAGGCGGTAATCATTATAGAAATCTTGATTTCTCATGTCCATAAACAACCTGCACAATAAAAAAAATCTACAAGAATAACAAAATTTGGTCACCAAAACTTCTGAATTCAGAGAGAGTGTAGAGAAGAACAGGTATACTAGAGTTGCTACAATCAACAATTGCTAATAAAATTATTATAAAATGATAGGAAAAAATAATAATAAAAAAAGCTTCGTTCTTTTCAAGAGCCATGTTCCCTATAGAGAAACTGGACCGACAAATTGAGGTATTTTTGATCTGATGGCAATGTGCCAAATATTACTACAGAAATTTCCATTTCCTTGGCTAAACTGAGCAGAGAAGACCTAACCTTTTATTGCTTATATAGAAAAGGGAGTGAAAAAGGAAAAAGAATATAATAAAATTAATTAAGAATTTATGAACTTCATATCATAAATATAATTTTAGCGTTTAAATTTAAATTACATTTTTTTTATATCAAATGACTTTACTTAAATAAATGTAAGTTGCATTAGTAATATTGACAAAAAAACATTTTAAATATTCGAACTGTTACAAATTTTTTTTTACCAAATCCTTTAATTTTGTCAGACCGGAGTTACATTGAGATTTTAAATTTTATTTTAAAATACATTAAATATAATATTAGTTTTAATTAAGTCTCCATTAGATCTTAAACGTGTATGATCCTAAAGATTGTTGTTACCACTATATTTAACAATTAACATTGCAACATTTTACAATTCATTATATTTATACATTTTATTCCAATACTAATAAATTGTCTCTTTTTTTAATAAAAAATTAATAACATATTAAGTGATAACTATGAAAAAAATATCTCCAAAAGTCCAATAAAATCGATCCAACAACACTTGGCATGGCCCAAGCCCATTAACAAAAAGGCAAGAACATGAGCTGAAAAGACAAGACAGGAAGGCGATGTCTGATTGGACTGATGAGACAGTACGTTCTGTCAATTTACTGATACAAGTCAATGCCTATACCTCCACCTGCTCCTTGTCACATCGTCGCTCACCTGCTCCAACCACTGGTTATCACTTTCTGAGGTACTCAAATACCCTTCTTTTATCTTCTATAAATAGCTAAAATATAAAGGCTCCATATATTGATTATCTAGGACTCTCTCTCTCTCTAAGTACTTTTTCTCTAAAAGTTACTAACTTAAGCTTTAGAGTGGTAAAATCCGGTCCGACCGGGCATTCTTTTTTGCAGGTCTAGCCATTCGATCGGATACCTTCAACTGCCAGTTTTTTTTCTTACAGATAAAGGTATTTCGTGCTTTATCACTAAGGTAATTAATGATTTTTCAGTATTTATGAAATAGAAAAAATGGATACGTAATTGTAAATGGAAAGAGTATATGAAAACTTTAGATATAAAGACGGAGCCATTCAATTTAATTAATACACATTGAGAATAGTTTTTTTTTTTTTGAGAGAGAAGCATTGAGAATAATAGTTGGTGTGAGGAATAATGTAATTATTTTCTTTTACTAGAATCAAGAATAGAAAAAATTAATGGCTACAACTACACGCTTCTGAACTAAAATTAGCCTTTTTAATTTACAAGTATTTATTGTACATTAATTAATTAATTATGATGGGAAACTTTGTCATCAAATGTTTCAATTATTATCTCCTTCATAAATTCCTTATTATATAAGTGTATTTTAATTTTTAATTAAGATTATAGCAGTAGATTAAAGAACCTATTTAAGAGCTTGTTTCATTAGGAGTATTTTACTTAAATTATTCTCTTAAAGAATAAGCACTCATTTAGAATAAAAATAAATTAGCATAAAATAAAAATGAAATCAAGATTTCCATCACACCATTTACCTTGTTGTGTTATTGTTATCAACAAATATTTAATAATTTCATTAATATATTTCATAAAAAATCGACTCGACTTGAACTAGATAAAAACACTAATTATATAAAAAAAGGAAAGAATATATATAATTTTTTTATATTTCCTTTCCTCCTTTCTTTTTTCTTTAATTTTTAGATTGTTAGTCTCTATTCTTGAGATTCTTTTTGTTTTTATATGCAACTAAGACAAGAACAAGAGCCATTTTTCTTGTGTTCCCACATCCTACGTCATTTGATTCATAGTCTTTATTTATTTTAATACGTATTATTATTATTATTATTATGATGATGATGATGATGATTTTACCTTCCATAGATTCTTTTTGTTTGTTTCTGTAATTGAAATATTAGGCGTTTCGTAATATATATAGTCTCTCTGCCATTCATTTTGTGCTAAAAAAAAATAAAAAAATACATGGACAACATTCAAAACCAGACAATTAACTTTTTATTTGGCAATTATTTACAGCCTTGAAATTCACAAATATTATGAATAAATAATTTCCATTATTAATTTAAATGACTATAGCTAATTACGTACATGGATATACAAAAATAATATTCAAATTTCAAAAGCATATTGTCCATTTATATTATATTTATCCTTTAAAACTTGAACAATAGTAAATTAAATTATATATCGATTACATGTTAAAGGAGATTTCTTAAACAATAGCTAGAACATTGTTACAAAATAGTTTATATAATAATTTTAAAGGGCTTAATATAATTTTATGTTCATTTCCTTCGTAAATTTACAGCGGAATTATATTCCATCATAAATTTATAACAGAATTATATTTTATCGGTAATTTTCCATCAGTAAAAACACATTTTCTTGTAGCGTAAGTGTTTTTCATTACACGATAAAATTGGTATAATATTTGATCGAATATAATTTAATGAATTCGAATCATTTTTTCTAAAAAATATCGTTTTGATTCCTAAAATAATTCAAGTTCGATTTTGAACCGAACAGAAAATATATGTGAATCCCAATAGATAAGTTAATCTCCTCCTCCTCTCACTCTATATATAGTAGATCAAACCATATGCTATTTGGCATCCTCCATTTCTAGTATTTACAGTGAGAGAAGAGAAAACCAGACGTGGGTAGTCTAGAGAATGCAGCTAGTGAAACCAAAACCTCCATTTCTGTTACTAATACTACCATTATTAATCTTGACATATAAGTTCTATTTATCATTATTTCATTAATTTTCTAGCATTAATTCTACTTTAATTCTTGATTTTCTTTTTTAATCTTTTTCCATCAATATCACTCAAGTTTTAATAGAAACTCTGAATAAATATTTAAATTCTTCGCAATAGTTAAGAAAAATACTAATTAGCTTAAAAACTCTTTATTTTGAAAAGGGGAGATCCGACGGCGTTCGAGCAATACTGGAAGAAAATATGTGAAAATATGTTGTTTAAGCACAACAAGTAGATGAGAAATCTGATTCCATGTGATTTTTTAAAAAACTCTTTATTAAGGATGAAGAAGTTGCAAGGATGATGACCAAGTTCACTCAGATTAGCACCGTTGGCGTCTCCAAAGAATCTCAGCTAAGAGCTGCAAAGATTCTCGGAGCTGTTACCGACAGCTTCCAGCGATCCGAAACTAGTGATTCGGAGAATTTCTTGGAGCATGCTCAATCCTTGATGCAAGAAAGGTGGAAGAAATTGAGACAAGTTGTTCACAAGAGTGAGACTTTCAGTCTGCCTAAGTACCCGAAAATGTGGTGCAACTTCTTTAGAAAATACCAAGAGTCATCACCTGGTAAAACAGATATTAATTATAAGCTTAATTAGTTAATTATTAAAAGGATTTAATTTCTTAAATTAATATAATTCTTTTCTTTGTACTGTGCTAGCCTTTGCTTGGGTGAAATGCAAGGAGGACACAGACTGTGAGGGTGTTTTCAGAGCCAATAAAGTCACGACAAGAGGTGGAGAGCGATTCGGTGTTAAGAGAGAATATGTGAGAATTAGTATGCTCGGTCGAGAAGAGACTTTTAATAATTTTCTAGAGAGATTATCCGCAATTCAGGGGATTAACAAGGATTGATTCATCAATTAGCATTAGAATTGCACAGAATCATGCATGTTCAAGAATTTTAAATAGTATAAAAAATGTTTATACCAAGATACTGCTCCAATACACATATATATAGTTTGTTTCTATTAGCAAAGATTGAGGCATCTCTTTTTATGTCTTGGTTGATTTTAGCTATTAGATTTTATGGGTATGGCATAATTGAGTGTGAATTTAGTGCACCGATTTACACAGCAATGTACACTGCCCGATAAAAATTAGTGGTCTCAATCAATCAGTGCATATGGTTAACATTAATATTAATATATTAACGTTAAATAATCAACTACACTTTGATATAATTATTGATATTATACAGTTCGAACCGAATTGATCTGTTATGAATGTAAAATTTTATAACATTAATTTTTACCATTCATAAAAAGATTCATTATGAAAATAAAATTTTTTTAATATTAATTTTTATTATTCATAATATTTTAATTCGAAATTTTACTTAAAAAAATAAATAACAAATCACTTGAATCAGCGAATATTAATATACTATGAACATTTCTATTTGGTCAGCCACAGTCTCATATGGGGATGACCTAAAGTTACAAATTAGTCTTTTAATTTATTGATGTGGACCCATTGAAATATCTTCACCAAGTCCATATTATAACCTAATCACGTGACAAGACAATCGTAGTCCGATTTTTTTCTTTTATATGTAATTTTTGAAATTACTTGCCTTTTAATTTTATGGTTTTAGCCTCTTAAGTTTCAATTTATTAATAAATCTAATGATAAATTAGTAAATCTTTCTTTTATAAAAAATTAATACTATACATTTGTCATATATATAAAAAAAGGATATTTTTTTAATAATGTATTTTAAATAAATAATTATAAAAATAGGATGTATCAAAAAATATTTACAGAAATGATATTTTTGGATCAAAACTGTTGATCAGTATAGGAATTTCGTGTCAGAATTGGTAGGGTAGCAAATAATTTCTGCAGTATCTGAAATCGCTGCAAACGTAGCGGTTTCAGACTATTTGAAATTGCTACAGTCTGTAGCGGTTTCAGATATTACAGAAATTTCATCCTTGGTGCATGCACTCCGGTAAAATTATTAAAAAACACCTGAATGTCTATTTTTTTCAATTTGACCCAAAAATTAAATTTTTTAATATTATATAAATTAATTTTTCATTTCTCTCCTCATTTTTCCTTCTTGGTTTCCCCAATCAATTTTTCATTCTTTCATTCTTCCTTCTTAAATTTTTTAATTTTTTTGTTATTTATTAGCATTATTTAATATTTTACATTGTTTAATATTATTTTTTAATATTAACAACATTATTTTTTATTTTTACTATTAAATATATATTGAATACTTGAATCACCAAAATTAATTTAATGGTAAAACTCTATTCTATTACCTAATTTACAATTAATTTTTTATATTAATCTCTGTACTTTAATTAATTAAATTTTTTAATTAATTTTTTCAAAAAAATAAATATAATTTTTTTCAAAAACCAAAAAGAAGTTTTAAAGATTCATTGTGGGACTAGACTTGTTGAGGCCAAGATTGATATTAGTCTGCAAGATTTTCTTGATTTTAAATATATAAAGAAAGCTGAAGCTCGGCTTGTTTTTTGGAAGGATATTGATGAACAAAATCCTCAATTTTCTCCACTTTTTTATGTTTAGGTTTGCCGATTCCTTTCTTTTTCTGCCACTAATTTTAACTATGAAACTTTGTATGTAACAATTATGCATGTCCACCGAAAAAAAAAAACTTATCTACAGATGGATCATGATAAATAATTATAGACTATACCTTGAAATTATAAATGTTAATATCTATATTCACTTCAACTTAAACATATGATTACTTACATATTCAAATATTTTAAATATTGCTAAAGATGTAGTAATATCACCAACTAAGTTGTGGAAAAAATCGTTTTTAAAATAATTAGGGTAGAAAACCCTAGAATCATCTAGGCAATATAGTTCATGTCAAATTATCAAGAAAATACCAAATCTATAGCGGAAGCGTACCTGAATTCATCGTTGTAATTGAATTATCAAAATCTTGTGGCTTATGATCTTCCAAATTGATAGGTAAGGAAGAAAACCGTTTTCTATCGATGGGAATAGAAAAACAACTACCTCTCTCTATAATTTGGGGACCATAACCCTTTTATATAAAAAAGGTTTCCTTTATTTCTAATTTAGCCCATCATAAAATTAAAAATTATAAAAGAGTATCTATGTATTTAACCCATACTTATAATAATATTATTATTATGGCCCACTTTACTTTCTATTAAATTAGATCACTTTAATATTTAGGCCAAGTCTTTTAAATGATAGTTATGACATATAATTATTATAATCCTAATATATATATAGTGTATTTGTCCATAAATCCTAACAATCTCCCACTTGGACTATACATTTATATATATATTCATTTTGCTTTATAATTATATGTCAACTTTATGAGCTCAAAACTTTACTATCATAAATAAAGACATTTCTGAACAATCTCGTCCATCAATCATGCTTACATAGAACCAAGGCGACTTTTGTTACTTATATGTTGTAACTAAATCCATCCCTGATCACATATATAAACACAACCAAATGACATAGATCCAGTATGGATGCATAGCATAAAAATTACATGTAATGTGATCTAAACATGCCTATTTTCAACTGGTCCGTTCTATAAACTTAGTGAGATCAATCCATAGATAAATCAAAGTGTGAATAACTCAACTTCATTTCTGCAGAAAATGTAGATAAACCAAAAAAACAAAAATGTGTCTATAATAAGAAAGCAAGATTACAAAACTCCCACTAAAATTAGATATCCTCAAAAGATATGATACCCATATGAGCAGTATGCTCATTAAAGACCGTGGGTGGTAATCCTTTAGTAAGCGGATCCGCAACCATGGAGTTTGTACCAATATGCTCAATAGACACTTGTCCACTTTGAACCCTTTCTTTAACAACCAAGAATTTAATGTCTATATGCTTTGACTTACTTGAACTCTTGTTGTTATTAGAATACAAGTGTAACGTCCCCGGATGGCCGCTTGCCGATATTGTCCGCTTTGGGCCTTGGCCCTCACGGTTTTGTTTTTCTCATTGGAAAAGGCCTCGACAAGGGAGAGGTATCCATAGCCTTATAAGGACTACTTCGTTCTCCTCTCCAACCGATGTGGGATACTTTGACTGAATCCACCTGTATGTGGGAGCCTTTGACTGACTCCACCCCCCCTAAGGAGGCTCAGCGCCCTCGCTGACACATCAGGCCCGGCCCCATGGCCAACACACCGATCCGGCACCGGCTCTGATACCAACTGTAACGTCCCCGGATGGCCGCTTGCCGATATTGTCCGCTTTGGGCCTTGGCCCTCACGGTTTTGTTTTTCTCATTGGAAAAGGCCTCGACAAGGGAGAGGTATCCATAGCCTTATAAGGACTACTTCGTTCCCTCTCCAACCGATGTGGGATACTTTGACTGAATCCACCTGTATGTGGGAGCCTTTGACTGACTCTTTCTAAGGGTACATATTTTCTTAATTTCTTACTTTTCATTACTTGTCAATACAGTGTCAATACTTTATTATTACAGTCAATCTTATTTACACATATTACGAAATATTTTGAGTCAGTCAAAGACTCCCACATACAGGTGGATTCAGTCAAAGTATCCCACATCGGTTGGAGAGGAGAACGAAGTAGTCCTTATAAGGCTATGGATACCTCTCCCTTGTCGAGGCCTTTTCCAATGAGAAAAACAAAACCGTGAGGGCCAAGGTCCAAAGCGGACAATATCGGCAAGCGGCCATCCAGGGACGTTACAGTTGGTATCAGAGCCGGTGCCGGATCAGTGTGTTGGCCATGGGGCCGGGCCTGATGTGTCAGCGAGGGCGCTGAGCCTCCTTAGGGGGGGTGGAGTCAGTCAAAGACTCCCACATACAGGTGGATTCAGTCAAAATATCCCACATCGGTTGGAGAGGAGAACGAAGTAGTCCTTATAAGGCTATGGATACCTCTCCCTTGTCGAGGCCTTTTCCAATGAGAAAAACAAAACCGTGAGCGCCAAGGCCCAAAGCGGACAATATCGGCAAGCGGCCATCCGGGGACGTTACAACAAGACTGCTGACTTATTGTCACAAAAGATCTTAAGTAGTCTTTCAATTCCATTAACAATTCGCAGTCCAATAATAAAATTGCGCAGCCATATTGCTTGATTTGATGCCTCATAGTATGATATGAACTCTGCTGCCATGGTAGAAGAGGCTATAAGAGATTGCTTAGCACTCTTCCAAGAGATAGCCCCTCCAGCAAGCAAAAAAACATATCCTGATGTAGATTTCATGCTATCTTGGCATCCAGCAAAATCAGAATCTGAATACCCAATGATCTCTAACTTATTCAATCTCCTGTAAGTGAGTTTGAAATGTTTTGTTCTTTGAAGATATCGCATAACTCGTTTGGCTGCTTTCCAATGATCCATTCCTGGATTGCTTAAGTATCTTCCTAATACTCCAACTATGTACGCAATATCCGGACGCGTACAAACTTGAGCATACATTAGACTTCCTATTGCTGATGCATAAGGAATCTTTTGCATTTCTGTTTCCTCAAAAGTATTTTTGGGGCACTGTTGAAGATTAAACTTGTCTCCTTTAGCCACAGGGGTATTTCCTGGTTTACAATCTTGCATGCCATATCTCTTAAGAACCTTTTCGATATAAGCGTTTTGTGATAATCCAAGGGTACCTCGAGAACGATCTCGATGTATTTTGATCCCTAATACAAAATTTGCATCTCCAAGATCTTTCATCTCAAAATTCATAGCTAGAAATCTCTTGGTTTCATGCAACAAGCCTATATCATTACTGGCAAGCAATATGTCATCAACATATAAAACCAGAAAAATATGCTTACTCCCACTAAATTTGTGATATACGCAATCATCAACCAAATTCATCTCAAAACCATAAGAGATAATAATCTGGTGAAATTTGTAATACCACTGACGAGACACTTGCTTAAGCCCATAGATAGATTTCTTCAATTTGCAAACCATTGACTTTGTACTTTCTGATACATAGTTTTCTGGCTGCACCATATAAATTATTTCATCAATGTCACCATTGAGAAATGTTGTCTTGACATCCATCTGATGTAGCTCAAGATCAAAATATGCTACTAATGCCATTATAATCCTAAAAGAGTCTTTCGATGAAACTGGAGAGAAAGTCTCTTTATAATCAATGTCTTCTTTCTGTGTAAAGCCTTTAGCGACAAGACGTGCTTTATATCTCTCCACATTGCCCTTTGCATCCCATTTGGTTTTAAAAATCCATTTACAACCAATGGGTTTTGCACCTTCAGGCAATGGAACAAGATCCCATACGTCATTATCTTTCATAGACTTAATCTCCTCATTCATGGCATCTATCCACTGTTGAGAGTTAGAGCTTTTCATTGCTTGATGAAAATTGACTGGATCATTTTTCATCACTCCAATGTCAACATCATGTTCTTGGAGAAACACAACATAGTCATCAGAAATTGCACTTTTCCTTTCTCTAGTGGATCTCCTTAATGGCAATGGTTCTTGAGGCTGTAGAGTTTGTTCTTCAAGAGTATTTTCTTGAGACTGAATGAGAGGATCAATGACATTGTCTTGTTCTGGAATTGCATCATGAACAATGTCTGGCATAATAACCTGTTCTTGATTATTGTCCATAGCAATTAAAGGAATATCAATATATTCCTCTTCAAAGACAAAGTCCTTAACTCTTTCTCCCCCCGCAAACTCAACATCCTCAAAGAACCGAGCATTACCTGTCTCAAAAATAGAATTAGTTGTGGGATTATAAAATTTGTAACCCCTAGAGCGTTCAGAGTATCCAACAAAATAACAACTAATAGTCTTAGAGTCCAGTTTCTTTTCATTTGGCCTATAAGGCCTTGCCTCAGCTGGACATCCCCAAATATGAAAATGTTTTAGACTAGGCTTTTTACCTGTCCAAAGTTCGTAAGGGGTTTTACTAGTTGCCTTTGTTGGTACTCTGTTGAGTATATAAGCTGCAGTCTTTAATGCCTCTCCCCAGAGTGACTCAGGTAAGATAGAGTGACTGATCATACTTCTTACCATGTCTAAAAGCGTTCTATTTCGTCTTTCAGCAACACCATTCATATTGGGTGAACCCGGCATGGTGTACTGTGGTACGATACCGCTTTCCTCTAGGAATCTAGCAAATGGACCTGGACGTTGTTCACCTGAACCGTCATATCTACCATAGTATTTACCACCACGGTCAGATCTAACGCTTTTAATACTTTTATTGAGTTGATTTTCAACTTCAGCCTTAAACCTTTTGAACATGTCCAGTGACTGAGATTTCTCATGAATGAGATAAAGATAGCCATATCGACTGAAATCGTCTATGAACGTTATGAAGTATGTTTGGCCATTCCAAGAAGCCAGAGGAAATGGCCCACAAATATCTGTATGTATTAGTCTAAGATATTTATTTTCTTATTGGCATCAAATCTCCTGATATTTGTTTGTTTCCCCTTATGCAATGCACACACATGTCAAAATCTGAAAAATCAAGGGGATCGAGAATACCATCAGACACAAGTCTCTCAATTCTCTTTTAGAGATATGACCTAATCTCTGTGCCATAATGAAGCTGAATTCTTATAGTTAATTTACGCTTCTTACTGATTGAATGAACATGCAAGGATTCATTAAATGAAGCAACTGTATCAATTAAATATAGATATCATAACCTGATAAAGAACCAGACCAACCAAACTTGAATTTGAAAAAGACTAAAATTTCCATTTCCAAATGAACAAGAATACCCAAATTTGTCAATGCCGAAACAGAAATCAAATTCCGCCTAAAGACGGTACAACAAAAGTCTCAAACAAATTCAAATAAAAACCAGTTCTTAATAATAATCTAAATGTTCCAATTGCTTCGACTTCGACTGATTTGCCATCACCAACATAGATGTATCTTTCACCATCATTAGGCTTTCGGCAATTCAGCAACCCTGCATGGACACACTAATGTAGGTTGTTGCACCTGAATCAATCCACCAAGTGTGTCTAGGTACTGAAGCCAAATTAACCTCAGAACAAACAAAGTTAAGAAGCATACCTTTCTTAGCACGCCAAGCGTGATAGTTGGTACATTGCTTCTTCTGGTGTCCTACAGCTTCATAAAAGAAACAACCATCTTACCTTGTTCCTTATGTTGTTTCTTATGTGGTGCCGTTACCACAGCTTCCTTATTCTTTTCTTTTCTTATTCTCCTTTTCTTGTCCTTTGAGGTGGAGACCTAATGAACACTTGTGTCTTTTCGTGCTTCAATCTATCCTCTTCCTGAACACAGTGAGAGATGAGCTCTTAAGGGTCCATGAGTCCCTTTGACAATTATAGCTCACCTTAATTTGACCAAATTGTGCAGGAAGAGAGATCAGAACCAAATGCACTAACAAGTCTTTAGATAAATCTAACTTGAGTGCCCTTAAACTTGAAGCAAGGTTAGACATTTCCATAATGTATTCCTTATGTTTCCTTTGCCTGTATACCTCATAGAGATGAGTTTTGCTAAGATTGTACTTGTTTCAGCCTTTTCATTCTTAGCAAATCTCTTCTCAAGGTTCTCAAGGAAACCCTTAGCTGTATCCACCTGATCGGACATTATGCCCCTAAAAGCTTCAGGAATGGCACGCTTAATGACCATAAGACTTATGCGATTAGACCTTTCCCATTTTTCCATCTCCCTCTTTTCCTCAGAGGTACTCTCATTATGAGATTGGCAGTCTAGGTTCCCTTAGTGCAAAGTCTAGGTCCATGACTCCGAGAGTGATCAGTACACTCTCTTGCCATGCCTTAAAATTCGTGCCAGTCAGCATAGAATGGAGTTGATACTAGCAGTAATATTAGCAGCAGGAGCAGAAACTGAATTCATAACAAAACATATAAAACAAACTCACATAAGTACCAAAACAATACCAAAATTGAATAACAAATTTAAACACAGTTAAACCCATCTCAAGACATCTGACACTCCATTAATGTTTTATCTTTGGACAGAACATTAACTTGTAAGTGATATCTTGATGTAGCAATTAAACACAAATAATAAAATAACATGTCAAATAATAATTCTTCCTTTGGGCCGATTTATTATTCACATGTAAGACCAAATAATTATAACGTGCTAATTGCCACAAATGTATATGTAATTATATTAAACATTAACTTTCCTTTGGCCAATTAATATTCATATAATTACATACACACAACCAATTATATATTTTGAAATAAATTAATTGATTTTCATAGAGGTTACTTTGCAACATATTGGTTCAATTAATCATCTCAATATATATATAGCCATACTGTAATTTAAATTGAAATTCCATAAAATTTATATATATATATATATATAATATATATATACATAACAGGGCACAATGGCAGTTATAAAACCAAACGGCACAAATGTAAAGTGCTTGGTCTTGAAACGGCACAACAAGACAAAAGAAATTGATTATTCAATTAAATCAATTAAATCATAAACATGCCCATGAAGCAAACAACATAACATGATGTCTTAATGTTCACAGTGATATATCATCCAAAGCACAAATCGAAAAGTGATAGCAACTATTTAATTGCTATGAAACCAATAACTTTCTGCAACCTCAATCATTATATATATATATATATATAATAGAACATAAAATCCAAAGCACAAAATGCCAAAACCATAAAAACAAACCATAAAGCATTCTCTGCAACCTCACCATATATATATATATATATATATATATAAAAGAACGAAAAAATCAAAGCCACAAAACAGATAGTCATAAAGCCAAAAACACAAAACAATTAAACCAAAATAAATAACTATTGCGGGAAAAATCGGCAACAAATTATTATAGAACAGAAGCAAAATCAAGGATCTTGCGTCAGGAACAACTGAATTCAAAATGAATCGGCGCAATGTGAAACGGCACAATGGTTCAATTAATGGCAGTTACTTTTTTTTTTTTTTTACAAAGCAATCGGCAAAATCAAATAGCAATATTCCATGAACAAAAAAAAAATTCATGTTGCCGCAAAAATCATTATGCCGATGATCAAATAATATTGATCACACAAAACAACAAAATCATGGACCAAAAGCAAAATGACCAAACCCGGGATGAAACACCGAAATAATACAAAAAACAGGCCATAAAACATAATATGCCTATTTCTTTACCCGGGATGAAATCGAGGCCTGGCGATTTCAATATATATATAACTTTAATTAATTTTAAACAATTCCAAATAATTCAACATGAACCAGGCTCTGATACCAATTGTAAAAAATCCTAGAATTATCTCGGCAATATAATTCATGTCAAATTATCAAGAAAATACCAAATCTATAGCGGAAGCATACCTGAATTCATCGTTGTAATTGAATTATCAAAATCTTGTGGCTTATGATCTTCCAAATTGATAGGTAAAGAAGAAAACTGTTTTCTATCGATGGGAATAGAAAAACAACTACCTCTCTCTATAATTTGGGGACCATAACCCTTTTATATAAAAAAGGTTTCCTTTATTTCTAATTTAGCCCATTATAAAATTAGAAATTATAAAAGAGTATCTATACATTTAACCCATACTTATAATAATATTATTATTATGACCCACTTTATTTTCTATTAAATTAGATCACTTTAATATTTAGGCCAAGTCTTTTAAATGATAGTTATGACATATAATTATTATAATTTTAATATATATATATAGTGTATTTGTCCATAAATCCTAACAATTAGAACGTATTTAGAATCTTGTTTTTAATTAATATATACAGCATGATTTATTGTTTTGAAAAAGAAAACTAAGAAATAAAGAAAATGTATTTAGAATATATTTAATATTATTTCGAAATAATTCGTGATTCATTTGAGAAAAGAAAAAAAAACATTAGTGTTAAAGTAACGAAGGCAAGAATTTGGATCTTTACATTGATATAATTAGGGATGAGCAAAAGGAATCGAAAATATGGTTAATCGTAAAATCGATTCGAAATCGAACCCTTTTTTACGGTTAACCGATCCAATAAATTTGGTTACGGTTTTTAATTTTTACATTTTTTTATTAATGGTTACGGTTTAAATTTTTAAGTACCGAATAACCGTTAGTTCACGGTTAACCAGTTCATATATATATATATATATTCAATTTTTCTCTATTTCTCTCTAAAATTTACATAAAATATATTTAAATTATATTTTTATTTTTATACCTTAATTTTTTATATTTTCCTATAAAATTTATATAATACTTTAAACTAAATTTACATTATATCATTTTCTTTAATTATATAGCAATATTTTTATATAGTATATGATTAGCTTTTATGTATATATATTTTTATCATATATTGGTGTTCATATTTTGCTTAATAGCATTTTATTATATTATTATCCAAAATTTTATTTGACTTAGAATCAAACATAGTAATTTTTAATAAATATCAATCTATTTTATAATATTAGCTATTAATTTATAAAACATGAATTTTGGCTAGTAAATTATGCTTGTTTCATAATTTTTATATTAAATTACTTTTACACATAGAAATTGAATTAAACTGTATCTAATTTTTTTATATAATTTTATGTTATAAATTTTAATGGTTAATAGAAAAATATTGGTTAACCAAACCGAAACCAATATATTGGTTAATCAAATATAACTGACTGATTAATGGTTAGTAATTTTAAAAAATCGATATTAATAAATTGGTTAATTTTTTTGCTAATGGACCGGTCCATGTTCATTCCTAGATATAATCCGCTATGCACACACACTAGATGCATATTATATGTGAACCATTGGATAAAATATAAAATAATATTAAATTTTGATCGTACAATACATAATGCGTATTTCAATATATGTATGCACCAAATTAATAGTCCTATTTTTTTTGGCTCCTAATCTTTTATTTTAAATTCTATTAATTTCTAATGAGAAAAAGAAAACGTAAATCATCTTTCACGGATGAAATCCCTTACATTTTGTCCTTCTTTCTATACTGCAACTTACAGATTATAAAAAATAAATTTGATTTTATTTTTAATATATTTTATCAGGAAAACTATTCATTTCAATAAAAACAATGAGAGAAATGAAAAATTGATTTATATAATACAAATATAATATTAAAAAATTTAATTTTCAGGTTTAACTGAAAAAGATTTGACATTCATGTGCTTTTTAATAATTTTATTGGAGTACATGGACCAAGGTGAAATTTCTGCAAAATTTGAATCACTGTAGATTGAGCGATTTCAAACAGTCTGAAACCGTCACAGTCTACAACGGTTTCAAATGTTACAGAAATTATCTATCATCCTGTCAATTTTGACACAAAATCGCTACATTGACCAACGATTTCGATCCAAAATATAATTTCTGTAAATATTTTTCGAAACATTTCATTTTTATAGTTATTTTTTAGAAAAATATTATTAAAAAAATATTCCAAAAAAACTATACATAAATTTATTGTAATATTTTTATGTAAATGAAGATAATTAGGATATTATTTCTAACTGATTTGACCGTTAAAAAAATATAAAAAATATTTAATTTACCGAATATTTATTGAATTTGAAGAGCAATGGACAAAATAAAAAGCAAAGTCGCTGATAAAGTAAGTCAACTAATTCGTAATATTGCTTGAATTTTTTCTTTCTTGTCAAACTTGATGTTTCCCAATTTGAAACAATAATTTCAATGAATTGTAATTTTTTATCATTGACGACCCACCGCCAACCTTTTTGTGGTCGTACATCATCTTTTTATTTAGTTGTTCAAAATCATCTTTTGGCATTTATTCTAAAACAAAAGCAACCAATTGATGGGACTTTTTTTAAAATAATATTTTTTTAAAAAATATTTATAAAATAGAATTTATGAAAAAAATAATTATAAAAATGAAATTTTTTTACAGGGGATAATTTCTTCTGAAACTGCTGGTACCATCAGCGATTTCAGTGCACAATTTTTCATGTATCAATTATTAAATTAATAAATTTTTAATATAATTTAATTTATTTTTAATTTAATTTTTAAATAAAATAAAATAAAATAAAATAGATATCCGTAATAAGTTATCATCCTAATTTTCATTCAATATTAAAAAAATAATATATATATATATATATATATATATATATATATATATCTCAAACAGTTCCTTAGCTTGCAGATGCTCCTATCATAAGTAACATACAATTAATAATTCAGATAAACAATTAAAAGTGTTTATACCAGCTTTTTAGATCTCCATTAAGTCTATCTAATTTTTGAACTAATTAATTCATCATTATAGTTATATCTTTATATAAAAAAAATAACAAAATAATAATTTTTTATACGTTTCCAATTTTAATCCAGTTAATATTAATATTAGCAGCTTATCAAATAGGCTATTACGAGGAATTGAAGAAATGGAAATTAATTATACCAAGAATTGGTCAACATGTAAAAGTTGATAAATATCGGTGGCTGTGAGTTGACCTGTACATGCAGTTTAATTTCAAATCAAAAGGAACAAGTTTTTATTACGTGCACCAATCAAACAATATTACTTGGATTGGAGCTCCCAATAAATATTTAAACTCAGATTTTCGTTGAAGAGTCCTATATCTGGACTGCATCTCAATTAATTAAACTTTTCTATAGTTTGAATTCGAATATAAAATCTCTAATTAAAGATAAATTGACCATTATCATTTCGTCTGAATTTTATAACAAATGGACTCGGCTTAAACTAAATTTTTATTCATTTTCAATTTTGTAATCATAAATTTTTGTTCAGCATAATTATATATTTCACGACACTTAATTAATGCAGAAAAAAAGTCAAATTGCATTAATTATAATTTACATTATTTTCACTTCGAAGATCAGATAAATATTATCTTGATTTATGGATGAGGATTCGACAATACATCTTTGAACTTTGTCTCCAAGACAACATCCATGGGCTTACATCTTTGAATTTTATTAATTTAATTTATAATAAAATTTTAATATTTTTATAAGTTAATATAAATTTTTGTACCCGCCAATTATTAAATTAATCATATTTTAATATATTTATTATATAATTTCTGTTTCCACCCAACTGGATGGATGCATATATATATATATATATATATATATATATATATATATATATATTATTTTTCTAATATTGGATGGAAATTGAGATAATAATTTATTGCGGGTATCTATTTTATTTAATTTTATTTTATTTTATTTAAAAAATTAAATTAAAAAATAAATTAAATTAAAAATTTATTAATTTAATTTAATTAATTTAATTAATTTAATAATTGTGTACTGAAACCGCTGGTCCCACCAATGGTTTCATAAGAAATTATCCTCCGTTAGAAAAAAATTTTATTTTTGTAATTATTTTCTGACAGATCCTATTTTTGTAAATATTTTTTTAAAAAATATTATTTTAAAAAATGTCCCCCAATTGATTCTGCATAGCATTAATCAGTACAAGAATCTGTCTACATCTGGCGATGAAATTGCAAGCTCTCTCCACGACCAGAAAAGAATTATTTATATTCGATTGAGTGCATGTGAGATTCTGAAAAAAGGGAACCTTTTGGATTAACCAGTTGCTATTATAACCATGGTTATTAAACAACTCAGGTTGACTCGGACGATCAGACCATAACTCATCAAACAATTCGAGTTGATTCAATATAAAAATTGTACATTTCGATTCCATATGTTTTGTCCCTTTAAAATCATTCTTGTCCACCCTTGTCTTTTCTTCATTTCATTTTTAACCTTTTTTATTTCTATCGGATTCTCATTGGGTGTGCCAATATGTTCCATGCACACACCATCCTATTCAAAAAAATATCAATTTTTAATCCATCTCTTTACTGATGCGCACAATACACATCCACGTACTAAATTATCAAAGCCTATTCTCATCATTCATTATCTCAATGACATCTTGTGATTTCATGTTCTTAATGCCTCTTGCAGCATTTGACATTCTCAAACTCTTCACTTATCCTTTTATTTTCACTTCTCAATAATGCTCTCCATGATTTCATTTTTAACATACCATTTATATATACTCCTAAAAATTAATATATCATACACCACTCTACAAAAATTCCTCCTCAACAAGCCGATATATATAATATCTTCACGCGAACTATCATTACAATTTTAAATATGCCATATCGATTAGTTATAAAAAATAAATTTTATTCAGAATCATTATGTTTTAACATAGAGCCTAATAATGCGAAAATCATAAAAGATTAATTCGGTCCTTACTATTATATACCAATTGTATACGAACTCGGTGACTCGGACCGAATTCTGGTTCAACCAAAAAATTTTACATTTTAAGAAACCAAACCCTAAATCCCTAAATTCCCAAAAAAAAATTAATTCAAAAAATAACACAAATTAATATGAGACAAAATAAGAGAGTACCCAAATGGGTGCGGATGTTGAAATAAGGACATAAGATAATGGAGTGAAAGAAGACAAAGAAGAAAGTTTATTAGGGCAGCGTTTTTTCGGTTGTTGATTTTGGGTTCTTTACTTATTATTGGGCTTCAGGGCCCGATCCGGCCCAGTTCTCCATAGGAATTTTACAAAAATGCCAACAGAAAAAAAAAAGAAACTATTTTTTCAAAATTACAACAAATATTTTTCATCTTTCCAAATACTAACTTTTTCAATTTTTAATTTAAAAATTACATCTATTATACCCATATTATACAATTGGTATATAAGTAGCATACAAATAATTTTAGAAACAAAACTAATTTTGTTGGTCTTAATATTTTTACATTGATACTTATTAATTAATAAATTTTTTAATATATTTTAATATATTATATTTTTATTAAAATTTACTTTTTTATAAATAATTATATTTAATAAAAATAAAAATTTTGAATCAATTCAATTCAATCAATTGACTATTGATTCAGTTGATAGACCGAGTCGATTTTCGAGCTGCTTCCGAAAACATTGAGCATGACTCACAGCAACAAAACACTAACTAATATAAAAAAATTCCAACTGAATGATGATAAAGTCAATTATTCATTTCGTGAGGAATCATGAATTCCATGAGTAAGAAAATTCACCGTAAAGTTTATTCTTCTGTGAGTTTTTATTTATTTATTTGTTTAATATCATCTTTTGACCTTTATTCTAAAACAAAAGCAACCAGTTAATTCTGCACTCTGTTGCACAACAGGGACCAGCATTAATCACTACAAGAATCTGTCTACATCTGGCGATGAAATTGCAAGAAAGAATTATATATATTGGGTTGCGTGCATGCGAGATTCTGGAAAAAAGTACTCTTTTGGATTAGGTCTACCTAAGTTGGTATTATAACTCTATATTTGACAAAAACAACACACATTTCATCATCTATCCGCAACTTTCTGCTACTATTTTCTTTTATTTCTTTTGTATATAAATAATTATGGACCCACAAGCCTTATATATATATAGACACTATAACTTGAAGAAGAACGCAATTTGTAGAAATGAATTTGTCAGAAAACAAAGGCAGCGGCAGCAATATTCGAAAAAAGGCTATCTTTTCAAAAATACTAAGCAAAAGTGATGTAGAGAAAAAATTGTTGGCTCCGGAGAACTGCGTACGAGCTTTCCAGCCAGTGGAGAAAGGTCACGAAATAAACTTGAATGTTATAGAAGACAGTGGAATTGTTTGGACATTCGGTTTCAGAGTTCCGGAGGAAAGATATGCAAAACCAGCTGTGTCCGGTGATTGGTTTCAGTTTGTTAGCAGTAAAAATCTTAAGCCTGGTGATCAAATTATCTTCTACAAATTAGAGATAGATGAGGCTACTTCTACTTACTACAAAATTGATGTTAAGAAGAAAGGATCAAGTTTGATTGTTTGAAAAATGTTCTTACGAAATCTGTTTGTTAGTTGTTGATTATGCATGTAATTATCTGGGTTTGAAATAAATCTGAATTATTTGTTATTCATCTATTGCAGTTTGTATCCCATACCCAGCTCAAGGTCACATTAATCCAATGCTAAAACTAAAACAAGCCAAACTCCTTCACCACAAAAGCTTCCACATAACCTTTGTTAACTTTGAATACAACCATAAACGTCTCCTTAAATCTCGAGGCTCGATCCCATTCTCTAAAAGACCTTAATTCCTTCTTTTCACTTCGCCACAATTCCTGACGGCCTTCCAGAGACCGACGCTGATGCCACTCAGGACATACCATCTCTTTGCCAATCCACTACTAAAACTTGCTTGCCTCACGTTAAAAACCTCATTCAAAATACACTCCTCCTTTGCATGTTCCTCCAGTTACTTGCATAGTTTCTGATGGAGTCATGAGCTTCGCTGTTGATGCCGCTCATGATTTGGGTATCCCTTTTGCTCTGTTTTGGACTACTAGTGCTTGTGGTTTTCTTGCTTATCTTCCCTATCAACACCTAGTCGACAAGGGTCTCATCCCTTTCAAAGGGTTGTTTTTGCGTTAATTATTCAAGTCTTTTGTGGGGTGACAAGTGATTTTCTCACTTGGAATAATATTTTTGATAGGATTTACCGAGTTGTCACCAAAGTCAAGCTTGAACCGCGATATTCTTTATAGCTTCAAGAATGCCTAAAAACAAAGAAAATCCGGCGATGGTTCTGACGAGAGGAATTTTTTACGGTCAAGTCAATAAAAATTTTAAGAAAATGTTTAAAGTAGATTTTGGTAAATGAGAGAAAAATACCTGATATTCTACTTATTTATAAGGGTAAGAGTCCTATTTCAGCTACAATTCTCATTGAGGAAGATGTACAACCTAATCAGAAAACTAAGCTAAACTTTCAGAACGAATGTTACGCTCTCATTAGGTAGCTTACGAGTCCTTGTCTGAGTAGGACTCTTTTTCTAGATTATTCGGTGATTTTCGGAGTTTGCCAAAAATAAGGCTGCCTTGAATTCTAATCATGCTCTCTAATAACGAACGACTTGTTCCCCCATCAGAGACCGACAGAGCGACTAAGAAAGTGAAGCGGAGGGCGAAGCCTCCTAATGAGTCTGGATACAAGGATTGCTTGGTCAATGGGGCATTTATGGAATCCTTAATGGAAGATGTCCTTGATGCCATGGATGTTAACCTCGATGCAGGTGATATCAACATAGACAGATCTTGATCTATACCGGTCGTTCAAATCTAGATGGACTCAAAGCAAAACTCTCTACCACACTGGAAAACGCGATAGTTGTGAGCCTTTGAGCTCTAGACTTCAAAATCTATGGAGCCTCACGAATGCAAAAATTTTAGATATAGGCAGAGGCTTCTTCCTTGTGAAATTCTCCAACGAGAATGAATACAAAAGAGCCTTGTATGAAGGACCTTGGATCATAAATGGAGCCTATCTCCTAGTTCAGAAGTGGCATCCTAGATTCAGAGTGACCAACAATATTGTGAAGCAAACCACTGTCTGGATTCGCTTACTTGAGCTGCCCCTTCAATATTATGTATATATTGTTTTAACAGCCATCGTTTAAGTAGTCGGGCCAGTAGCAAAAATAGATTCCAATACAAGTGAATTTCATAGGGGCCGATTTGCAAGGGTGGCAGTTTCAATGGATCTGAGCAAGCCGTTAGTCTCTATGAGTGAGATAAATGGGGAAACGTAGAGGGTAGAATATGAAAACCTCCCAGAGATCTACTTTCATTGTGGCAGAGTAAGACACTTTGATGCCTACTGCCCTCACAAGGAAAATGCTGAAGGCAAAGAGGAAAGTCATGCTGCAACTTCAATGGGCAACGCGACAGAAAATTCCGGTCAGTACAGTGCCTGGATGGTGGTTGAAAAACGGCGAAAGAATATTAAAGTTAACAACACCAATTTAGGCAAAAATCACGGGATTAAAATATATGGGTCCAGATTCGCTATTTTAAATTAAGATAATGGGGATAATGCGGATTTTGCTTTCTTTATTATATTTTTCTTTTTAAATGTAAATCAAAATTAGTGATAATACTCATTATCCTGACACAATTACTCAGGTCCAAAACTCGGGAAAAGACAAAAGCCCGATTTGTCAAATTGCCGACTTGTCTAGAAACGTCAATCCGATCGGACTGCTGACAATACTGCTTGCCCTGTCATGTCTCTGACACGTCCTCCTTTGCCAATCCTCTCAATCACCACCGGTGCTGAATCTACTCAAGCTAGGTTCAAATTTGGAATTAATCGACCCTCCTATGGTCCTTTCTCCTACAAATCATTAACAGGAAAAAAAATCCTGTTATTGATGTTGGAACCATCCACAAAATTCATTTTGGAGAAATTCAGGTATAAATCAACAAAACAAAAATTTATCTAAACTCGGTCTATAAAAATTTTATCATTAGCTTAGTTAATGAAAAAAAATCATGAGTATTTATATAATGTAAACAAGAATTTTTCAAACTATTAATAATTATTTGCCCTCTTTTAGTGATTTTTTATTTTCTAACGAGAGATAGATTATTATCGTTATTATAAGTTGTGTCACGTATACTAAAAATAAATAGAAGTACAATTGAGTTCATCAATGGTGTCAGAAAACATTTTGATGCCATTATATTCGCAATTGGCTATCGAAGTGTAACTCATACTTGGCTAAAGGTGAGTTGAATTGAATTCGAAATTTACAGTTCTGGTAAATCATGCACGTATAAATATATTTTTAACTGAATATATATATATGGATTATAATTAAAGGGTTTTTTTTTTTTTTCTTTTTTACACAGGATTATAAGTACATCCTTAATGAAGACAGGATGCCAAGAAATAAATTCCCAAATCATTGGAAGGATGAAAATGGAAGTTACTGTGTGGGGTTATCTCGAAATGTACTCTTTGGAGCTTCTCTGGATGCAATTTCTGTAGCTAAGGACATAAGCTCCATTTTATGCACTCAAGACTCATAATTATATGAGATTTGGCCAAGGGTGAAATTTGCTTGTAAAGATCTTGCCTATCATGATTCTATTATTAATATTATAAATCTGTTTTGAACTTTTTTTTTTTAGTAAAAATCCCTTCGGTATTATTAAAATGGCTTACAGTTGTCTTTATTTATAATGTAATGCGGACGAATTGGGCCCTCAGTATCTAAAGTGAGCTGAGCGGACCGATCAGCGTTAATGTCTTATTTTTACAGTTCGGATTATTTTTACTATAACTTTTGTTACATGTATTCAATTGTTTATTATAATATATTTTTGGAAAACTCGTTTCGAGCTTATCGACTTTTATTGAGGCTTCGCCCTCCATAACAGCCCGTTTCGGGTCTTAAAAACAGTATTTAGGCTTTCGTTTTTCAGTTTGAAGTTTTGCGGCATTTTCGTAATTTTTGCTATTTCTTTCATATAAATTGTTTTATTTCTCTAGTTTGGGACAAACTTTGATTTTGAATAAAATTATTCCGTTTCGGATACTTTTGTTGCATCATAATGAAAATAACAAATATAAATCATTTTATTCGCAACAAATAAAAATAAATATGAATTAGTTTGCTAGCACAAATATGGACCATTTATAATATTGATGATAAAGTTATTGTATTTCATAAAATCCAATGGCAAATTTGACATATTTTTCTTAATGTTATCTTTTAATTTGGAAAATTGAATTTATATTAATGTTGCCCTCATCATTTAAATAATGGACAAGTTAAAGTTGACATTTTCTTTAGTCTATTAAGTATCAAATGGGGTACGACTCAGATTTACAAGTAGGCTGACGTTGATAATTACAGACTAAAACAAAAAGAATCTGAAGAAACTAAAGGTTGATTCCATGTGAAGCCGTTGGACTTATACCTTAATTATTAAAAAGTTACAAAAATAAAATTTTCATAACAAAAAAAAAAAACCTTAAACTTTATAATTTTTGCATGAAAAATTATTTGACTGTAAAATACTTAAAACTATAATATTTATATGAGAAATCATTTTGGCATTAAAATACTTAAAATTCTATAATATTTTATAAATAATTAAAATTAAAATATAACTTAATTTTATAATTGTTAAGTTTTAAATTATACTTAATTTTAAATTATTATTAATTTTAAATTTTTTATTTATTAAATATTATATTTTAATTTTAATTATTTATAAAATATTATATTTTAAAATTTAAAAAAAATTGGGGGACGGAGATCGCCGCGGGACGGGGACAGGAGAAATTTCCTCCCTGATATTGGTGGCGGGGCAGGGAATCCCCATCACTGGCGAGGGAGTGAGTGGGGGAGAATTCTCCGGTTCCGTCCCATCTCGCCCCGTGATCATCCCTAATCTGAAGCGAGCTGAGCGGACCGATCGGCTTTAATGTCTTATTTTTACAGTTCGGACTATTTTTACTATAACTTTTGCTATATGTATCCGATTGCTTATTATAATATATTTTCAGAAAACTCGTTTCGAGCCGGTTGACTCTTATTGAGGCTTTGCCCTCCATAACAGACCGTTTTGGGCCTTAAAAACAACATTTAGGGTTTTGTTTTTCATTTGAAGTTTAGTGGCATTTCGTAATTTTTGCTATTTCTTTCATATATATTGTTTTATTTCCCTAGTTCGGGATATACTTTTATTTTGAATAAAATTATTCCTTTTCGGATACTTTTGCTGTTTCATAGTGACAATAACAAATATAAATCATTTTATTGGCAACAAGTAAAAATAAATATGAATAAGTTTGCTAGCACAAATATGGACCATTTATAATAGTGATGATAAAGTTATTGTATTTCATAAAATTCAATGGCAAATTTGGCATATTTTTCTTAATGTTATCTTTTAATTTGTAAAATTGAATTTATATTAATGTTGCCCTCATCATTTAAATAATGGACAAGTTTAAAGTTGACATTTTCTTTAGTCTATTAACTCTCAAATGTGGAACGACTTAGATTTACAAGTAGGTCTAATCACAAATTAAAGACCATAAAGATGTAATAATATTAGAAGTTGAGAAAAAAAGATGCATGAGAGGGACCAATTAAAATTGATTCACCCAACAGAAAAATTCATTATTTTTCTTTGTCGAATTTTCAGGAGAAACATTAACTTTAATTTTTCTTCTCTCAATAACCTAAAGATTAAATTTGACCATTCTTTTCTCCACGAATGATGGGTCTCATACTCTCATTATATATATATATATATATATACACACACAAATTTATACTTAAATTATGAAAAAAGGTACACATTTATTATTTTTTAATTTTGAAAATGCCTTTATTATTATTATTATTATTATTATTATTATTATTATTATTATTATTATTTACTTTTATTTGTGTTGGCCAGAGTAAATATGATTTTTTTCTTATTGTTTTTGCAAATGTGAACTAATTTGATAATTGTATGACTAAATGTAAGGCAATTTAATATCAATTAGGTATTTTAAATTAATACACAATTTATGAATAAATCTGTCAAATTTTATATGATTGAGAGGCAAATTTATTTCCAGATATATTAAGCATTACTTTATCCGTTATTTACGCAAACGTCACAATCAATTAACCAACTGGGTCCAATTTCATGAGATTTGATTTGATTGAATCTAAATTGATTAAAATAGTTTTGAAAATTTTTCATTTTCTTGTCCGTATTAAATATATAAAATATTAATCGTTCAATAAAAATAATAAAAAACTATTTTTTATTAAAAATGTTATATATTCATGATTCCACATTATGTTTGACACACCGAATCAACATTTAATAAATTATTATTATTTTAATTATTAAAAAATAAATAAACTCATGGTTAGATTTAACTTTTTAAATTTTGACCCTATCCTTGAATCTAAACTCATATGAGTCTTCCTATTAATGTTTTTATAATTTTATAGTATTTTTATATAATATAAATATATAAAAATATTTTTTTATTACTTGTTAACAAAATATTTATAAAAAAAATATTTAAAAAAAATAAAAACTAATTCCGCTATCAATATTTAAAAAATGCAATACAACTAACCTGAACTCAAGGAAGCAAAAAGGTGCCCGCTGTCAATCATTTATTCATTTTTGTTTCAGTATCAAGAAAAAATGTAGCCTACAACGTAGTAATTGCCCAGAAATCGGTCGCCGATTAAATTGACTTCAGCATGACTTTGACCTGTCACCATCAACAAAAAAAAAAAAAAGAAGACCAGGACCCATTAATCTCCAAAAATTTAAAATTCAGAAGAAATTTCATGCCTGTAGAAATTGCAAAATCTTTCAAAGCACAATACACGAATATAGTTAAATACACTTGAATTTCATTACACCCAATCGGAACCTTCAATTTCAAATATATATAAATTATGCAGCATACGTTGCAGATTAGAGAGCATCATATGCATACTTTAGACTTATCCAAGGCCATAGATTGTTGCTGTGGTGTGCATTAACAATTTTGCACGTAGAGTTGGGAACAGATTAATTTTTTGGTCCCTGTTTCATTACTACTTAGTTTGCATTCCAAATTAGTGCCTTTTTCATCTCTTACTTCAAAATCAGTTACAAATTTGAGGAGTTCATCGCAAATTGTTGTTATTTTTGAGAGATTAATTTTTTCATTACTATAGTAATTTTGCGAAAAAGGAAACCGTTTTCAAATTGCAGGTGGCTATTTTTCGTTTTCTTTACGGCACATACTTTAAATTGATAGAAAACTAAACATTGTACTAAGCAATCATAGTAATATGGGATCAGTTGTACTCTTATCAAAAGTACTAACAAAAATAGATATTGAGAATCGATTAAGTATCTCTACTTCTATAGTTGGGCAGTTACCTTTTCGCGAAGGACAGACCATGAACATGCATGTAGTTGATAATAATGAAAAGAATTGGATATTTTCATGCTCGGTATACCAACATGAAAATTGTCGAGAATGCTTTCTGGATGTGAATTGGATTGAGTTTGTTGGCGAAAAGGAATTGAGATTTGGTGATCAAGTCGTTATTCATGAAGAAACTATCAACTCCCAAACCACTACTATTCCAGTTCTGAAAATTAAAGTGCAAAGGAAAATCATATTGTTCGGTGTTGATATTTGGGCTTATCTGCCTTAACCTTATCGACTGCCCATTGTCGGTATTCTCATTTTCAATTTATAGTCGGACTAATAAATTTCGAATTTCAAACTTCAAAAGCTTAAAAAAAAATCCTCTGTATTATGTGATTCTTACACTAAGTAATTTGCTATTACTAATTATGTTAGTATTTGCTTATCAAAAGTTGTGGAATAAAAACTCTGCAATGGCTTTCTCTATGCTTTCTTAATTTTTTAAAATGCTTATTTACTATTTGTTCCTCTTAAATAAGGTTTTGAGTTTGAATCTTATAAATAGTAAAAATCAATATTGAAAAAAAATTACCTCTATAGCGAGTTAAAGTAATTATAAAAAAATGGAGTATTTTTGTGCTATATATATATATATATATATAGACACACCAAGAGACGCCTGTGATCTGAAGGAGTGTAGATGAACATATAAGCACACATACACATGCAAAATGCAAAAGAATTTTTGATGCACTAGATCAGACGAAGCTGCAAGTGCAGAGCATACTTAAAGATGAGATGAGAGCAACACTTGAACACAGTATAAGACAAACAAATAGAAAATTTTATAGATATAAAATTTTAAAATATAGGAAACATAAATGCTCAACATATGAAGTATACTTACAAAATTTTGAAATTAAATGCAAAGTTTTATAGTTTTGGAGATGCACTCAAAACTCAAGATTACAGGGTATGCTCAACACATGAGCTTCCTAATATTTTATGCTTAAATGTATTAATTTGTAGGAGACTTGGAAAATTCTCTCTAAAGAAGTATGCCTTTAAATGAGAAAGAAGAATCATTTTATAGGCAAATTCTTCATCTATTTCACCATAATTTTTGGGAGCTTGGACCCACAAAGGAATGGAAAGTCTTCCGTTTATAACGAGAGCTTGGACCTGTGAAGAAGCTTTTTTGTCCGCTTTGGAGTTGATGCAGGAATTGCATGTATGGAGCATATGTATGTCAGGGTAAAAGAATTTAATCATTTTCCTGTTCAATTTTTATTTTCACTTTTTTTTAAATGGGCATGCCAGATTTGGGCTGGGCCTTTCACGCAAATGTCACAATCAATAAAGGAAATTTTACAAAACTATCCAAAAAAAAGACGTAACACTTAAAAATACCACCTTCTTTTTTACTCTTTTAAAAATATCCTTTTTTTTAATTTTCATTTTTAAAAATGTCCATTTTTTTAATTTAACTCAAACTCTCCTCCTCCTCTCTCTTCTTCTTCTTTTTCTGTTTTTCCTTTTTCTTCTTTACTTCTCCTTCTTGCTAAACGACATTATATTTTATTTTTTTTTAAATTGATAATATTAAAATATTTAAATGATTTTACTAAGATTTAAAATTATTAATAAATTATAAATTTTTTTTTATCGTATATGAATTTTTTATTAGTTGCTATAATTTTTAATTTAATTCTCTGACTGCATCTCTATTTCGAATGCCATTAATTTTTGAAAAGAAAACAGTTAAGCTTAAGTGATTTTCGCACTAACAATACAAGCTTGGATTTTGATTGATTTGGATTAACTGTGGAATGCAGCGAGAATCTTTCTTGCAATAACTATACAAGCTTGGAATTTTGGTGTATTGCCTATTGAGTAACATGAGAAATGAGAAACTAATTTAAAAGAATTGTGCTTGGCATGGCTATGATTGACAAATTCATGTCCAGTTGCATCTAAAAGGCCACTAGCATGTTCGAGAATGCCAATTAAACTTATTAAAATTATATACATGTATCAAAAAACATATTTATATATACATATATAAAGGCACGCATAAGTAATATATATGAGACAAATTACATCAAATGATGATAACAATATTGCATACAAAGTATTTGACAAAATACCAACATGAACTTTTTGATATGAAAAAATCTTCTACAAAATAATTAATTTCTAGTGAATTTTATTTATATTGTATTTTGTTAATTATTTGGCATGGCTATAACAGTGTGCTCATCCAGTATCTCACCCGCATGGTTTATCAACGATGGTCCATTTACCAAATTCATGTAAATTAGATGATAAATCAATCTTGATTGGATATGCAAGCCCTTTAAATTCATGCAAAAGACGTAAACAACTCAATAATGAAAAATAATGCAAAGATAAAGAAACTAAGAAGGCATGACCAATTCTATGTGATACTGAGTAGGGATGATAAAAAAAATAAAAAATATGGTTAATCGCAAAATCAATTCGAAATCGAATCGATTTTTATGGTTAATTTTGATCTGATAGATTCGATTACGATTTTGAATTTTTATATTTTTTTGTTAGTTGTTACGGTTTAGGTTTTTAAATACCGGTTAACCGTTAGTCCACGGTTAACAGGTTCATATATATATATATATATATATATATATATATATATATATATATATATCTTCAATTTTTCTCTATTTCTCTCTAAAATTTATATAAAATAATACTTTAAATTATATTTTTATTTTTATACCTTAATTTTTTAATATTTTTCTATAAAATTTATATAATACTTTAAACTAAATTTATATTATATCGTTCTCTTTAATTATATATAAATATTTATATATAGTATATAATTAACTTTTATATATATATATTTTTTATCATATATTGGTGTTCATATTTTTCTTAATAGCATTTAATTATGTTATTATCCAAAATTTTATTTGACTTAGAATCAAACATAGTAATTTTCAATAAATATCAAATATATTTTATAATATTAGCTATTAATTTATAAAACATAAATTTTGGCTAATAAATTATGTTTGTTTCGTAATTTTTATATTAAATTACTTTAGACATTGAAAATTAAATTAAACTTTTATCTAATTTTTTTATATAATTTTATGTTATAAATTTTCATAGTTAACCGAAAAAAATATTGGTTAACCAAACCGAAGAACCTAAACCAATGGACTGATTAACCGAATGTAACGAACTGATTAATTGTTAGTAATTTTAAAAAATCGATATTAATGAACTAGTTAATTTTTTTACTAATAGACCGGTTAACCAATCCATGCTCATCCCTAATACTGAGGTAAGCAATGGAAGAAGAAAATCAAAGAAAGATTATTTGGATTTTCATGTAATTCAATATAATCAATAGAATAATGATTAGTTAGTGAGTGCAATGAAGAACAAATAAGCATGGTAGTAAGGAACGTTTCCATCGATTTATTGAATAATTCAAAGATTTTCAGCTATAAAATGTAATGCACACATTCATGGCCTCTCACAGCTTTAGCAATAGTAAGCTTAATTGAAACAGCCTCTTCTCTCACAAGAACTAAAAAGAAATAATAATGAAAATTGTTAAATTTGCTGTTTCTTTAGCCATATTAGCTTTGGCTTCCACATTGGCCAATGCCTACGATCCAAGCCCTCTCCAGGACTTCTGCGTAGCCATCAAGGAGCCCAAGGATGCTAACATCTATCCTTAACCTGAAAAAAAAAAAAAAAGAAATCCAATAAAAAAACCACAATTCAATAATAAAATGATACATTTTACTTAAGAAATGTTACATATTTTTTATATAAATTTGTAGATATTATGTATTACATTGATTAATTTAAAAGATAATTTTCATTATATAATTTGATATATCGGCTAGTATACTGGCTAATATATCAAGTATACCTGCTGGTATACCAACTTATAGCATATGATTTTCAATCTGTAATTAGATATACTGCATAATATTCCAGCTGCTATACCAAATTCCATAAGATAATTTACATTCTGAAATTTGATATACCAGCTATTATATCAGGTATATCTGCTGGTATACCAACTTACAACATATTATTTTCAATCTATAATTAGGTATACCACATGATATACCAGCTAGTATACCAAATTTCAAAAGATAATTTTTATTCTGAAATTTGGTGTACCGGCTAGTATACCAACTTACAGCATACTATTTTCAATTTGTAATTAGGCATACCAGCTAGTATACTAAATTTCAAAGATCAAAATTTTCATATCTATAACAATTCTATACCTCCAAAACAACTTCAAGAAATTTTTGCTCAAATAACTTGAATAAAGGTAAAAAATTAAAATAAAAAATATAAATATAAATTATAAATGTACCTTTAAATTTTTATACTCATTGGATACAATCTTTAATTTTTTAGAACTTCTCTCCAAATTTTTATTTTGTAAGATTTTTTTTTTACCAGATGAAGTCCCCTTCTTCAACTGTTTAATTACTAAATTTTTATTGCATATGAATTTTATAATATAATTAGCATTTTGAAATTTGGTATACCGTCCAGTAAATTTCAGAATATTTTGCATTCTATAATTATAATCAATAAAATTACTAATAATTTTTAGTTGATATGTAGTTGATATATTTTTAATTGATACATAAAGTTATTAGAAAAATTATATTCTTTATTCATAATTTTAAGGTTCCATTTAGGACATTCTCACCCAAATTCCTGCATCATAATTCAGTGATTCAATTAAGAAATGGAAACAATGAAGGATTTTATTTTATTTTAATAAATAACAATGACTTACAAGTCCATTAGCTTCTTAAGCTCAAAAAGTTCACTGGGTATCTCACCAGCAATATCCAAAGCATAAATTTTCCCGAAACATATTCCATGCAAAACAAACTTCTTATAACATGAAAGTTTATTATCAGCAGCTGGATTCATATATTCATTCATGTATGTATCCATTAGCTGGGTACATGAAAGCATACATGGACATGATCTATATAAGAATTAAATTGACAGTACATTAACAAGAAGTTGCTTATTTTCCTGAAACTGAACTTCACGCAACCTGATAAAATTCAGCTTTTTTTATAGAGGTAAATGAAGAGTGGAGATTCGGAATTGAAAAATAACAAAAAATGCATTTTTAAAATTAAAAAATTAATGGAGGTATTTTTAAAAAATTGATTGAGGTATTTAAAAAAAAGACATTTGTACGTATTAAATATACTAAATATTGATAGTTCGATAAAAATAATAAAAAAACTATTTTTTGATTAAAAATATAATATATTCATTATTCCAAATTATATTTATATACCGAATCAACACTCAATAAATTATTATTATTTTAATTATTAAAAAATAAATAAATTTATGGTTAGATTATACTTTTTAAATTTTAACTCTGTCCGTAAATCTAATTTATATGAATTTAACTGTTAATGTTTTTATAATTTTATAATATTATTATATAATGTAAATATATAAAAATAATTTTTTATTTACAAAATATTTTTTAAAAATAATAATACAAAATTTAATATATTTATAATTTAATTCATTTAATAATAATTTATTTAAATTATTATTCAATATAATTCGGTCTATTTATAACTTAAAAAAAAAATTTGGTACGTTTATAATGCAATACAAGTATACAACTAACCTGAACTCATGGGTCATGGAAGCAAAGAGCTGCCGGCTATCAATCATTTATTCACTTTTGTTTCGGTATCAAGAAAAAATGTGGCCTACAACGGAGTAATTGCCCAGAATTGGTCGCCGATTAAATTGACTTCAGCATGACTTTGACCTGTCAAAACCAACAAAAAAACAGAAAAACCAGGACTCGTTATTCTCCAAAAATTCATAAGAAAATTCATGGAATTTTCTTTCTGTAGAAATCGTAAAATCTTTCAAAGCACAATACACGAACATAGTTAAATACACTTGAATTTCATTACAACCAATCGGAACCTTCAATTTCCAATGTATATAAATTATGCAGCATATTTTGCAGATTAGAGAGCATCAGCATAACTTAGATTGTTGCTGTTGTGTGCGTTAACAATTTTGCACATAGAGTTGGCAAGAGATTAATTTTCTGGCCACTATTTCACTGCTACTTTGTTTGCATGCCAAATTAGTGCCTTTTTCTAAGTAAGGAGTTCGTCGCAAATTGTCGTCGCTATTTTTGAGAGAGATTAACTTTTTCATCATTATCGTAATTTTGTCAGAAAATAAATTATTTTCAGATCACAGATGACTATTTTTCATTTTTCTTACAGCGAGAAACTATTGAGGTACTTTGAATCGATAGACAGATAAATATTATACGAAGCAATCATAGCAATATGAGATCAGTTGTACTCTTATCAAAAGTACTAACCAGAATCGATATCGAAAATCGATTAAATATCTCTATTTTTATAGTTGGGCAGTTACCCTTTCGCGAAGGCCAAACCATGAACATGCAAGTAGTTGATGATAATGAAAAGAATTGGATATTTTCATGCTCGGTATACCAGCATGAAAATGGTCGAGAATGCTTTCTGGGTGTGAATTGGATTGAGTTTACCAGTGAAAAGGAACCGAGAGTGGGTGATCAAGTCATTATTCATGAAGAAACTATCAACTCCCAAGCCACTACTCCAGTTTTGAAAATTAAAGTGCAAAGGAAAATCAAATTATTCGGTGTTGATATTTGGGCTGATCTGCCTTAACCTTATTGACTGCCCATTGCCGGTATTCTCGTTTTCGATTTATAGTCGGACTAATAAATTTCGAATTTCAAACTTCAAAAGCTTAAAAAAAATCATTTGTATTATGTGATTCTTATACTAAGTAATTTGCTATTATTTTTTTCTGTTTGTATTTGCTTATCAAAAGTTGTGGAATAAAAACTCTCCAATGGCTTTCTCTTTGATTTCTTAATTTTTGATAGGCTTGTTCACTACATCATCCGTCTCATTTTAAAAAAATATTTTTTCTATTTTTCTTTGTCCTATTTTAATTTTTTGTTTTTGAAATTTGAAAAATAGATTTACATGTATGTTGCATATATTATACAATTTATTAAATATTTCTCTATTTTTTCACTCTTCACTTTTCATTAAAATTAAATGAAATTCTTGAAAATATAAAAGTATTTTTGAACATAATAATTTAGAAAAAAAATTAATAATTTTTTGACTTGTAGGTAGTTGGAAGATGTCATCATATGCTGAATTTTGTTTGCACACGGTAAGTTGATAAGATATTGAAATGTTTTCCTAATTTAGAGGAGGCATTATTCCCAATCAGCTAAGACAATCTATCGACAAGATGGTGATTTGATTGGAAAGGAGACATCTGTCGATTCTGGACACGGTCATATAAGCACACAAGTAAGCCCAATCCCTGATGTTTGTATGAGTCAACCTCGACGGTCATTAAGTCGAAGGGTTGGAAATTTTCTAAGTAAATCCATCTTTGAAAGTAGATCAAAAAGTTATTTAACAGATAGAAATTTTGCATCGTGGTACATATGCTGAGCGAAGTCAAAGTATTGATCACACCAGCCATTGGCATTCTGTGTCTAATGTGAATGCAAAATGTTATCTTGTTACCCTTAATAATTAGTCTTTTGTGTTGATTTAATGAATAAATACACTCATTACTTGTTGTTTTGATTTAGGAACTGATTGGAAACAAAAATAGCAAAATAAAGGAAATTATTTAGCAGTTTGGGCATAGCAAGATAATTTGGGCATAACTCTCTCATACGAATTCCAAATGAGGCGATTCAAGATGCTGTGGAACAAGAAGAAAGAGATCTACAACTTTTATGTTTAGAGTTTTGAGAGATACTCATTGCATCAACATCAAAATCAGGCTTGAAATTGCTATACGTGATTGTCAAAAAAAAATTCCAGGTTTGTAAAAGCAGAGCAAGTTGGGGACACGTGCAGCCTATTTTGGGAACCAAATTATAAATCTGGCATGCAAAATTATAGCTGGATTATCAGTCTTCTAGTTGCATTAGGAGTCCTTTTATTTTATTTTAAAGAGTCAGATTTTTATTGGTTGTTAGGTGGTTGATATCTTTTAGGAGTTTTGTTTAGGCTTCTTTGTTGGGAACCAGGGGAGGAGTTTAAAGAGAGCAGGGACTATTATGTTTTGGGGGGGGGACCAGAGGATTTTGGGGATTAGAATTCTTTTCTTTGTTATTTTTGTGATGGCTTGTAGCTAAACTTTCTATATCTTGGTTGAAGGCTACAAAAATCATTAATTGTCAATTTGTGAGACTTTTGTTCATTCAATTGTAGTTGTTCTATTCGAGTATTGATTTCTTCTTCTATATTAAATTTTCTGATTATCTATTTGAATGGCTAAGTGCACAATTAGTCTATTGAATTGAATAATCTATTGCTAGGCTAAAAACCTATATTCGTAATTGTATAGGAATTTTGACTATTGGTAGCACCTAAATTGTATAGTTTACTACTTTAGATTCAATAAATTCAGGAAGAAAAATCATCTAGATTAAATAAATCATAGTGTGTTTTATTGTCTTGCTCGTTAGTTCTTCTAAATTAAATAGCTGTTATTTAATTAAATGTTAGATCGTATCTAATGTTATTAGATAGCAAGAATAGAGAAGAATACATGTTTTTATTCTATTAATCATAAGAAAGGACATATATTAATATCATGACGAGTATTTGAATTACATTTGATTATTTTTGGTGTCGATGAACAGATCAAATTAATGGTAGATGTGTTGGATCCCGAGATTTCTTTATTCTGATTCTATTTTTAGTATTTTATTTATTTTATTTCTTATAGATTTGATTCAATTGTTACTACACACAAAACCCCCCTTCTTTTAATATGTTTGTCAATTTTGATGTTTATTGTCACATACTAGCTCCCTGTGGGATTGATCCTTCTTGTCACTAACTACATTTGTTATTACTGCAGTTGGTTAATTTGGTATTGTAGGCGACAACTCTACCAGTGTCTCATATCCCAAAAGTCAGATAGAGGAGTGCTACAACCCATATCCCAAATGTCAGATACAGAAGTTATTTTTCACTTATTCAAGATGTCAATCAACATATTTATGTATCACATATAGCAGAAGAGGCTCCAAGTCAACCTTAGCCGTCTGTCTGTAGGTGAGATGGTGATTTGCTTAAATATCGTATATCTGATAGCACTGGTGCAGTTTGTGAAAATGAAGTAGCCATTAATTTGGGTAGCAATAATTATTTCATTGATGTTGCACTTAACAATGATTAATTACCTATCGCCTAACGATGATCCAGAAGATGAAAATGTAGATATAAATGAAGGAAGTGATAGCTCTGAAGCTGGTGATGGGTCAGGACATACACTATATGTCAGTTCATTAGCATCACTGCATCCAAGTGCTGAGATCGGTAAAGGTGATTTTGTATTTCAATCGGAGCATTATATGGATATTGATTTTGAAGCATCCCAAGTTGATATATCAGAGGTATTAACTTTCAAACTTGGGATGATGTGTTTGAGTTATCAACTTCTCTAGTTTTCAACAGTAATGATGAAGTCAAATCTATAGTAAAAAAGTACTCAATAATGAAAAATGTTGACTTCAAAATGGTTAAGTCGAAGTCAAACTGTCGGGTTGTAAGGTGCGCACAATCTGAGAGTGGGTGCATATGAGATTAAGGGCAATAAAGAAAGGTGTAAGTCTACTGTGGGTTATCACTTGGTTCAAAAGGCCACATTCATACCCAAGTGGGAATCTTTCAATGGATCATAGATAATTAGGCTCAGAAATTATTCAAAATTACATAGTAGGCATGGTAAGTAAAAAATTGACACTACTCGTTGATGTTATTATTGCTGCTATTAAGTAGCAATTTAATTTTAATGTATCATACAGTAAGGCCTGGTATAGGAAGATGAGAGCCTTGAAGTCTATTTTTGGTGGTTATGTTGAATCCTTTAAGAGGTTGCCGGCGTTTTTATTTACTTTACAAGAGTATAATCCTGAAAACTATGTATGAGTTTGTGCTACAAGATACCAAAAACTCAAGGGTGAAGCAGTTCCAAAGAGTGTTTTGGAGTTTTAAACCAGTCATTGATGGGTTATCTCATTGCAAGCCGATTATATTAATCGATAGCACATTATTCGCGGGTAAATTCCAACTGACTCTTATGATAGCCAGTTCTGTAGACGATGATATGTTATTTCCAGTTGCATTTACGATTGTAGAGTCTGAGAATAAATCAAGATGGGCTTGGTTTATGACGATGATTAGGAAGAATGTAACTCAGCAGATCGACATTACCATCACATCAAATAGAAATGCTCGTATGATGGCTCTATTTCGGGATGAAATGAGTGGATGGAAAGAACCTCTGAGCTTTCACAAATTCTATTTGCAACATTTTATAAGCAATTAAAAAATTCATCATAGGAATTCAACAATAAAGGACTTGTTTTACAACGCTGGTAAGTTATTAAATATTAAGTTTTGTTAAATTTAATTTAATTTAATATATGATTAAGTAATTTTAAATTAACAACATTGTAGGTGCGTAATTCCAACCACGCAAGTTCCAGCAAAAGATGGATGAAATTAAGGACCTCGACCAAGATTCCTATAATTGGATAATGCGGATATCATCAGACAAATGGACATTATACGAGGATGGTGGTTATAAATATGGCCATACGATGACAAATATTACTAAGAGTGTCAACAATGCTCTTAAAGGCATTCGTATGATGTCGATCACTGCCATCATTGAGCATACTTTTGCTCGTTTGGTAAAATATTTTGAGAATATAAGGGGTTTATACATGACCAAAATGGGTCAAGGATTATGCTTCACTCCTAAATGTATTGAAATTATGAATAAACGGGCTAACAATGCTAGAGGACATATTGTTGTTTGCTATGATAGTCGTTATAAATTGTTCAAGGTCATTGCTGGTAGAGCACTACAGGTCAACATTGAGTTAGACAAATGTGTACTGAGCCCGAAAAAGCGGGAATACGAGTGTGGTAAGTTCGAAGGAATAAAAATGTCTTGTTCGTATGCGATCGCAACGTGTATTAAAATGTTATCTTGCCTTTTTTTCTTAATGTTTCCAAAATAATCAACAAAAAATTTACAAATTACATAATAATATTATAGTTAAATATTCAATAATTTAATTTAAAAAAATATTATAAATTATACTTACCTCTAATTTTGAAGATCAAATCTTGTAGCTTAAACTGTCAAAATTTGATAGTTTATGGTGAAACATAAAACGAATGAATGGGAGAGTGAGATGTAGGAAGAATGTAACAGTCAAAGGAAGTGTATAAAATTGGGTATATAACCAAAATTTTCTACTCAATCAATATGATTTAACATATCAATGTGGGACCAGGTGCTATGTCAGAGCTGACCATGCAGCCTGCCGCTACATCTTCAACCAGTGTACGCCACATGGAGGAGAGAGGGAGGGACCGATCAGCCATGCTGATAATGCAACCAGCCACTATGTCTTTAGTGGAAGCATGCCATGTGGAGGAGAAGCAACATCCAAGCCCCATAAGTCAGACATGAATCCCAACTCTATATCGTAGCAAAATGTTGTATTTTCGAAAAATAACCCCATCCCTTCTAAATAAGGGTGAGCAAATTTTGGTTAAAATAGAAAAATTGAACCAAATTGATCGATTTTTTTAATTTTATTATATTTTTCAGTTCGATTTCGGTTTGAGATTTTAGAGAAATTCGGTTATTTCGGTTTGGTTTGATTTTTAGAGGAGAAAACCATAGAAAAATCGAAATGACCAAAGTTTTACTTAATTACATAGTTTTTAAGATTTTTTAAATGGATAATTATTTATATATGTAAATTATCTTATTTTGAGTTACAAATTATATGAGTATATTTATCAATTATTAATATCTATTTTTTAGATGATAATTTGGAATTTTGACAATTGAATTGAAGGTCGATGGAATGAAAAAAATTTCAACAGTTTTTGTAATATTATTTATTTTGTATTTTGGGATTATATCTTAAATTTAAATTTGTATTTTGTACAATTTGGATGTTGTTACTTTAATATATTATGATTTGTAATTTTGTATAAGTTTTAGACACAATTTTTTTTATTTTTTTAAAATATTTTTAATTTTTAATTTTTCGATTAACCGAACTGAAATAACCTAAAATTTCGATTCGATTAGTGTTTAGTTATTTTATTAATTCGATTTGGTTGGGCAGATTTTCAAAAAATCAATTTTCGGTTATTTTAATTTGGTTCGATTATTGAACCAAACCAATTATTGCACACCCCTACTTTTAAATAAAATTTGATACACCCCATTAATCTAATATTTTTTTAAAAATACATTATTTAAAAAATCCCTTAAATAATTATGGACCCACAAGCCACACACACGTGCACACACACACATAAAAGCTTGAAGAAAAACACAATTTGTACCCATGAGTTTATCAGAAAACAAAGGCCGCAACAGCAATATTTTTTAAAAAAAAAAGGCTATCTTTTCAAAAATACCAAGCAAAAGTGATGTAGAGAAAAAATTGTTGGCTCAAGAGAACCACGTAAGAGCTTTCCATCTAGTGGAGAAAGGTTACGAAATAAATTTGAATGTTAAAGATGATAGAGGAAGTGTTTGGACATTTGATTTCAGCGTTCCAGAAAAAGGATATGGAAAACCAACTATGTCTGGTGATTGGTTTCAGTTTGTTCGCAGTAAAATCTTAAGCCTGGTGATCTTATTATAATTGGGATAGGCATATATACCTGATCCATGAGGTTATTAAGGGCGGTGCATATAAACTCCAAGATCTCTCTGGCAAAGTTCTACCACACTCATGCAATGTTTCAAGCCTTAAGTTATACTACTAGTAGCTCGAAATCATTAAAGTAGCTCGATTTTATTTCTTAAACTAGCTCAGCATTATTGTCACTTCAATCTTAATTTTGTTATTTTTCAGCATTGACAATTGAATAGTTGTATTGCATTTTGAGCTCATCGACGCATACTGCCTCCCGAGCACATGTTTATAAAGGATAACAGATCCAATGAAAGTTATTCATTTTGTCGAGCTCACTTCAGCTTGTTTCTAAGTTAAGTATTTTGGTTCAAATATGTTCGCAATTATCGGCACTCAATTTCTATTCTGTTATTTTATGGCATTGTCACCATAATAGTTTTATCATATTATTGGGCTCATTGGTGAACACCACCCACAGAACACATGTTTATAATGGATAATAAATTCAATTGAAAGTTTTTCATTTTAGTGACCTAATTTCAACTTGTTTACAAGTTCAGCATTCTGACTTAATTATGTTTGGCATAAATGCCAAGATAACTTATTATAATTCAAACGTTTCTCGGTAATATCGCCAACCCAATTGCCTTTCATTTTTATCAAGGTAGTTTGACCAATCGAACATATGCCTATAACTCATATGCAAACTAATCGACATTGACACTAATAGAGCTCGTAGGATATATTCGTGTAAGCGAACATCATTCCAAGTATACAACAAACATTCAATTTAAATAAAAAGCAAAGAAAAACTCAGATGGGTTCAAAAGAAAAAATGTAAAGGAGAAAGAAAAACAATCAATTTTCATTAAAGAAAATATTTCACAATGAGCTAATCCTTATCTGGATACACATCATCCATCTAGGATAACTTCAGCTCGGGATACTTTTTCTTTACAGTGAAAGATAGTTTCTCACTAAAAGTTAAGCACTTTTCAGCAACTAACTCTATGATTTTTCGTTCAAGCTCCGAATACTTTTTCTCTAGCTTTGCTCACTCCGACTTCGCCTTCTCCAGCTCAGCACTAATGGTTTGAACATTCTATTTCGTATGAGCGAGAGCCTCATCTAGTTCGACTACCTTCTTTACCATTTGTTTCATCTTCTTCTTTACTACAACGGTCTTAAGAATAAACTCATTCAGCTTAAAATGAAGGTCACCATAGGTAGAATATGCCTGTCGCCACTTGGAGATAAAGGTGTTCATCTTGGCGATCATAGTGCGTATAATTATAGACCCCTACAAAGAACATATAAGAAATGAAAGAGAAAGTTAGGTGAATGAAACAATCATTGGCCAAACTCATAAAGTGTAATTAACAACGTACCTCTACTTGATGTCTTTTCATGACCGATGATAGTTGCTCAACATTCAAGTTGAAAAGGGGAGCCACCTCGCTCGGCATACAAGACATAATGTGTGCGAAGGTATTAAACTTCTCATTCTTTTTGGAGTAAGTACTTTATTTCTTCTCTTAAAACTAAATGACCTCATTGACCATAATCCGAACATCTTTTTCACTAGACCCCTCTACCTCGATCACAGCTCCTGGCTTCCCAGATAGAGGTGAACTAAACCCTAAATCCATTGCTTGGCATTTTTGAGCCCCTCTCGTTGGATGTTCATCCGCTATCTCCATAATTGTAGGAGTTTGAGCTCCTTCAATAGTAGAATAGGACACCACCATGGGCATAGCAGGAGACATGCTAGTAGTGGCTTTGCCAGCTTTTTACCTCTTTGTCTTCATTATGTCAGCTGTACTCACTTAGTTCCCTCTCTTTATGGATGCAAGGAAGAAGAAAATTAAAAAAAGGTATCAGTAACACTTAATAAATAAATAAAAGGCTACCATTTTTCTTTCAAAGGATGAACTTAGAGTCATATGGATCAAGAAAATTTCTAAGATTCCACTTGTTCTAAGCAAGTTTCCTCCACCGAACTAAAATTAGTTTCTCTTTATCCGATAACCACAAACCGTTATCGTTGCGATTGACAAATCGACCCCAAGTGGCATGGACAGGGAAGTCCTTATGCCAACTCTCCATAAAAAAATGATATTTTCACTTCTTAAGAGAGTTTGGGTTTCTGTAGGATGCATCATAGACTACTCGAGCTTGTATATAATTGTGATCTTCTGCCCCATCCCGAAGATCGACTACATGTATAGCTCAAGAAAGTTTAAAAGTCAGGTCTATTTCATGCTATACCGCCCAGATTTGTAAGGCAAAAAGTATACGCCAAGTATTGGGATGGAGTTACCTAATGGTCATATCATAATAGTTGAGCACCTCCACCTCGAATGGAGTCAAGGGAAGGTGAACCCCAGCCTTTAATTGCACCTTATAGATTAATAGCTTCTGTTTATTGGTAAACTCGGTGTTCGTTCGTTGGGAGGACTTAGGTTTACTGATAACATATTCATCATAAGCTATCACTTTACCGAGCAAAATGGGAAGCTCATCTTCTTTCACTATGGAATAGGTGTTACCTACCACTAGCAGGCAATGAGGCATTTTTCTTAGCTTAAAAACAGCAACAGATTGCCCAAACTCAAAAAGAGGGACCCCATCGATAGAAGTTGAACTCTCATTAGAACCTGAAGACTGTCAATCAAGATTCCCTCTTTTACCCCCCCCTCTCTCACTAGAATCTTCAAAAGCACTCATTGCAACAAAAGAAAATAGAAGAGAAGAAAAAAAAATGTAGAACAAACCTGGTAAAGAAAGAAATTTCAAAGAAGATGTTAGCAAGGTAGAAAACTCTGATGCTCAAAAATTCACCCTAAAATGGAGAAAAAGAAGGATAAATAAATATAGAAGTGAAAAGTGAAAATGAAAGGGGAGGAAAACATATATAAAGAGTGAAGCCCAACCTGTGTTGTACATATGGCAGGTGATCAGCACAATCCATCTTGTTATTATGACCAAGTGCAAAAATCGAAGCACTCCCGGCAATAAATAGCCACCGTTATATGATAAATAAGGGAGCAGTAATCACCTATCTTAAATGTCTCGACAAGAATTGAGGCATTAGTCTAGTTGTTTTCCACAAGATAGGGATAAGAAGTGGATATAAATGTCCCAAACCCGAGGGGGAGACTTATGATAACATGGCTTGGTTGCTAGCCTAGATATGGCTTAGTTAGAAGCTCGACTCACTTCGCATATAAGCTAGGCAAGCTGATGGAGATCGGTCAGATCATTCCTGATCGAGAGTTCGGACATATCAAACCGCACACAACTGGTTTTATTTTACGACTCATGATCCGAGATGATCTTGCAATATCAGGCAAAAGAGGTTTCTCCTTCCCCACATCTCCTCTAAATTAGGAGAAATGGGAGGAGTGGCTAAAGATAGTGGGATTTCATCCCACTACTCACAAAATAAAGAAAAAAACATATAAATAGGAGAAACTTAGGTAATAAGAGATTCCTGAAAATAATTACTCAAATTTCTATTATAAAAAATCACTAACTTAATCATCGGAGGGTCCCTAGTTGGAAACCCCCAACTGGTTCTTCATTTTTGCAGGTTATCTTTTGGATTCACGATTCTTAGCCTGTCATCAGTGAAATAATCCATTATTGCCAGTATAAATCTGATTTTGGGTCCGAAGGAAAGTAAGTTCTTGTTGTTGGCTGTGACAACTCAGGCATAGAGATTAGTTTTGACTTTTCTAACTATCAAGCTCACTATTCTACTATTGTCAGGAGCCTCGTATGATTTTTATTTTGGATTAGATTTTGCTTTCTTTATTATATTTTTATTTTTAAATGTAAATCCAAATTAGGAAATCGAGATATGTCCCAAGACCACATGAATTTACCACTGATAACCGGAGTGTTATTGGAGCTAGATTTGGATAGAAAGCTAATTTCGAAACTATCTTAATACCTAAAAAAAAAAAAATCAAGTAGAATTTTTAATTAGATAAAACTCCGATTGTCAAGTCAGAATAATTAATTGGAAGTAAAATTGATTAAGAGAGAAATATACCTAAAATATTATGTCTATTTATAGGGATTGGCATGCTATAAGAATAAACTCCATTTCCATTATTTCAGCGTTAATTGGCATCCATATTTTCATTAGTATTTTTCTAAAAATATCTATATTGATATTGGCTTTTCCTTTATTAACCGTTTGCTATTTCCCCTCATCCCTTTCATGCCTAACATATTAATTAATTTTGACCAGGAGAGAAACATTTCTAGGTTCAATTTGCCTCAATTTGTTTGTTCATGCTTAATTTAAGCATATTAACTGTTGTTGGTCCGAATAATAAGAATTTAAATTTTATTAAGTGGTATTTCACATTTAACTTTTATTTTGCATATAAAATGTATGCATTCGAAAATATTTCTTTTAATCATTGGTTCAATAATACCTAATTCTGAATTAGTTGGTATTGTAAACTTAAGCAGAACCAAATATCAAGAAATAAAATAAAATAAAATAAAATAAAATATTTAACCACAAAGGCACCCAATTAAAATTATGGAAGGTTTCAAGTTAAAGTTAGATTTCTCTTTTCAATATATAAAAGTGAGTTATATATAATGTATAAAGGTCATATTATTAAAGGTGTAATGATTTAATAGGATAAGGATATACGTTGTCCCTCTAAAAAACATATTGAAATATATTCTGAATTTTTTTATTTATCAAGTGCAAAATATATTCTCAATATATATATATATATGGGGTCACTTTTTTTTATTTGTCTAATTAACTCGCCAATTATATCATATACCCTGACTTGATGTACCTAATAAATATAAATAAAAAAAATTATTTTTTAATCTCTCAATAAACTAAAGTTTTAATTTTTGTCAAAATGAAAATAAAGTTATTTTTTGTGGGATCAAGAAAATATTAAAATTCAAATTAATTTTTCAGGTGAAAGGAAGAATACATGCAAATTAGCCCAACAAAATTATATTGTTAACGTAATACGCAAGTAACGCAAGCGCAATTTTTATTCTACTTAAAATTCAAAACATAATGCGATAGAAAAAAAAAATTGTTTTTTTGCATCCGTACTAGATAGTCTATTAATTCTAGAAGCAGATTAATCTGCCTATCAATTAAGGCATACCGTGCAAGTTTTCTATTAGAATATCAATCAATCCGCTGCGATCGGAAAGCATGCATTGATTTTCATTAATTAACGATTTATTTTTCTAAGCCTATGAGATTTTAATATCACAAATTATTCACCATGTCATCTATGACCTCAAATTTGGATAAATATATGACGTTTGCTTAAGATTTTTCCAACCAAAAAAAAGATTGAAGATTGGTGGACGCATAGGTGCCAAAATCCAGCACAAGAATGAGTCGGTTTTCAGCATGATGTGGGATTTAATAGTTTGGATTCCGACATTGGTTGAAGTCGGTTTTCAACAGTCTCATCCAATCAGTCATGTGGATCCCGTATGTCAAATTTCGGCACATTTAACAGCCGGTTTCCAAAACATCAAAATTCTAATTTTATTTATTGTAACCCTAGATTTTGAATTTTTTTAAAAAAATAACCATATTTTCAAAAAAAAAACCCTATCTTCCAGTGAAACATGTTGATGCCCTAATAACAATTATCACAAGATTATATTATGGAGATTTGTCCAAATTTGGAATTAATCGACCCTCCCATGGCCCTTTTTCCTACAAACCATTAACAGGAAAAACTTCTGTTATTGATGTTGGAACTAGGAATGAGCATGGTTAATCGAAATTTAGGTTAACCGAATCGAAATTTCAGGTTTATAGTTTTTACTTTAAAAACGGGTGGTTAACCAATCCGAAACCGAATATATATATATTATGAATTATATTTTAAATTTTTTATATAATTTATAAATATTATGACATATAATTTTGTAAATTATATATTTTTAGTAAATAAATATTAAAATTATATGCATAATTAGCATTCTATTGTTAGTTTTATATTGAATATTTTTAATTTTTATAATTAATTATGGAAATTTTATTTTGATTATTTTAATGGATATTGTATTTAATTAGTATTTTTTCATTTTTAAAGTATTTTTAACTATTAAAAATAATATTATAAATTGTATAATTTATTAAATTTATATATTAAAATTTTTTAATGGATAACCGATAAACCGATTCAAAAAATTGAGTTAAAAATTAAAACCGATATAGCGGTTAATCGATAGTAATAGACTGATTTAAGAAAATTGTTAATGAACCGGTATGTTCATCCCTAGTTGTAACCATCCACAAAATTCATTCCGGAGAAATCTAGGTATAGAAATCAATAAAACAAATATTTATGTAGACTCGGCCTACAAAAATTTTGTCATTAGCTTAGTTAATGAAAAAAAAAATCATGAGTATTTCTATTGCAAACAAGAATTTTTCAAACTATTAATAGATATTTGTCTTTTTTTAGTGACTTTTTTATTTTCTAACGTGAGATTATTATATTTATTGTAGGTTGTGCCAGATATATTAAAAATAAATAGAAATACAATTGAGTTCATCAATGGTGTCAAAACACATTTTGATGCCATTATATTCGCAACTGGCTATCGAAGTGAAGCTCGTACTTGGCTAAAGGTGAGTTGAATTGAATTCACAACTTTACAGCTCTAGATAAATCATGCATATATAAATATATTTTTAACTGAATATGTATATATTATCTCATTGGGATTATAATTAAAGGATTTTTTTTTACACATGATTATAAGTGATAAGACGTGGAAGTTTTTATCTAAAAAGAATGAGAGAGCCGGCTGTTGGTTCCGATTGAATGTTGAGTTCCTGTAAGAAAGGAAGTCCAATCGAACCAGACGTAAATACTCCAAAATTTAAGTTAATAACTTTATGAAGAGAGAATTCTTAGAGAGAGAGAGAGTCTCAGAAATTTAATATATGGAGTCACTATACATTGGGCTATTTATAGGAGATAAGAGGGATGCATTCGAGTGCATTGGATGTGATAATTGGCTGTCAGATCAGGTGAGCAGCGAAGTGATAAAGAGCAGTTGGAGGACATGGGCTCTGCCTTATGTCAGTAAACTGATTGAGACTTGATGTTTCATTAGTCCGATCGGACATCAAGTGACCTATTTCTTTGCTTGTGACTCACGTTTAATGCTCTTTTATTAATGAACCTTGGCATTGTCAGGTGTGATGGACCAACCGAATTGAGTCTTGGAGTATGACATTTCCATAATAATCCATAAGTACATCCTTAATGAAGATGGGATGCCAAGAAATAAATTCCCAAATCACCGGAAGGGTGAAAAGGGAAGTTAAGGTGTGGGGTTATCTCAAAATGGACTATTTGGAGGGTGTGGGGTTATCTCAAAATGGACTATTTGGAGCTTCTCAGGATGCAATTTCTGTCGCTAAGGACATAAGCTCCATTTTATGCAACCAAGACTCATAATTATATAAGATTTAGCCAAGGGTGAAATTTGCTTATAAAGATCTTGCCTATCAGGATTCTATTAGATTAATATTATAAATTTGTTTTGAACTTTTCTTTTTATAAAAAAAAAGTCATTCGTTATTATTAAAATGGTTCACATTTATCTTTATTTATAATGATAATGATGATGATAAATATAAATTATTTTATTAACAATAAATAAAAACAAATATGAATCAGTTTGCTAGCACATATATAAAACATTTATAATAGTAGTGATAATTTTGTAGTATTTTGTATAATTCAATGGCAAATTTGACATAATTTTCTTAATGTTATCTTTTAATTTGTAAAATTGGATTTATATTGTATTATTGTTGCCCTCATTTAAAGGGTAATTACTTTCGCGGTTATTGGATTTTGGAGTTTATAACCAAACGGTTATAATAAAATAATTCGTAATACAAAACTTATCAAATTTTTTTTATTAAAATAAAAATGATTTGAAATTTAATTTTATATATTATTAAAATGACAGTCAAATACACTGCGAATTATCACTTTATTTAGGGATCAATTAACTTTACAAGTAGATCCTGATTACTTAAATTTTTTTATATTTTGTACATATCATCTTTTTATATTTATATAATAACATAATTTTTTTTTTAGTTTAGTAATTTAATTTATAAAATTAATTGATTTCAAAATAATGTATCAATCGTATACGTTGATAAAATTAATTTTAAGTTATGTTTACTTTAATTAAAATAAAATAAAATGTTAATAATTTTTATATTATAAATTATTTTATTGTTATGGTTTTATTATTAATTTCAAAATATAATTACCACATACATAATTATATCTGTTGAAGTTGACATTTTTTTAGTCTATCAACTCTTAAACGTGTGACAACTCAGATTTACAAGGAAGTCTAATCACAAATTAAAAGACCATAAATATGTAATAATATTAGGAGTTGGGAAAAAAGATGTATTTATGAGAGGGACCATTTAAAATTGATGGAGATTGACTCGCCCAAAAGAAAAATGGAGGTTATCTTTTTTGGATATTTATTCCAACAAAATAAAAAGTCAGTTTAATATATATATATATATATATATATATATATATATATATATATATATATATATATATATATATATATATATATATATATATATATATATATATATATATAACTTTTAACCACTTTTTCTTTGTCGAATGACAGGCAGCAACATTATTATTAACTTTAATTTTTCTCTCAGAAACCTAAAGATTAAATTTGACCATTTTAACAGAAAATTTATATGTCTTTTCTCCACGAATAATAGGTCTCATACTCTCATATTATATATATATATACACACACACTTATATTATAAAAAATGGTACAAATTTATTATTTTTTTTATTTTGAAAATGCCTTTATTATTATTATTATTATTATTATTGGTGAGGGAAAATATGACTTTTTTTTTCGCAAATGTGAACTATTTTGTAACTATAGAAATGAATGTGAACTAATTTGATAATTGTATGATTAAATGTAAGCCATTTTAATGGCAATTAGGTATTTTTAAATTAAAACAGAATTTATGAATAAATCTATCATATTTTACATAATTGAGGGGCAAATTTATTGCCATATATATATTAAGCACTACTTTATCCCTTGTTTAAGCAAATGTCACAATCAATATGGCCAACTGGGTCCAATTTCAGGAGATTTGAGTTTATATATATATATATATTGTTTCGATCAATTCTAAATTGATTAAAATAGTTTTGGAAAGTATTTCGTTTTCTTGTACGTATTAAATATACTAAATATTGATCGTTCTATAAAAATAATAAAAAAACTATTTTTTTGATTAAAAATATAAAATATTCATTATTCTACATTATGTTTGACATACTGAATCAACACTCAATAAATAATTATTATTTAATTATTAAATAAATAAATAAACTCATGGTTAGATTATATTTTTTAAATTTTGACTCCACAGTGAATCTAATTCATATGAGTCCCCCGGTTATGTTTTTATAATTTTATAATATTATATAAAATTAAATTTTTTTTATAATTTTTTACAAAATAATAATATAAATTTGATATATGTATTACTTAACGATTTAATAATAATTTATTTAAATTATTATTCAATATAATTAGATTTATTTATAATAAAAAAAAAATTGGTACGTTTATAATGTAATCCAACTAACCTGGACTCATGGGTCATTTGAGCAAAATCCTGCCGGCTATCAATCATTTATTCACTTTTGTTTCGGTATCAAGAAAAAACGTAGCCTGCAACGTAGTAATTGCCCAGAAATTGGTCGCCGATTAAATTGACCTCGGTATGACTTTAACCTGTCAACATCAACAAAAAAACACTAGAAGACCAGGACCCATTATTCTCCAAAAATTCATAAGAAATTTCATGGAATTTTCTTCCTGTGGAAATTGTAAAATCTTTCAAAGCACAATACACGAATAAACTTAAATACACTTGAATTTCATCACACCCTATCGGAACCTTCAATTTCCAATATATATAAATTATGCAGCATATGTTGCAGATTAGAGAGCATCATATGCATACTTTAGACTTATCCAAGGCCATAGGTTGTTGCTGTGGTGTGCATTAACAATTTTGCACGTAGAGTTGGGAACAGATTAATTTTTTGGTCACTGTTTCATTACTACTTAGTTTGCATGCCAAATTAGTGCCTTTTTTATCTCTTACTTCGAAATCATTTATAAATTCGAGGAGTTCATCGTAAATTTTCGTTGCTATTTTTGAGAGAGATTAATTTTTTTTACTGTCATAATTTTGCTAGAAAAGAAATTGCTTTCAGATTGCATTTGACTATTTTTCGTTTTTCTTACAACAAGAGATTATTGGCATACTTTAAATTGAGAGAAAGCAAAACATTGTATTAAGCAATTATAGCAATATGGGATCAGTTGTACTCTTATCAAAAGTGCTAACCAGAACCGATATCGAGAATCGATTAAATATCTCTACTTCAATAGTTGGACAGTTACCCTTTCGCGAAGGCCAAACCATGAACATGCACTTAGTTGATGATAATGAAAAGAATTGGATATTTTCATGCTCGGTATACCGGCATGAAAATAGTCGAGAATGCTTTTTGGGTGTGAATTGGATTGAGTTTGCCAGTGAAAAGGAATTGAGAGTTGGTGATCAAGTCATTATTCATGAAGAAACTATCAACTCCCAAACCACTGCTACTCCAGTTCTGAAAATTAAAGTGCAAAGGAAAATCAGATTGTTTGGTGTTGATATTTGGGCTGACCTGCCTTAACCTTATCGACTGCCCATTGCCACTATTCTCGTATTCAATTTATAGTCGAATTAATAAATTTTGGATTTTCAGATGCTTAAAAAAAAAGAAATCTTCTGCATGTAATTCTTACACTAAGTAATTTGCTATTATTTATATATTTTTGTATTTGTTTATCAAAAGTTGTGGAATAAAAACTCTGCAATCGCTTTCTCTATGCTTTTTTAATTTTTGATAAGGCTTCTTTACTGCTTATTTTCATTAAGTAAGGTCTCGTATTTGAGTCTTATGAATGTCGATAATCAATATTAAAAGATTTTTATCCCTGTATTGAGTCAAAGTAATTATAAAAAATGGAGTATTTTTGTGCTTTATATATATGCAATCGTAATACTTGTGAAACCTACAAATAGGGGTGACAACGGTTTTTGTTGTATTATTTATTATATATTTTAGAATTATATCTTTAATTTGAATTTATATTTTGTACAATTTGCATATTTTTACTTTAGTATATTATAATATGTAATTTTGTATACTTTTTAGATATAATTTTATATTTTTTTTAAAAATAGTTTTAATTTTTAATTTTTCAATTAACCGAATTAAAATAATTTAAAAATTCGGTTCGATTATTTTATTAATTTGATTTGATTAGCTAAATTTTTAAAAGATCAAATTTCGATTTGATTATTTAACCGAACCAGCCATTGCAACCCTACCTGCAGAAGCAAAGTTCCATTGTCTGACTGGTCATTGGCAAAAATTGGACCCTACTTGACTTTTATGTTCATTAATTTTTTCAAAAAGATTTTTATTGTTTTTTTATATAAATAATTTAGTTCCTACTCGAACTATTGAAAATAAAATGGCACTCAAATTCGAAATATTATAAGTTTTTATAAGATTGATATTACAGAATGAAAGCTTATTTGGTGAATGAAATTTTTAAGTTAAGTGTGAATTTAATATTTATGCATGAAACCACAATTTCTTTTTTCTCAATTTCACCTTTGCATTAGAAATTGCTAGCGTTAATGAACCAAATTCCAAATAAAATAAAGGTTGTTATTATTATTATGCACTTAGGCTTTTCATAAATTTTCACGGTATTTTTTTAATAATTTTTATAATTCATGTGAAGTTAATATGAATTTTAAAGAAAAATATCAACTAATCATAGAATTTGATTTGATTATTGGTAATTTAAAAAAAAAATATATATATTTTTATTCAATTTTCTCTTTAATTATTTATAACTAAATTATATTTCCATTTCATGCAATAAAAAATATAAAACTATCAATTCTATTAAAATTTCAAATGTCTTTTCAATAATAAAAAAGAAAGGAACTATTTGTAAAAGAGCGATTTTACTTTAATTTTTTTTATCGATTTTATCCTTCAATCATTTAAATAAAAGAAATTTTATTTTTATATTTTTTACGACAACCTTTTAAATTTATTAAAATTTACAGAAATTTATATTAAAATCAATGGTACGTGTTATTATATGATTAATTTATTTCGAATGATTCAAAAGTAAACGGGTATATATTCTGTAAAAATATCTAAAAAATTAAATATCTTTGTAGAAAATAAATAAAATTAAGGCCATGAAAAAGTGATTATGAAGCCTAAAACAAATAATTAAACGGCTTAAGTGGCATAATCAGACACCAAACAAAGTGAAAAACAATCAAACAATTTTTTGCCCCGCGATAGTGTGAGTGCTCACTGCTGATGGCAGCCGCTTCTTCTTCTGTATCAACCTCTCCGGTAACGGAGGAGGAGCTGACGCTGACTGTGAAGTGGAGTGGCAAGGAGTACACCGTCCGAGTCTGCGGCGACGACTCGGTCGGCGAGTTGAAACGCCGAATATGCGAACTCACTAATGTTTTGCCTAAGCGCCAAAAGCTTCTTTACCCTAAAATTGGTAACAAGCTGGCTGACGACGCCGTTTTGCTCTCCCAGCTTCCCCTCAAATCCTCTCTCAAAATGACCATGATTGGGTTCAATTCTCTCTCTCCATCTCTTCGAACAAGTTCTGTTTTTTTATTGGTTTTTTTTTCCTGTTCTGTTATTGCTAAGTTTTTTTATATATTTTATAAAATTGAAGTTAAATTGCTGCTGCTTACAAACTGTTTGTGCTGTTTCTTTGCTTCTATGATGATGGGTTCTTTTGATATGGGACTATGGTAAATAACGCATATGATTGGCAGCTCAAAATTCATCACTTGAGAGAGGATGAATTTCACGGTTTTATAGATTTAAAAAACAATAGATTTCTTTAACAGAAGTAAAAACTGAAGTTTTTGGCTGGGATTTGAAAAATTTGAAGTGTGCTTGAAAACAAAATGTTAGTTTATTATATCACTAGCGTTAATATTCTTTCCTTTCTACACGTTGCTTAATATAGTCAACTGAATTTGCAGAACCGTTGAAGATGATATAATTGTGGATCAAGTGGACTCTCCAGAGATTATTGATGATTTTGAACTTGGGCAAGATGAAGCTGTTGACATTAAAGATAAAGAAGTAAATAAGCAAAAATTAAGAAGGCGTATAGATCAATACAAGGTCAGACATTAACTTTTGACATTTAATTGTAATATTCTTGAAGCAAATCTCTATTTGTGTATTTCTTTGGTTTTTAAATGATGACATATGTCATTAAAATATAATTTTTTTCCTTCAAAATATGTTCTAACTACAGAAGTGGTAACTATTTATCTTTGGTTCTTTGTATTTGTGTTGGCGTAAAGATTTTGAATGAAAGAAAGGCATGGTTTGTGATGAGAAAAAGATTGATGTCATATAAATCTGCCTCTTCTGTGAGTTTTTGAGGTTGGGGTCATGGGACTGCGGGCCTCTTGAAGGTTTTGCATTTAATTTTCATTCTCATGAAGATGTTGGTTGAAGGCACTGCTTCAATGGAATAGCATTTCTTTGTTGAGTTTGGAATAGTTCCTTTTAGCATGAGAGCAAATTGCTCTTCATCCCATGAAAATTGTATGCCTTGGCACATTTGAAGGAGTTTCATTTAAATGAGGCTTGGTAAGATAGCTTTTGAATATACCTTGTCTTTGTGTTTTATTGTAGATTGAACTTCGGAATCCATGTCGGGAAGGGAAAAAGCTGCTTGTTTTAGATATTGATTACACACTTTTTGATCACCGGTCCACAGCAGAAAATCCACTTGAACTAATGCGGCCTTGTAAGTGGTTGTTATGGCAATTTAATTTTATATTTGCTGTATATAATATAGTCTCTAACAACGTTATCTTCTCCAGATCTTCATGAGTTTCTCACAGCTGCTTATGCAGAGTATGATATCATAATATGGTCTGCAACCAGGTCAGATCCATTGTGTCGTAGATATTATATATATTTACTTAGCATGGTTAGGAAAATTTTTTTCCTAAACTGAGTCATTTCCCAAAGTTTCACACAATTGCTAAGGAAAGAATCACCAAGATAACTACATGTGCATATACCTACATGTGTTTTGATCATCACCAAGGCATTGGTTGCAGTTATCACTTTTGCTCTAATTGTAGTCTCAATTTTGGGTTTTATGATTGTTGTCTTCTTTACTTCATCATGGCTTGGCACATTTTGTGACGTGAATGGAAAATCTTTTCTTTAGATACAATATGAAATCCTTCATTTTTTTTTCTCCATCCTGCAGCATGAAGTGGGTTGAATTGAAGATGGGTCAGCTGGGAGTTCTCAATAACCCCAACTATAAAATTACAGCTCTTCTAGACCATTTAGCAATGATTACAGTTCAATCAGATTCTCGAGGGATCTTTGACTGCAAGCCACTGGGTTTGATTTGGGCTCAGTTCCCAGAGGTGCAGTTTTTGGGATCAATCTTTATGTTTTCTTTCTTTATTTATTTTTATTATATCCTTGTTTTTTTTTTGTTCTTATGTATGTTGAGGAGGTTAAGGACCATATAAAAACTGAATTATTTTATTCTTGTGCATAAATTATCAAGACAGTCAATTTCTAAGGTGTTACCATGCTAGTAAAAAGTGGAAATTAAATTTATCTAGTAAATGACCCTCAAATCTGCTATGGATCTATAATGTTAAAGAGTAATCTTGTTCCAACTGCAACAAATTATAAAGTTGCTCCTTTCAAATCATCGGCACATCTTAATTCAGATGCTCTCTAGAATATAGAAGATGGGACCTGTTGAATTTTTTACGTGAAGCAGAATCCCTTTGAAAGTTGATCTTTTGTTTTGTTGCATTTCAGTTTTACAGTTCAAAAAATACTATAATGTTTGATGATCTGCGGAGAAATTTTGTCATGAACCCGCAAAACGGCTTGACAATCAAGCCATTTAGGAAGGCTCACGCAAACAGAGATAGTGATCAGGAGCTTGTGAAGCTCACCCAATACTTGCTTGCCATTGCGGAACTTGATGATTTAAGCACCCTGGATCATTCAAAGTGGGAATTTTTTCCTGACGACAATACAAAAAGACACAGGCATGCATGATGGACTTTAAGAAAGAGTTAAGCTTGGAAACCTTAACTCTGGCTGTTTATATCCACCTTCTGAGGTACTTGTCTGTATTTTTATGGCTATTCCTTTCTTATCTGTCAAACCTTTCGGTTCCATCTCGGTCATACGTGCAATATTAACTGAAAACATTGTCATCTAAGTTGATTACTTTGTGCCACTAGCAATTATAGAGAATTTCGATCTTTGATCTTTATGCTAGGGAAAGCCAATGATTAACCAACCTTCAAAAGAGTGGTCATCTTCCCTAATGTGGTTTATTGAGTACCTATCCATTTTAGATGTTTTTAACTGATCATGTTTCTCACTGTTCTTCAATGATCTGTAGTTTCTCCTTTTCCTAACTATACATTGCCAAAAAAGTTTTGAGCATGGATATTAATTTTTGTTTTACTTCCTAGCCATTCCTAATTTATCTTTTACATTTTCTGTGTTGCACCTATCCCACTGGCAGAACTATCAGACTTTGTAAAGCATTGATAAAATGATCTCTCTTCATATATTAAGTTGCCATAGTTACATCATCCAAATAAAATATTTTCCATTATTTCAATTTATAGAAAACTCTTGCTTCGAACTCTGTTCTTTTTAGATAATGGTACCTAGATTTTTGCCATGGTCTACTTCTGCAGTATTTCTTATGAGATCTTCTCTTGTTTTAGGGAAGCCATAGGTTGGATAACTTTGCTGCTAAAGGACAGTCTTTTTGGCATTCAATATTCAGGTGCTTATGCGGAACTTTGGTCTTTCTAGCACGAGGTTTTTAGAGATAAAACTCATTGGTTTACATATTGTCTATTTTTCATACATATTTCTATGGATGGCCATAAACTGAATTTGTGTTATTTGGAAGAGTTGTCAATGCAGTTTAGCATACAGTGGAATCTTTATTATGACTGGTTTTGGCTTGATTTATAGGAAATGAGTAAGTTAGAAAAAGAACTAGTTAGCTATGCTAAAGGCAATTGGATTATTGTTTTTGGCATACTTTCTAGCCTGCTAGAATGAAGCTACTTGTTCTGTTCTAAACCATGGCCTTAGTAAAGGGAACTGAATCACTAGACATTTCCTTACTCTTATTATATATAATAGGCGTTGAAACTGCTGGAAGATACCATCTGATTTTGACTTTATTTTTAATAATTGGACTTGTCTGTACTAGGTAGGTAACATATTATCATTAGCACTTGATTAAAAGTGTAGGTTTCGGGTTTAAGTATTTATTTTGCTTGGGGACAAGCAAAAGTTTAAGTGTCTTGCCAAGTATTGTGACCCTTCAAGCACCTTTTCATAATAACATAACTATTCAAGTATCCCTCTAGAAGTATACATCATTTGGTGAAGAGTAGTGTCCCTTTGAAGTGCCTTTTAAACATGAACTGCCTATCACCGCCTCCTATCGCGATCACGGCACATGTCGCGCTCGCGACGGGACACGCTTCCCTTGTCGCGCTCGTGGTACTCGCCGTGCTCGCGATAGGACTTCTTCACAATTTTCTCCTTTTTTTCTCCTACATACACAAAACTTTGATAAAAACATTAAACACACCTAATTCTAACACTATTTAATATAACTAAATATTATTTTGGTAACAAAACATAGATTAAATATGAGCTATTTAGGCTCATATCAATTTACAATATTATTTATATCTGTAATCAATTAGAAATTATATCCCGTTACTAAAAAAGACATTTTATTTGTGTCCTTTAAGCGACATCTTGAGTTCGAATTTTGTGAATAGCGAAATTCAATATTGGGAGAATTTTACCTCACAGTTTCAACTGGATAATATCAATAATTATACCATAAAAAAGAAATTTTATTATTGACGTGCAGGGCTCATAGGGTATCATTTGAGGAAAAAGAAAATAAAATTCTCAATAAATAAATAAATAAAACAAAATCTATGCCAATAATTACTGATTAATTAATTTTAAAATGAGTTTAATTTGTGTATTATACCAAATGCCAACTTATAATTATGGGGTTTTTTTTGTCCTTTTAAATTGTCAAAAATTAATTATGTGAATTTTATGTATGAAAATTAGGAAACTACGTGCTTATTTAGGATATTCTACAGAATAAAGGTCAAATTAGCCTTTATTAGGGGCAAGTTTAAGATCACAGTATCAGAATTCAATGGACAATGAAGAGACATTTTTCACATATTACCCCCCTAAATAATTTTTTTATTACGATTAACTCCTTTTGTCAAGTAGCTTTGTTAATTAGTGATATTTGTCAAACCTAAATTGAAAAACTATAACAAACACATTGCATGATAATTCAAACTTATCATAAATTTAAACTTCTTGCGGTATTTTGCATCAGTAAATTGGTTTGTTTTATTTTGCTATTGATTATTAACAATTGGGAAGAAATGGTCCAATTTTATCAACAAATAAACAAAATTATGCCATAATCATATTTATTTTTTAAAATCAACGTAAAATTCACATTAAATATATAAGAAAACTTATATTAGCAATAATAGAGAAATAAGAATATTTAGTATTAAATTAAACAAGATAAAATTATGTTCAAGCAATTTCAAAAGTGGTCGGTTGAGATTTTGAAATTTAGGAATCGAATGAAAAAAACAAATAAATAAATAACGAATGTATATTTTGGTTAATTATTGAATCCAAAGTTACCTAAATGACCCCAAAAAACAGCCAATTAACGCTTGAGCTTTAAATATTAAACTGGAAAAATCAATCCTTTAGACGCATTCTAAGCATTAAGCACCTTGATTTGGTAAATTCCAGATGTTAGCTGACCCACAATTAATTAATACCATACTAATCTTGCTTAATTAATTAATTAATTAATTTTTTATATTTTTAATCATTTTAAATTAAGAATATTGAAATTTGAAAGAGACACCAAACAAACAAGCAAAACATTCAACACTGTACACATTCTCTCTTCCTCTTTCTCTCTTTCTATCACTCATATATAAAGAGTGAAGCAAAAGAACAGCTTTTTATTTGTTTCTTATTTAAAAATTTAAAAAAGTCCCCTTTATTTGTTTCTTATTTAAAATATATATATATATATATATATATATATATATCTTTTGATGATTTTGAAAATAACCTATTTTTCTTTGTTAATCATAGATTAATGGGTAAGATCTTGATTTTGATTTTCTTCACTCTCATCAGCTTCATTTCACCTTCTTGTAAGTAGCCTTTTTTATTTTAAATTTTGATTTTTTTTTTAATTTTGAAATTCTTATTGGGGAGTTTGATTTTTTTTTCTTATTGTTTTTTTTTAATTTGTTGTTAATTTTGCAGACGGGTTTGATCCATTGGATCCTCATGCAAATATAACCATCAAATGGGATCTTTTGCAGTCTTCTGATACAAGTGATGTAAGCTTTCTACCTTTATTTGTTTATATTTCTATTTTCTCTATTTTGCATTACTGATTTTCCCACTAAAAAAAATTCTTATTTATTCATGAATTGCAGCGTTATTATTTAGAAATTAGTATATACTTACTCATAAAGAAAAATAGCAAAACATATGTTAATTTTATGTGATTAAAAATTTTGGGTGCAAAAAAAAAAAAATCTCATGGCTGTCTTTTCTGGGTTTTCACTTTTCAAAGAATATCTGCCTGTTTGTGTTATGTGCATCCAGTTAAGGCCCCTCAAAATCCTCTACTAAACTAAGGCTTCAGTCCAATCACTGCTCGACACGACATCATTTAGAAGGGCATAGTTGTCTTTCAGTTGAAGGACAACTTCGGAATTTACAAAGAATATTTTGTGGTAGCATGTGATTGGCCCAAGGCTTGTGACATTTTTATTCCGCTTTAAGAACATTTAAATCCCTTTAAGATAATAAAAAAGCTTCAAGAACATTTTAATCTCTTTGAGACAATAGAGAGGGCATTTCAGTAACTTTATTCAAAGTTCGTTTGATGATATGTTTGGACTTTTGGTTGTCAGCTGTGTACTTAGTTCGGTCCAATACCATAATAAATCCGCTTGACCTCAGCCCAAACCCATAGACCATCAGGCCTACTTATAGAAGCAATGGACAAAACCCGTTGCTAAAGGATCAAAGCCGGTCGCTAAAACCCCTTTTTTTAAGTATGTGAAGGTGTGTGATAATTGCAGGTGAAGGTATCAATATACAACTTCCAATTATACCGACACATAGACTCACCAGGGTGGAAACTAAGCTGGATATGGAAAGGCAAAGAAGTGATATGGGGAATGTGGGGAGCTGAGGCTACCGAGAAAGGCAATTGCTCTGCATTCAGGGGTGGACAGCTCCCCCACTGTTGCGAAAAACAACCGCTGATCATCGATCTTTTGCCTGAAATTCCATACAATCTTCAATTACAGAATTGTTGTAAAGGAGGTGTCTTATCATCGATGAAACAAGACCCTTCTAAATTTGGTGCAACTTTTCAGATGAATGTTGGTAGTTCTTTTTATTCTTCAGGATTCGAAATGCCAGGAAATTTTAGCCTCGGTGTTCCTGGCTATACGTGTGGAGATCCTCGTCAGGTTAAGCCTAGCAAGTATACTACTAATGGAGGTCGCCGGTGGACTCAAGCTCTTAGTAAGTATTCATTTTTTAAATGTTACAAATATTCTCCTATCTAATTAACTATATATGGCTTAATTGTGATGATTTGTAGGGACATGGAATGTTACTTGTATCTATTCCCAATTTATATCATCACCAACTCCAAAATGTTGTGTTTCTTTATCTGCTTTCTATAACAATACCGTTGTTCCTTGCCCTACATGCAGTTGCAACTGCCAAGGACTCCCTGGATCAAAATGTGTAAAGTATAACTGTTTTTCTTCTCTCTTTTTTTTTTCCATTTCATACTGTGCATGACATGATACATTTGCATGAAGACAGCTAAACTTAATTACGAAAATTAATCATGATGTACACTTCAGCAATACGGCTAAACTTAGCAACTTATTACCTCAACTTCTTGATTTAAGCACTTTTTCTTAGCTTTAGTTTTTGTAATTTATATAATCATATAAAATTTTAGTTTGAATTTGCTGAAAATTTACAATTTAAGTTTGAAACTGTTATCAGGTTCGGGGATTTTCCACTGTTGCTGCAGCAAAAACAAGATCCAAATGTGGAACAAGCAGCAGTGGTAAGATGCACACAACATATGTGCTCGATTCGAGTTCATTGGCATATCAAAGAAAGTTACAGGGAATTTTGGCGAGTTAAGATGACAGTAACTAATCTGAATATTATGAAGAATTATTCTCAATGGAATTTGGTAGTTTTGCATCCAAATTTACAAAGTGTAACTCAGGTTTTCAGCTTCAACTATGCCCCACTAAATCAGTATGGTATTATCAATAAGTTTTATCTAACTTCAACTAGTGTTTTTGCTTCTAATTTGAGTTAATTATGTACATATGTTGTCATTCAATTTATAACATAAGAACAATCTGATCGTAACAAAAATTTATTTCAAATATTGCAACTAGGATACTTTCATTTGAAAATTCATGAATTTGGTATCAAAATACTAATGTGGCAAGTTAGGTTAGCTTGAAACATTTCTTTGTTACATTTTTTAAAATTTTCGGATTAAATTTTATAAAGTCATGTCAGTATTCTAACATTAAATTCATTGTGTTTTAGGCAAAATAATTTTAGTTGTAATATTGAAGAAGCTGAAGTATGTTTGTGGAATAATTATTTTTATGACTTAATCGTTATTAAAATATAAATTCAATAAATGTTTAATTAATCATATGTTATTTATTGCAGATGATACTGGAATGTTTTGGGGAATTCAATACTATAATGACATGCTGCTCCAAGAAGGCGGGAGTGGAAATGTACAAACTGAAATGTTGTTAAGAAAAGATCCAGGAATTTTTACTTTCAGAGAAGGATGGGCTTTGCCAAGAAGAATTTTATTTAATGGTGATGAATGTGTAATGCCACAGCCAGATGATTTCCCAACGCTACCAAATTCTGGTCACCATAAGTCCATTTATTCCGATATTAACGTTTTTTCATTGCTGTTACTTCTTGAAGTTATGTTCTAAAAATGTTTTCATAGTAAACATTCTTAATTAAGTCTTGTTCAGTACATAGTGATTACAATTATAAATAGATTTTTGGTGAAAAAAACTATTAGATTTGTGTAATATTGAATGCTAGTACCGGAATGTTAGTTTGAAACACTTTTTTTTTGTAAATTGATTTGCATTGAAAGTGTTAATCTGGTACCACCTGTACCATGCAGTACGCACTAGGATAAAACATATTATTTCCATCATATCAAGCAGTCCGTAGCCATTGCATATTATTTCCATCGTATCAAACGGTACGTAGAATGAATAACAATGAATAAACAGGTAGTGAATAATAATAAAATTATAAAAGGACCCTTTCCAATAAAGGTCAAGAGAACATGTTGATCTACATAAACTAAAATACAAAAGCAGCATACAATTTGTTGATCTACTTGCCAAATAAGCAAAGTTGGCGAATTTCATCGAAACAGATTTTACAAGAACGCATTTGCATTGAATACTGCCATTACAAATTACAGAATATTCTAAAAATCCTTCACTACATTTTTCCTCCACCAAAACGAATACTCTAAATAGAAACCAAGTGGAGCCCACAAATGCCCTGAATTATAATCGCTTTAACACACAAAAGGACCAAAATATAGATCCTCTTTTTTTCTTTTTTTTTTTTTTCAAGTTACCACCTCAGGTGAGCCATCTTGTCTGAAAACACAACTTTCCAGCAACGACTACCAGGCGCACGTCGATATTAGGTTATCGAATGAAAAAAGGGGCAAGAAACCGTAGAAAAAGAAAACGCAAAATGTGCAAATCAGGCAAAGAGACCGGATAGGAAGTGGATGAACTTATCATGATCCCACTCCAAGAGAAAATAATGATGGTTAATGTGGAATTCCAACCAAGGGGAAATAGTGGCAACAAATCTCAGGTTAATCCATATGTATATATATATCTAAGTGCGAAGCGGACCTGACACAGGATCGCAGCCAGTATTGGCCTCCTTATGTTTCAAGGAGAGATTTGCAAACTGGGATTCGAGGTCCCTGCTATTAGTTCGACGATGGCTTGAAGATGGTTGCCGTTGCTGTTGTGGCTGTGGGTGTTGCTGCTGCTGATACAAGGCTCGTAGCCTTCCAATCTCCCTCTCCAAAACTTCATGCTCCACTGAAAACACAGTAAAAAATTTCAGTAATTGCGAGCATAAAAAGGATTATACACATGTACATATTAATTATAAGAAAAGTATTGTGCAGTGTCTGGAGGTTAATTGACTGGACCCCTATTTATTGTGCCATAAATTAATAAAGCTACTAACTAAAGCAGGGGCTTTGGCGCCAAAAGACAGCTTCCTGCCAAAGCCAGCTTTTTGGAGGGTCCGATAAATGGTCTCCATGACCATAAACATGTCCAATGCTGTGGCAGATAAGTTCTTTGGGAATATGCTGGACGTTTTACTCTTTTTTACACCTCCATAGTGTATACCTAATATTTTAAAAGCCAATAAATCCAGATGTGATAAGAATGCACATGATCATTCTTTTAAATACATAAATAGTTTTGTCATTCATATCAATCAGTGGATATGCATATGATATCAACTAAGTGATTTGACAAACAAAATCCTCACCATAATTAAAAACATTAGGATGGGAGGCGAAAAAAGGCATAAGCATGCTTTCCAAGCAATAGTAATAACATTTGGGTCTCATGTTTACACTACAGTGACCAGCCCCTCGGCTATAGCAAATTAAGCATTGCCTTCAAAATATAACATATATTGTGACTGAACCGCAAATCACAGGCCTAACTAAAATTTATCTTGAAAATAAGCAAGACATATACACTTACTCCAACTAATTCCTTTATTGACACTTCAAATAAGTCAGGAATTTCATGAATATCACATAAGGAGGTCACCTCAAACTTTTAAGCATATACTCAAATTCAAAGATCAAAATCCTAATAAAATCAAGGGCAACTAATCAATTCCTAGCAGTCAACATTGAATTCAGTATTTCATCAAGTTGCTACATTATTTGCAGCAAAGAACAATCCTAACATAGTTTCGTCCAATAAATGTTCAACCAACAAAAGGAGAATATTTGTCACACCATAATCTTATCTGTCTACATCTCATCCCATCCCATCCTAATTCTACTAAGTCCTCCAAATGGGAGCAGGATATGAATGTCAACATCATATGTATATAAGTTCATAAATATATGGACACGTAAAAATTGAAAAACATCATTAAGTTCAGGAATTCAGAGGCAAAATGCCAAGAAATTTGCTTGAAAATTTGATGAGTGCTTAATCAATCAACAAAGCCAGCGAACTTTATTCAAACCAACCACAACTACTCTTCCATTTCAAATTTTCAAAAATAGATAAATAGATAAATATATAAGCCAAGATGCACTGAGTTGCATAGGACAAATGTATTAGATGAAAACTTTCTTAGGTAAGATGTCAAGTTTTAAACCTAGAGATACCCTCCACCATATAGCATCCCATGCTGCTTGAGGTAAAACCAACTATTACTTAATACCAAAGACAGAAATTGTTAACGTTGTCAATCCCCAAGAAATTTGCCAATGAAGCAACTTTTATGGATATGAAGAAGCAAAAGAAAGAGGAAAAAATAAAAAGACCTCTGCAAGAGCAAAATAGCAACAGGCTGTTTTAGAAACTCCAAAATATCTGTTTCACACTGAAACTTTGCTATTACAGGCCAATAGATCAATTGGCAAAACAAGAAAGGAATTATTCCACCTCTTAGTACCAAATAGTCCCCAAATCCTTAACCATTTACTAAATGAATGATCTAGTCACTCCCAAACTGCCTCCATGTTTCCAGTTCTGTTACATCCCGGATACTGAATCCCTCATTTATCACACATTCCTTCTAAATGACCGAAAACGCTAACCATGGCTATATATGCACATAATGACACATTTTACATTTTCACTTCTTTTATGATTATATCATAGAGTTTTGGTTGATGAAGGGTGGGCACAAGATGAGTTGGATAATTTATAAACTAATTATTACTTCCCCCAAAAGGTACTGGGTAATTAGGACCAGAAGTGGTGGTCTTTCAACAATTTACATGAGCACTAGTGGCATCCAAAATCAGCTAAAAACAGACAATAGTTTCTAGTTTCTACATAAAGCTTCTCATTGCATCACTCCTATTTAAGTGAAAGGTGAGTTTCCAAGAAAACGGTGAGGGGAAAGGACAGTATTTTCAATACTTAGAACTCAAGAAATCCAAAATTATAACTTACAGTATTTAATAAGCTTCTCCTGAGCTAAACTTTCTAAGCGTTGCTTAAGGGCTTTATTCTCCATGCTAAGAATAAGGTTTTGCTGGTTGAGAAATTCAACCTCAGCTGAAACTTCAGATCCTTCAGCCTGAGAAGCAGAAGTATACAAATTAGACAGCTTTAAGCAATCCATGCCACATACTCTTCAAATTAACTCCAATCCCACAAGTTTGCCTTCTGCAGAGCCATACCTGTAATGCTTGTACATTCCTTTCCAGCTCAGCTATGTACTGAAGTTTACGGACCCGGGAACGTTGAGCAAATTGCCTACATTGTATAGCATTACAAGTCAATGTATTTCATACATCACTTTCAATTCGTCATATGTATGCAAGACTTTTTCTACTCATCATATATGTGGTATTATACTATCTTCCACAATAAAGATTCCCAAAAGAAGGTAAAAAAAAAGCACGGGACTAAAGATTCTGGAACAAATATAAAATGTGAATAAGACATATATATTGACTGAATAAGAATAATGATGGAAAATGCATCTGAATTGCTGCTTCTCTTACTGAAACAGTTGGCACTTACCTATGTGATCAATATGTGAGATAAGGAACATCTATTACTTTCAGATTTAAGAATTTATTATATGGTTGATTTCACCCAACAATAACGGAAAATTTCAGAAAGCAACTTTCCAAAAAAGAAAAATGCTTGTGGTTGCAATATTCATGATTTCCTTGGCAAAGTTCAGATAGTTGAGGAGGAAAAAAGAAAAGAAAAGAAACCATGGTGTCTAACCACCAGCCAAGCAGCCCAAGGTAGGTTTTGTCTTCTTGTCCAATCAGAGACTGTTGAAGCAATTTAAGCCAATTGACACATTCATTTTATGCAAAACCAAATAATAATTCATCCAAATCTGCAGCTCACTACCACTTCTTGCATATACCAAATTGAGTTAAAGAAAATAACAATTTGTTGCATGGGGGAAGACCATATATATGAATTTCAGATAGTGATTCATTATCCCCTAATAGAACAGAAAAATAGAGGGTTAAACCCTCCATTATGAGCATTAAACAAGGTCGTATCCTACAGCTCCCAAGTGCAATTTCTTAAATCATCTTAACTGCCAGCTATCAAACTCACCATGTTTCTTTTTGAACCTTTGAAGTTTAAAAAAGTAACCACTCGATTTCACCAAAATGCAATTTTGGTTGCTCAACAATGTCGATTGTCACTACACCTCCTACTTCCTTTCAATTAATTTATGGCTGAAATACATTTTAATCCACAAGATGGGCAAGTGTTATGGGCCATTATAAGTGTTGGGCAGTGAAGAAAACACATGCACACAAGTTGAACTCAACAACAATGAGAAGTTAAGATGGATGTGCATAGAAACACAAATATAGACTGCATGAGAAATGAACACATTTGTAGGAATGTGGAAGGAGCATCTAATGACAGAAGGGAGATTGAGATGGGTTAGACAAATGCATTGTAGATCAGTGAATTCCCAGGTATCAGAGGTTAAGCATATTCAGATCATGGGAAATAAGAAAGTGAGGGGCAGACCTATGATGTCATGATGCAAACAAGCAAGACATTTCTGAAGATGTAGCCCAAGATCAGTATGATGAACAATCATCCCAACAGTTTTGAATTAAGGCATAAATAAGTAGAATGTGCTGACATAGTATTCGATTAAATTCGATATCTCTATATGCAATAAATTGAAACTTTCAGCGAACTTTTGCCTTGTCTTGTGAGGCTAAAATACCTTGCATCATGATTTAAACTTAAAAATCATAGCGCATCACATTGGTCAAAGCTACAAATCTATAGCAAATGTGAATAAAGTATCTCTAGACAATAAATATAACAAGCAATCACTTGCAGCAATTGTCCAACTAAATCATGCAGTACGCATAAAATTTGATATGCCAAGTTGAAAACAGGTTAGAGTAACTTATGAAAAAAGAGTAACTTGTGAAAAACTAAATTTAAAAAGTACATACTGTTTAGCACGTTTTGTGTCAGTCTCAGAAACTGAAGACTTAGCATGAGAACCATCCTTTCTTTCAGATGAAGTTTTGGACTCATTTGAACCAGTTTCAGCTGAGTCTTGCTTTTCACTAACTGTAGAAGGAATCCCATCTGCTTCTTGCGGACCACATGATGCTGAATTCTGTTGAACAGCGTTCTCCCTTGGAGAAGGAAGTCCACTCAGTCGTGTTGTGGCATTCAAAGACGAATCCCAAGCTCTATTTTTCTGTTTCAGAGTATTAACATCAGCATAGTGGGACACTTGTCGAGCATCTTTCTGATAATCATAATCTTGAGATGCCCAAGAAGGTATTGTCATCACATTTCTGTATCTGTAGTCATCCTGTTTTGCAAAGTCTATGTTAGAAGCATTAGTTACATCTATATAAGCGAAGGAGTCACTGGATGAACGCCGATGACCTCCCCTACGAACGGGTGTCTCAGGCTCATTTAGGAGATCATCAAGCCAAGAGGGTTGCTCCTCTATGAGAAGTGTCTCAGAGGATGTTCTTTGGTGATGAGAGTTTCCTTCTCTAGGCCTTTGAACAGCTTTTGATCCAATAACACCACTAGGAACATAATCAACATACGATGGGGATACACTAGGAAATGGTATTTTCGGAGGGAGCAAAGCATGCTTCCCAGAGTACATCAAGTTTCTGACATTCTCAGACCCCTTGGAATTTGCCATAGTGAAAGTAGAACCAGTACCTGCCAAAGAAAATCATAATAAATGAATAACAAATAAAGAGAAAGAAATGGAAGGTCGATAACAAAAAAGATCACATATGAAAGACAAATAACTTGTAAGAACTATCATATTTCTTTTCAAACAAAAACATCATAGGAGAATCACCTCAACCAATTAATAAACAAGATTCACAATCCCAAAAAAAAAGACAAAAAGTTCCAAGATGACTGCCCATGATACTAGTTAGTAGTTGCCCATAATACTAGTTAGTACTTACATAGTTATCTTATTTTTCTCCACTGCAATAATATCCCACAAGCAAATGCCAAACAACATGTCATTTACTTACCTAAATTGTTTTGAATCATATCAGAGTTCATAAGAAATAAAATGCCAAATGCATTTCTACTGTGAAAATTAAGCACGTAAACAACTTGTTTGTATCCATTTCAATAATTGGTCCAATATAAATTCATTACTTACTATCTGTGGGATTTTAGTAATCAAACAGTTACTCATAAATAAAATTGAAAATAATTCCAGCCGACCTAGGTTTACAACCTATCTAATTGTTCTTTCTAATGCTTGACTGCATCTTATGACTCCATTGATCTCAAAATCAACCTAAATTCCCATCCACAAATTCCGTGATCATTTTAGGCCTGGTAATAAGCGGACCCATGGAGTTAAAGAATAAAATCAATCGGAGTTCCCAAAAATTTGAATAATATTGGCAGATTAGCTTTAAAAAAAAAAGCTTTAAAACTAATCTAGAACAGAAAAAAAAATAATTAAAAAAAATCAAAGCAGATTCCTACGGAATCAAGCTGCAAACAGAAACAGAAACCAAAAAAAATATAGGAAATAAAGTTGAGTGAAAACTCATTTATTCAGCTAGGCGAAAAAAAAAAATAAAAGAAAAGAAACCCACAATTAAAAATTGGAATTTCTGCTACTTCCCACATTTTCCCAGCAACCAAACAAGAGAAAGAACTTCAAAATACCCAAAAGCAGAAATCATAAGAAGCATATATCATGCAAAATAAAATAAAAAAGACATGTATATAAATAGAGAAATAAATTAGTGGTTAATTTTATCAAAACATAGCAATGTACGATAAAAGGGCTATCCCAAATTAGAATCTGAGCTCATTTTAACAAATCAGAAATTGATACGAAAACAGATTCATTGACGAATTTAAAAAACAACAATCTTTTTGTTTTAGAAAACACAGAGAGAATAAAAGTTTGTACCTTTTTTCAGATTGATGAATTGAGATCTTGAAATGCAGATTGAAAAGGAGAAGAATCGAATGGACACTTCCTTCTCTTTCTCTCTTTATTAGGGTTTCTGTTTTTGTTTCCTCTTACCCCTCTTCCCCTCTGGCTGTGATTTTCTCTCTCTTCTCGTTGAAGACTTGGGGTTGAAAACTGGACTTGATTGAAAATTCTATTAAAATATAAGGTTCAAATATCTTTATAATTTTTGAAGTGAAGCATCCTATTTTCTTTTTCTTTTTCAATTTAACCCTTTCAAAAAAGCCACTAAACACATGTGCCTCACAGTTAAGCATATTTATTTATTAGTTTCAAAAAAAATATTTATTTATTTATATCTTTTCACAATTTTCAATTCCATTGTGCTTGAAATGTTAAAAAAAAATATTTATTTATACTAATAATTGACAAAAATAGAATAAATTATGATTAAATGCTAAAATAATTTAATCTCAACAGAATAATATATAAATTGATATATCTTACCTTTTTTTGAAGGAATATTAAATGCTAAAACTATTTATTCCTTTTATTATGTAACAAAACTATATAACAAAAATGTTGTTTAAAAAAAGAAAAAGAGATGATGTAAAACATTATGATATCATAAAAATGATGGTCCAATAAAGCATAGCTAAAGCTTAGTTGTCATTGAGGATATTGAATGGTTCTCGCTTTGCATAAATAATAGCGATAAATTATTAAAAAAATATATGGGGTACAAGTGAATTGGGATAAATTAAAATTAAATTTTCTTAAGCTTAATTATATGCACCTAGTTGTTTGCCAATTAGTGATTGTGGGATTTTTCTTGTTTCTTTATTTTTTTTCTTTTTGGAAAAATAAAAAATAGAAGCACAGTTTTGGATTTTTTTTTTTATTTTAAAGTGAGAAGGGTGAGTTAATTACAAGTAAAGTTGGTATGCAAGTTGTTGAAAAATCATAATAATTGGATTCAAGAAAGAGAAAGAGAGAGCATATATATATATATATATATATATATATATAAAGTGGGAGAAGCCAACCAACTTCCACAAATAAAGTGCACAAAGACACAACAAAATTCCATACATAAAAAAAATCCAAAATGTCCTTTGGTATTAAAATCCACACAATTTGCCCCCCCCCCCCCCCCCCCCCCCCCCCAACCCAATCAAAAGTTTGTGGGGTTTTTCATTAAAAAAAAAAAAAGATTGTGGGGTTTGATAATTGGCCCATAATGCAATCCTATCCCACCTTTAATAAGAGTTGTTAAATGGTTTATCCGTCATGCCATGATCTTTTATTCCAATTTTTGACAACTCCTTGTTATCTTTTGTTTTACTAGCTTCCCCTTAAAATAAATAAATATTATTATGCATACACAAGAAATTAATATATTGTACATACATACATATATAAGTAATTAAATGATGATAAATTAAAAATAAATGGAAACTTTAAATTTATATTTACTCAAATTTATAGGGTAGCATTTGTTAATCTTGAATTTTAATGAAAAAAAAATTATTCTATTTTTTCGATATTTTCAAGTATTTGTTAAAAAAATAGATATTGTTTAATTAAATATATATTGAAAAATCTATATATGTATATTTTAATATAAGATCAAAATATATATTTTTGTATTTTGTCAACTAATAAATAACAATGGGCCTGAATCGAAATTGTCCTCTTTGTCCAGGGCCGATGCCTATCCGCTTTTGGGTATAGGTCCATCTAGGCGGAGCTCAAGGTTTTGTCCTTGGGCCTCAGCTCAAAGCGCATTGTACTAGGGAGAGGTATCCACATCCTTATAAGGCATGCTTCGTTCTTCACTCTAACCGATGTGGGATTTCACAATCCATCCTCCTTAGGACCCAGCGTCCTCGCTGGCACACCAATCCGGCACCAGCTTTGATACCAATTATAATGTCCCCGGATCCACTGCTAGTACGATAGTGTCCGCTTTGCCACCCGTCTCTCCACATATCTGCTTTGGAGACCATACCGGAGCTAGGTGACTCATGGTTTTACTCTTGAGGTTACCCCCAAAACGCGTCGTTCGGGTATCAGAACTGCACAGCGACACGCAATGGGCCTGAATCAAAATTATCCTCTTTGCCCAAGCCCGATGCCTATCCGTTTTTGGGTATAGGTCCATCTAGGCGGAGCTCAAGGTTTTGTCCTTAGACCTCAGCCCAAAGCGTGTTATACTAGCGAGAGGTATCCACATCCTTATAAGGCATGCTTCGTTCTCTACTCCAACCGATGTGAGATCTCACAATCCACACCCCTTAGGGCCCAGTGTCCTGGCTGGCACATCAATCCAGCACCGGCTTTGATACCGATTGTAATATCCCCGGATCCGCCGCTAATACGATATTATCTGCTTTGCCACCTGTCACTCCACATGTCTGCTTTGGAGATCATATCGGAGTTAGGTGACTTACAATTTTGCTCTTGAGGTTACCCCCAAAATGTGTCGTTCAAGTATCAGAGCTGCACAGCGGCACGCAATGGGCCTGAACCGAAATTGTCCTCTTTGTCTAGGCTCGATGCCTATCCGCTTTTGGGTATAGGTCCATCTAGGCAGAGCTCAAGATTTTGTCCTTAGGCCTCAGCCCAAAACGCATCATACTAGGGAGAGGTATCCACATCCTTATAAAACATACTTCGTTCTCCACTCCAACCGATGTGGGATCTCACATTTTTAATTTTATTTTGACTATTCCATATTTTGATATAAAAAGTATTTCAATTTTATTTTAAAACTTTTTATTCGGATGAATTTAACAAATAATACCTAAATAGTTAATTCAAACATCCAAGTCTTAAATTTTCCTCAATGGAATCTTAAAGTTTATTTTTGAATATAATTATATTACTTAATGTTTTTCATTTAAGATGCTGACTTGATGTTTTATGTTAAATTCCGAGTTCAATAGAAACTTTCAATACGTATATCTCTTACTAGTTAGACCTTATCGAACAGGTCGAATTTCGAGTTAAATAAAATATTTCAACACGTACATTTCTAAATAATTAGATCCTATCATATAGAAAAAGGGAATTGTATTTATAAATAATTCCTTCATATATAAAAAAAAAGAAAAATAATGTAAAGGAGTTTTTATTTGTATACAAAGGTACATGGATGAATATTTGTGTATACTTTGATGATAATGAATTTTTATATGTAAACAAAAATAAGTATAGAGAGAGAGATTTAGTGGCATCAAAATGAATAAAGGAGCTTCCCCCAGAATTAGGCTTAGCCATTTTGATTGCTAATAGAAGTTTCTTTGATTATGGAGTTTGATGGTTGGCCCATAATGCAAATGGACTAATTTATGCCATGGGCTTTTATTTTCAATTTCCAATTTATAATTTATTTATTGAGAAAAATAAATTAGTGAATTATATTTATATCCTAACATAGGAACGGTAAATCTAACGTTAAAAATCAATGGCTGTAGTCCTCCAAAACCAAGACAACCTAACTGTTGGGTGGTCGGTGATGTAACCCTAAACATATTTCCGGCGCGATCTTCACCGTGACCGTTGACCTTTGGCTTTGAATTTCGTGTTTGACTATCATTTCGCCTGAAAATTTAAGACAAAACACATAAAAATCACGTGCTTCACTTCCTATTTAAAGTCTAAACGCTACTCTGCTTTTGCTTCATCGGCCACCATTTTTAATAATTTGTTTATATATTTCTTCTTCTTAACATTCATCGCCGCCGTGATCCCTCCACCGTCGATCAGCCACACTCCTACTGGCTCTAAACTCCTCGTTTTTCCTCCGAAATCGACTGAGCTGTCCTTATCAGTTTCTTTAATTTCCCGGCGCCGACCAGCTTAACATCATGATAGCTGTTTTCAATCAGCATCATTAGGAAATACGAAATCCTATAAATTTAAAGGAAAATCCGAGAAATTAGTATCGGGTTTGCAAGACCCGAAACTGTCAAGGGTGTGATCCGGCTGAATCCGAACTTTTTTCACGTGAGTCGTGGTGGCGGTGGTGGTTGAAGTAGCCGGAACTATCCCGCGGTCTTCATTGGAGCGTGGGAATCAATCGCTGGCTTTCCGTCCCTCGCGCGTGGGAGTTGTTGAGCAATTGCTTCTACTTTCTTGCTTGTTTTAAGTTTGACGATGAACTTTGCCCTCAAAGTTGGATACCAATCGCCGAGTTTCTCTTTACATCGCCGGAATCTTGATGCTCTGATCGACCATCCTCTTAAACAGCAACTACCCATTATTGCTCCGGCAGCCAAGATTGGCCTGAAGTCCAGCCAGCTAATTACCATGAACATTTTGAAGAAGAAAAAGCATATAGAAGGTGTTAGTGAAAAGCTGAATTCGATTGCTTCGCAGAATTTGGATTATGCTCAAGCTAGAAGAACAGTCCGATCAGCTTTCACTGAGGTCCAAAATCAGCTGGATCATCCATTGTTTAAGGTCTGTTAAAATTGATCATCTTTATAATTATGGTTGCTTTTAATTATGTGAAATCTTACTGTTTATCTTATGTTTTTGGCATTGAATTTTTATGTAGGGGGCTCCATCTGGAATTAGAACACACGAGGTAAGTTCATTTTCTCCTTATTGGGATTAATATATTAATGAAGAGGAAAAAAAATTGAAATTTTATATTGATCATTGCTAAGCAAACTCCGGTCTGACCTGAGAGAAGAACATTCCGACAGGTTTCCGGCGAGGAGACTCTGATTGTTATAAGAGTAAAAGAAATATTAGGCAGAAATTCTGACACCTTAAAATTTGAGGCGATAGTAGACACATAATTCTTACGTGACATAAAACTAAAATATTTTGTTCACTCTCGTTTAAAACCCAGCAGCTTTCAAAGATATCTCAAAACGGCTGCAGTATTACTCTGTCAAAATAAGGGCTGATTCAACTGAATTTTCATGAGAAATATATTTAAACGTGTAAAAAATATTTATTGCCTTAAAATATTTACAACAAGAAATTCTTAAGTATAAAGGCTTTGAGTATTTATTAGATGAGTTGGACTATTAATTGTGGATAACGACCGGTAATGGCTTGTCATTAATAGTGTAATGTTTTTGGTTAGAACTTGTTCTTAAATGCTAGCAGAGCTCAATCAGCTTGGGTCGTATCCGAGTTCGGAGAGTTTCAACTAAGTAATTCAGTTATGATATATGTTGTGCGCTTGAAGCGGAGTTATGTTAGTAAACGTGTTAATTGGATTTTGTAGTGGTATGAAAGGAATTCCAAAGGTTTAGAAATTTTCTTGAAAAGCTGGATGCCACCATCAGGAGTTGAAATTAAAGGTGCTGTGTTTTTCTGCCATGGATATGGTGATACTTGCACTTTCTTCTTCGAAGGTTTGTCACTTCCTCTCATCTGATAATTTCATTCAAACTGAATCATGCCAGCACATTGTGTTTGATCTGAGGAAAATTGGGGAAAATTTCAGGTATCGCGAGGCGAATTGCTGAACCTGGATACATTATTTATGCTTTAGATCATCCTGGTTTTGGCCTGTCTAAGGGATTGCATGGTTACATCCCAAGCTTTGATGCATTAGTTGACAATGTTATTGAACAGTACACAAAAATTAAAGGTTTGTTATGGCAATTCTTGGAAGTATTGCACATTTATGATGTCATATATTTCCTCTCATGAGCTTTTTTTTGCTATTATTGGCAGGAAGACCTGAATTGAAAGGGTTGCCTTGCTTCATACTGGGGCAATCCATGGGTGGAGCTGTTACCCTCAAAGTTCATCTAAAGGAACCACAAGCATGGGATGGCATAATGCTTGTTGCTCCAATGTGTAGAGTAAGCATATCCTTATCTTAACTCAGGCAGGGTTTACCTCAATCCTTAATTAGCATTTCATAAAAAAATGTGTTCAGATATGTCCATTATGTCCTAAGCTGCACATTTCTCGGTCCATTGAGGAACGATACTAGAGTTTGAACTGCATTGAGACCTTCTTACTTGGATTTGGAAGAAGCATGTTTCAGAGGCAGGCATTTTCAAAATCTATCTAGCTACGCTAGCATTTGTTAACCAAGTATTATGTAGAGCTCCTGTCATCTCCTATGCATCAAATGCCTAAAATTTTATAGGCTAGTTAGAAATAATATTCTGATTGTTTTCTGACCTTGAATTGTGGCTAAGATTTCAGAGGATGTGAAGCCAGCACCAACACTTTTGAAGGTATTAACCCTTCTAGCCAGAGTCATGCCAAAAGCGAAGCTTGCTCCGCAGAAAGATCTAGCAGAGCTCTTCATCAGAGACCTAAAGACAAGAAAAATGGTTTGTTCTGTACTTTCTGATAAAAGTGCTTTATGCTTTCCAATCTTAACTATTTACGTTTTGCCTTATTTTCTACATGTAGAAGAATTTAATATTCTGAGACATTTGTTTAAACAATTTCGCTGCTTTCTATTGTAGGCTGACTACAACGTAACCTGTTACAATGATCCTATGCGGCTACAAACTGCTGTAGAACTTTTGAAGGCGACAGAGGAAATTGAGGCACAACTGGAGAAGGTTACAATTATCTAATTAAAGAGTCATGCTTTTAAATTTATGTAAACATAGTTAATCAATGCCATATGCGCAAACAGGTGTCGTCTCCATTGTTGATTATTCATGGAGCTGATGATAAGGTGACAGATCCAACAGTGAGCAAGTTTCTGTATGAGAAAGCCTCTTGCAAAGATAAAACTTTGAAACTCTATGAAGGAGGTTATCACTGCATACTTGAAGGGGAGCCTGGTGATAGAATTTTCACCGTCTTCGAGGATATGATTTCATGGCTTGATGCACGGTCCTCAGTCAAGTATGCTCGAGTGATAAGTTAGTCTCATCATTTATCCAAATTGTGTTGATCCTTGCTTTAGTTTTTTCAGTTAGGATCATAAAACTTGGTCTTGTGGTGTATTGAAATGTTTGTAGGAATAAAACACCATGTTTTGTACTTAATTGGTGTGTGGATGAGCTGAAATTAGTTGTTTTCTCTGCTTGAAATTATTGATGTTTTTAGTCAGCAAATTATTAATGTATTATTAAGATAAGTTTTGCATTATAACTTTTGCTTATGCTGGACCATTAATTGGACCAGCTGGTTCTTAATAACTTGAGTGATACAGAATTCTCTCTTTTTTCTTTTATTCTAAATAGTTTTTATGTGTAGCTAAACATGTAAAGCAAAAGGAATAATCTACAGTTAGAATGGTTGAGTATTTAACTACTTTTTCCGCCGCTAAAGGGGTATTTAAAAGAAGAAAGAAAACGATATTCTACCACATTAAATCCAGAAAATACTAAAAAGACCAACTAATAATAAATTAAGAATTAATATTAATGTTCTATAAAAAGAAAAACAAAATTAAAAAAAAAAAGAACTAATATTAATTGGTTGTTGTTTAAAGGTCAAATCATTAACTGTTAACATAAAGCTTTTCGTTCTTTTAACATTTATAATGTGATTCAGCAACCATTGGATATGCTTTAAATTAGTATTACCAATCTTTTTCAATATAATAAAATCTCAAATTGAGTAAAAATTAAAGACACAAGCAGGCAGGGTAAAATTCAATTACAGGAACAAATTGCTAACATCTCACTTCTGATTTACTTAACGACTAGAGCATAAAAATAATACTAATAAGCAATGGCAAGCAGAACTGGAATTTCAATAGTAACATAGTATATTTATTACTTGCAATTTTTAATCCTAGGCGTGCCTCATAACAGAAATAGAAAAGATTACAGGTCCTATTTGTCAATCACATTCAATATTTATTTAATCATGTACAACTATCAAAAACAGCAGTTTGATGCAGCTGCACCATCTCCTAAAACTATACTTCAAATGGCTTCTCAGCTTCTCGATTATTATCTGAGAATTGCCACATTAATCTGAAAAGTGTGCGCTACTGTAAAAAAAATGAGCGAAAATCATGAACCGAGTAGTTTCTTCCATCTAGCATATCCAAGAACAAGCAGGAAAAGCAGGAAACATCCGGCTGAACTGCTTCCAACAAAGTAGCCAAATACTCCATCTGTTTCGTATAATCGACATGGAATATTCATCCCAAAGAAACTTGCTATCAAGGTATCCATTGCTATTGCAAACGATGCAATGGTTAATGTCAGCTGGAGTTGAATGAGTTCATTTCGCTGGTTGCCAAGTTGGATATTGACGTAGTCTTCTGTGTCATCAATATACTCCCGAACCTGCATATTCAAGCAAGTAAAAAATTTAACTTAAAAAATATGAATTTGATGATAAACATAATTGCATTCAGTTTGAGCTCCAATTTTCTAATAAGTTGTGTAGATGAGTTGTGAAATTTGCCAACTTAACCTAAAACTTGCCACGCATACACACGCACAACACACACACAGAGGTTTGGTTAATCATTGATATCAGTTTGGACTTGGTTTATTTTTCTCAGTTTCTTTTTCCAGCCCTATAGCCAACAGCAACAAACTTTCATGACAAACACATTGAACTGGATTTCATCTGTGACTTGTGTGAAGCCTAGTAAACTTAAACAATTATCCACAAAAAGCTGATGCTCCTATAAAGATTTGTGGCAACTTTATAAACAGAACCTAGTAATTTTCTCAAACAAAAATCAATCAGGTAAATACTTACAGACAAGATCTTGTTACGTGTTCCATCCAACTGCATAAAATAAGCCTCAAGCAACATCTCCAATTCCTCCACATCGTTTACATGCAAAGTGTTGCCAGTCACAAGCCTCTCACTGCGACTAGAATTAAGTCTATGAAGGTGTGAGGAACCAGTAACGATGCTGTTTGAAGCTGCAGTTCCTAATAGGGCCTCGGATTGCTGATTCTGAATCCACTTCCTTGTCAGATATAAATCTGCCATATCTTCATTGTCATCTAACAGATGTTCAATTTCATCTCTAACCTAATATCAGCCAGAGATGCAATACTCAGTAACAATTCAACAAAAGATAAACTATGATGCAACAATATCAGAACCCACCCTGAGGAGGGAATCCACGTTGCATCTAAAAATTAATTCTCTAAAAGACTATCTGTCCAAGTGCATATTTTAAAGCATAATGCTGAACTTAACATGGAAAAAGAATGCGTAGAATCAAAGAAACGCAAATCAAAATCACTGGATAATATTAAGATAGTTTCCAAATATAAAAAGAAAAAAAAAAGCATAGCGATATTAATTAACAAATGTATACCAGTTCTCCAAACATTAAAGCAAATATAGAAATGAGGGGAGCAAGACTATGAAATGAATCTTTACTCAACTAATTAATATACTTCAATATAGTAAATATCAATAATTTTTCATAATACCAACTCCTTAGTCCAAACCAACACTTTCTAACTTTACATTACATCCAAGGTATAATAACCCAGAGCTCAGGGAACAAGGAAAATTTGATGGACAAGATGATGGAGGCAACAGAAAGCTGCAAGAGGCTTTCCTTTACTACCAAGTCACAATATGCTTGCACATCTGGAATATAAATTAATTAAGAGAACAGTAACGCTCCAGCATTCATGATTCCTGATAAAAATAACACATGCATACTCTTGGACTAATTATTTACTGAGACCTCAGTCATGCTCATGCATATATGATCCCCAAATAATCCATAACAAAACAATAATGAGAATTCTGTGTTTGGACAAAAAGTAGAGCCCTGAAAACACCAGTCATATAGACCAACAAAGATACAAGTTCCAGTGGACAATTAAGTTTTCAGTGTGAAATATTTTCTCCTAGAGGCAGAGAATAGACAATCCAGAAGCAGCAAACAAATTAGACAATCCAGAAGCAACAAACAAACACCAAATGAATGACATAGATGATTCAAAATGCAAACAATCAACTTCATGAACCCTTCATAGTTTAAAGAAGAAGAAGATTATGCTGATGATGATGAAGAAGAAAAGTCTGCCATGCAGAAATAGGTGGCATTAACTTAAGGACAATTTGTATGGCAAAACTCATCTGAAAAGCCCACCTTATTTCGTATGTTAATTTTCATTTTTCATCATTAGGCAGCAGGACAAATAGTGGTATAATGTACATCTAGATGAATTGCATTCACAAGTAAAAGGACTAAATAAATAAACAAATAGAACAAACTGAAAAGTGAAAACACCTTTTGCAGGCGTGCAAGCAGACATGTGAGGTTGCTTTTTCAAACTTAAACAAATAGAACAAACTGAAAACACCTTTTGCACACGTGCAAGCAGACGTGTGAGATTGCTTTTCAAACTTCGCACATGTTCAAGATTTTTTGTGCTGACATTTCTGGCCAGTTCATCCAGAACAGGATAAGCATCTCTTTCTAGGTCAGCCACATTGGAGTCCAAACATGTGCAGACAACTTCTAATGCGATCTCCAGAACCTGAAATTCAAATGGGAGTTCACATTGCAGACCCTCAACAGCTTCTGGAACAGGCAACCATTGCCCACCTGGTGAAGTATGCATTTCATTATCCTGGGTATCAGTAAGGCCTGCTTCCTGGGCATTGAATGGCCTTTTAAGAGGAATCTGTTGTCTGAGCTGATCTACAAATGGAAGAACCTCCTGGCGCAGAGGATCCAATATGAGGACTTCTTCTGCTGTGACTATAGCCCTTATGAACTCTAGATTGACAACCATAGCTTTCTCCCTCGCTAAAATTAGAAGAAAAACAAAATCACCTCCTATTCTTCCACCATGTATATACGTATGTGTAAAAAGAAAACAATAATATTCAATAGCGGACAAAAAGTTCTTGTTCCAAGATCCTTAGGATGAAACGATGGATCATCATTTCTTGGATTGTGATTAATGGACAAATGCTAAGGATCAAAAGATACAAAACATTTAACATTATAATAAAAAGGGTGAAGTCATTACTAAGTGATCAACAATGTTAATCAAATGATAGATAACTAACAACTAATTTCTTCATTATGCTATCTAGTGTGCACCACACACTAAAAAAAAATGTAAATAAAGGTAATACTAGCCCAGTATATTCGTTTAACTATCAATTTTGATGCAGCAAAGAACACCTTTAAAAGAAGCTGATTTCACCATGATCTTATGCCATCTCTGTTCTCAATTTTACTGCTTTCCTTTTCTACATGTATCATGGTATTATTAACACCAAATGAAATTTAGAAATGTCAGATGCTATTTTCATTCATGGTGAAAGTGGGACAAAGGAGATTAAAGAGTACGCTGCGTTAACGAATTCACATGGAAAATATAATTGATAATTATGATCCATTTCTATTTCCACTCTTGCATAACTGTTGCTATAAGTTCAACTATAATAAAAAAAATTGAAATATTTCATGCTTAAATTTAAGCAAAACATTAAATTGTTATGAAATCCAATTTCAGACAAAAAATTTACCAAGTATATTAGACGAGTGAGAAAATACAGGGCCAAGAATCCTCAAATCCCTTGCCGGAATCGCTGCTCGCTTAATAATCGTACTTTTTTCACATTCCATAATCTCCGAATTCCCAAACATATCGAATCTCATCCACAGTCTCGCCCCTCCCGCCTTCTTCTTCGTCTTCCCGACCGTAACCGCAGCCAAACTGTTATTATTATTACCATTACTGCCATCGTTCAATTGCTGGGGTGGCGATGTTGCTCTAAACGGAGGAGGAGGCTGAAGCACAGATGGAGGAGGAGAGGCTAGTCCCGCTTTCTTCTTCAATCGGCGCCTAGCGGCCTTGAAGAAAGAAAAGGACCTCCTCCCCATAGTCTCTCTTTATAATTAGGGTTTTGATATTGAGGGGCCACAGAAAATGGTGGCCCACTGATCGGAGATATGGTGGTGGCGGTGGTTTTTCCTCCGTCTTCTCCCTCTGGTGTTTGCGGTTTCTGCCATAAATGGCTCTTTTTGTTAGGATTTTCCGTTTGGATATTAGAATAATGAATTGCCATTTTTAAATACCGTTTTAAGTTTTAACCGGTCTTTTTCTTATCATGCTTTTATCAATGGGATTTTTTTTTTTAAATAATGTTTTTTTATAAAAAATTTATTTTACTTATATTTTTTAGATATAATTTCTAAATTCTTTCTCTTATTTCACCGTCTAATTTTAAAGTAATCACTATTTAAAATTTAAATATATTTGATGTATATTCAAAATATAAATAAATTTGATGTATATTTTATAATCAAGATTGTAAGTCTCCCTTCTTGCTCCGGTTCAAATCTCACCGATAGCATATTTTATACAATTTCTTTTTTTTATTTATTTTTATTTATATTTTTTGGATATAATCTTTAAATTCTCTCTTATTTTACAGTCTAATTTTAAAATAGTCACTATTTAAACAGCGTTTATTAAATCAATTCAGATAAAAAATTTTCACGTAAAGCTGAAATAATTTCCGGATAAAGATATATAATAGTCAAAATAAGACTGAAAAGCATTCCAAATTTTTTTTTTCAATCGTTTTTTAAATTTTGTATGATGAATTAAAAATAATGTTTTTTCAATTTTTTAGTTATTTTTTATCTTGAAAGATCAAGATATGAATATTTTAAAATATTTGTGAGACCAATTTTTTTAACAAATACTTAAAAAAATCAAAAAAGTGGGAATAATTTTATTTTATTTTCATTCCGTCTTTTTCAAGGTTAACAAACACTACCTTAAAATATAAATAAATTTGATGTATATTTTGTAATCAAGATTATAAGTTTCCCTGCTTGCTCCAGTTCAAATTTCATCGACAACATATTTTGTACTATTTCTTTCTTTTTCTTCATTTACTTTTATTTATATTTTTTAGTTTAATCTCTAAATTTTCTATCTTATTTCACCGTCTAATTTTAAAGCAACCACTATTCAAAATATAAATAAATTTAATTTATATTCAAAATATAAATAAATTTGATGTATATTTTGTAATCAAGATTGTAAGTCTCCCTTCTTGCTCCAGTTCAGATCTCACCGACAGCATATTTTGTATAATTTATTTCTATTTTTATTTATTTTTACTTATATTTTTTCGATGTGATATCTAAATTCTCTCTCTTATTCCACCATCTAATTTTAAAATAGTTACTATTTAAAATATAAATCAATTTGATGTATATTTTGTAATCAAGATTGTAATAGAAAAATTACATATAAAATTATAGTTTTTACTAAAATAATAATTTTGCTTAATTTTTATGAAATGAAAAATTATTATAATTTTCACAAAAATAGATAGACATATTTTCTATTTTATGAAAATTAAGTAAAATTATTCCACCACCTAATTTTAAAGTGGCCTTTATTTAAAATATAAATAAATTTGATGTATATTTAGTAATCAAGATTCAAGATTGTGATAGAAAAATTATAACTAAGATAATAATTTTGCTTAATTTTTATGAAATGAAAAATTATTATTATTTTCACAAAAATAGATAGACGCATTTTCTATTTTATAAAAATTAAGTAAAATTATTCCACCACCTAATTTTAAAATGACCACTATTTAAAATATAAATAAATTTGATATATATTTAGTAATTGAGATTGTAATAAAAAAAGTCACATATAAAATTATATTTTTGTGAATTCTATGCCTTTTGGTGTTCCTGTTATTGAAAATATTCCTGCTGGTTAAGGCTCATTGCTGCTTGAGGATGCTATAGGACTTGCTCTACCTACGTCGTGTCCACTAGTTCTTCACGCATTTGCCTATTTTTCTTATCAAAATGAAATCTATATGTCGTGCTTTAAACAAAGTATTCATTACTTGAAAAAGTAAATTACTACGCAATATTCGTTATATAATTTTGAAAAGATACTAATATAATTGTAAGAAAAATATAAATTGTTACTGTTATAATAATTTTTCATTTCACAAAAATTAAGCAAAATTATTATTTTAGTTAAAAAATATAATTTTATATGTAATTTTTCCGTTACAATTTTGATTACTAAATATACATCAAATTTATTTATATTTTGAATAGTGATCACTTTAAAATTAGGTGGCGGAATAGGAAAAAAAATGTAAGTAAAAATAAATGGAGAAAAAAAAAAGAAAGAAATTGTACAAAATATGCACGGTTTGAACTCAGGCAAAAAGGGAATATGCAAAATGCATTTACCACTTAGCCCAATATATCATACATAATTAATTCTGAAGATGCAGTACTTCACTACGTTATCAGATTCTAGGCCACCTCTGAATATGCAGCCTAACGTTGCATCATTGTTAGGTGTAGCAATCGGATCGGGTTGGATGAAATTCGATTCACCTATGAACCATCGTTAAGGTCATTATTGAGTTGGATTTTTTTTTTTTAAGTGGATTCGTACAAGGAATCGGATATCAAATAGACTAGATGTTATGTTACCATCTATCAAACAATGAATTTATCCCAATCTCATTTCAAAATTTTGGGATCTCAAGTTCAAATTTTTTTCCTTCGTATGAGAAGGGGAAAAAGTTCATACTTTAACCATAAAAACAATTACAATTAAGCTCAATATACTGCAAACATTGATGATTAAAAGAAATCCAAGAAGGCTAAGAAAACAGGGATGATAATCAAGAGAACAGATGATACATCTATGATCCACTGCAGTTGTCAACTATACAATCTAAGAATTACAGTTTACAGCAACAAAACTTTCCTCAAAATTCAGGAACAGCAAATGGCAGAAAATTGGAAAAGAAGTTATGGTGCAGAGAGGGGAATGGGATTCACTGCACTTTGAATTCGTCTGAAAGCAGTCCTCACTCTTTCTTTGAGACCTTCATTTTCCCCTTCAACATCCCCACTCTGTTTGTCAAGCTGAGCCACATTACCATCAATGCTTATAATAAGCTTACCATTCTCTCCACGCTTCACATCTCCGAATAGCGAAACAAGAAGTGCATAAATAACCTTTTCTGCCTTCTTCTCATTTTCTTCGTCTGACTTCACAGCTTCTGCTTCTGACTCGACCACCACCTTTCGAACCTCCCGACTGATGTTCAGAACAAGAGCCACAACTGAGTCAGACACCATATCACTTATAGGATCTGCAGTCCAATGAAGGGAAACGTGTTTATCAGAGTCTTGCTTGATTGTCACTCGCTTATGCACTTGCAATGTTGGAACCCCTGAATCCTCATCTGTCCCAGATTCCACGCTCTCATACATCTGCTCAAGCCGATGCTTTATCACACCAAAGGCACCAGAGAATGGAATTGTAGTCCTCTGAGTAACATTTGCTGTTGATAGCTGTGAGAATACATGGAGATCGTCAGGTGCCATAATTTGGTAAGTGAAGCCCTTCTTCACTAATATGCCACTGACAGTATCACCAACCTCTGGTGTCTTCTCAGCTAGTTTCCCAATAACCTTCGCCATCTTTTCAGAGTTGAAATACATCTCAACAGACTGACAATTCTTAGGGGTGATGATTTTGGTGTTGCCATCTGCAAACTCTGTTATGAGCTTCTGTTTGAGCCTTCCCATCTCATTAGCCTCTCCATGAACAAGAATTATGTTAGGAGGCATGAGCTCTCTCAAGAATGTGCTCGTCTGAGCATAATCAGCATGGGCAGAAAATGAGATATAATGAACCTGCATGTTCAGCGGAGCACTTAGCCCATTCATTAGCGTGACCTCCTTTGGTTCATTAATGATGGTCTTGGCTGGTGTCCCTTCAACAACATATCCAGGTATTACACAAGCATTTTTCTTATCACTGCACCACATATCGAACAATTGCCTTGACAACCCACTTTGCAGTCCACCAGGACTTGCCATGACCACCGATGGGCCAACGTCGGTGAAATCTTCAATGCTATTTAATGGTGATATGTGCTTGAATTTGAAGGGGTTTGAGTTAGCAAACTGATTACGGATCCTCTCATTCATTGAAAGGATATACGTCTGATAAACAGTAATACTCTTTTTGGCAAGGGGAGAAGCATAATATATGGGAATGTTATGGAGCTCAGGATGGTTTGCCCAAAACTCATCAAGGATCAAGAGGAGTTCTTGAGCACGGCCAAGGGCAAATGCTGGGATTAAAACCCGTCCTCCTTGTGAAACGGTGGAGTGGATGACATCAGTGAACCGCTTCTCCCGAATATGCCGAGGTTGATGGAGCTGAACCCCATAAGTGGATTCTATTATACAAATGTCAGGGGAGAATTGTGGCATCTCAGCAGCACGAAGATGCCGATCTTCTTCCCGAGAGTAATCTCCAGTATAGAGTACTCGGACACCGGCAATGTCAACCATGAACATGGCAGCACCAAGAACGTGGCCAGCAGTATAGCACCAAAATTTTATGCCATTTACCTCCACAGTTTGATGGAAGTCAATAACCTGCAATTACAAGAATTGTTAATGAACTGTGGGCATCATTAATCCATAAAGAGGTTGACAGTCTTGAACATGCTCAGCCACATACATGAATACATGCACACAATAAAGGTGCATGCTCATAAATCCAGCACTATGAGGTTATCCAACCATAACATGCAGAAAAGACAAGCAATATAGAAAACAAAAGGTCTGAAACACAATTGATGGGCATGAATGTACAAATGCACACCAACTACTAAACAATTGATCGCGTAATCTGAACACTGCTAAAACACCCTTCTGTATCACAACTCAATCGGGCAAGTGCCTCACTTTGAGGTATCATAGGGCGACGTCACTTAAAAGAATAATACAACCCAAACTCCATCATATTTTTAGTTGAGATACAGCGTTGCAAGTTCTGACGCCAAACATGACAAGCAGGGAAGAAATACCCATCAACAAGATCTGCAGAAGGTAAGTTCACTTTGATGGAAGCGATAAAAGTATTTTGACGATGTTCATCCATTACTTTCTTTAAAAGAGGTTTTTTTTTTGGAAACAATTAAATAGATAAATAATAATAATAATAATAAATAATATAGTGCATTATGGTAATATGAAAGTAACATCAACTCAAACAAACAATGCATGAACATGGAACTAATTTAAAGAAGTGACATTCAGCAGTCAATAATAGTTTCACAATGGATTGCCCAGTCCAAGGACTACTAATGTCAACTAAGTCCATTTTTCTCATTGTGGACATAAACACCCAAAGAATGCAAGGAATGACAAGGAAGAATAATAACAATCCTACCAAGAATATTGGAGAAGGCGAGGTTTGAAATAGGTAGAAAGAAAAAAGGCCACAGTAATAAGATAACACGCACCTCAATTTTGTCCATAGAACGGTTTATGTCTTGTTCATTAAACAACATATCTTCAACTGAAACCTTGCTAACTTTAACATAATCTGTTAACAGCAGCTTGTAGATGGCCTTAGTTGCATGAGTCATGAAAACACGGCCCCTAAATGTGGTCTAATAAGAAGCCCATGTATTAGCTTAAAGAAAGTTGAACAAGTAGTAGTAATCCATCAAGAAAGAAACCAACCTTCTCCAAGAAATAAGGTAGAGATGCAGCGTGATCCAAATGAAAGCTGCAAGCAGAAAGCATCACCCATAAAAATGAATAAAAATGACAAATTTGAAGACAGAGAGAGAGAGAGAGAGAGAGAGGCAAACAATTTTAATTCAGGAATGGCAGATAGTGGCATTGGAACTACTAATTGAACCAATGAAGAAAAAGAAGAAGATTCAAGGCAAACACTACTTGCAAACCTTTTGAAATACTATGTGCTTACAACTTCAATCCAATATCACAAAAAGTTCTCATTATTGCAAGTTACTAGAAAGAGAAGCAAACAAATAAAGAATCTCCAATACAATTTATGTCTCGTACTTGCGTTGGATGTGTCCATTATTACTCTTCCAACCTATACTTAATCCCCCTTGCTGAAGCCACGAAACTAATAAGCTAGAGCAACAAAAATAGTCAGACTTCTCCCCAGTTCTGAATGTCTAGTTCATAGTTGCTTTTTGCATATTCTGATGCAAATAACCATCCAATGCATTTGTTACATCAATCAAACACAAACAACAATGGTTATCCTTAACCCAATCACCTAGGGAGAGAAAAGCCATAGAGGATCACAAGTTATGCAAGGAAGCAAGCAACTATAAAATTGATTAAAACTCATTTAGCAAATGATAAGTATGTTTAGCCAAACTACAGGAAATCAAAATTCGTGAACTTAAAATATCATATTTCACTAGAAACTGACATTTAACAAGTAAATTAAGCAAAATTGACAAAAGAAATACATACTGAGTAATAAGAAGCACATCAATAGTAGAAGGATCAATCTCATCAAAGTATGGCAATGCAGCCATGCCAGAGTAAGCCGGATGAATTCCACAATCAAACTACATCACAAACAACAGAGAAAATCAAAAACCCATTCGCAAAAATAAAAAATAATTAAAAAAAGTTTAACAATCAAATTAACCAATAAATGGTACCAAAACAGTCTTCCCCTTGAAGGACATGTACACACAGGACCGGCCCACTTCATTGCCAGCCCCAAGAGGAGTTACAGTTAGCTGGTCCCCTTCTCTGGTTACTGGTGCATCTCGTTTTTTCAGAGATGGCGGTTGTCCCGTCGACGCCATTGCTCGACAAAACGTCCTTTTCAGCAACAATTCAAAAAAAAAGAACGAAAAAAAAAGGCCTCAATTCCAAATCAGGAACTAAGAAAATTTGATTTCACTCCGCAATAAAAAATTTCAGCAACACCGTGAGAGCTCAAAGAAGAAATGTCGCAGAGCGTTTGAAACCCTACCCGAAACAGTGGAAAACGGGTCAAAATTAGGCGGGATAAGTGAAATATGGTAATCGAACCGGCCGCCGAAAAGGATTTAAAGGCTCAAACAAATAGAAAAAACCGAGTCGAAGAAATTATAAAACAAACGACCACAGTGGGAGTCGAACCCACGACCTTCTGATCCGAAGTCAGACGCGCTAATCCACTGCGCTATGCGGTCTCTCATGTTCACTTCTCAAATTAATTTCTATTAACAAATAAATTGTTGATTTAGATATACTTTTCTCTCCTTGATCACTCAATGTAATGAATATGAAAAAAGAAAACTTGAAGCAATTGGATGGTAAGAATATTCAAATATCAGATCTTATACTATATGAAAATCTAAAGTTTAATGATGCAAGCATAGAATAAAATATATATAAAAAAAAGATTTAATATTCCTCCCAAAATTTTACGGCACAAAAGAAAAAAAAAAAAAAACAAAGGTTCAAAATCTGAATTAGTACAGTAAAACAAAAGGAAACTTGCATTGAGATGGTAAGCACGACTATAGTATCCCATCAGAGTCCTTTACATTAAATTTATCAGTGTCAAATTGTTTTAGCTCGCAAAATTTTCTTTACAATTGCACATTAGCAATACTCAAGCTTAGAACAAAACTAATCTGCACATCAACAGTCTGGCCTTACTTCAAATTCTGTCTAATTTGTATGTACTTATTCACAATTGCAGTTTAACTTCATCAACAAACAATGTTTCAAACATAATATTATGTGGTTAAAGCATCAGGAAGAGTAGTGGGGGCTCCAAGAATCTTGCCACCAACATCAGGAAATGTTTCATGACCTTTCAGTGCAGTCACCTTCCCATCGTTGCTGACATGAACTGGGTATTGCATCAAGTGTCCCCTCATTTCCATGCCTTCCTCTGAGACATACACCTTCCAGTTATTCTTCGCAATCTTGTTAACATTCTTCATGCATTTTCTTGTCTGTGGTTCGCGGAAATCCTCCTCCAGGATGCCTAGGTGCTCAGCCCACAGAGACATGCGGTAACCATATACCTGCACCAACAGAATAAGATCAAAAATATCGCCAGTCGACATATAGTTCAGTCTCTCATGTTAGAATAGTTTGATATTGTAGCACTTGGTGCCAATTTAATTATCATACTTATTGGCCAAACAAATTATAGGATCACTTCACGACTACGGCACTGGCAAAAAATTGCACAAAGTAATTCACAAATGATCGCTGCTGTACTGATAAAATTTGAACTCTTTTCTGCATCTCTTTGCTAAATTATGATCATTGATTATATACTTAATCTCTACTGACCGAATGGTCACTGCTTGTTTTATCATTCTTTATTTACTTAAGAATCTTGACCAGTATCAATGCACTCTAGACGATGGATTGATTGGGAATCCTCATTCCTCAAATCTTTGTAATTCTGAATTATAATTTAAACCATTTCCCCTGTCTTTTCATCAATATTTAACCCCATAAAGACCAGATTTTCTGTTAGAACCACCAGCCAGGAAGAACTGAATAAAGGAAAAAAAAAAAAAGGTCCAAAAAAGCATATAGCGAGAGATTTTGAAAAATGACATGTTTTAAAATGATACTATTCACAGCACGTTTAAATAAATAAAACTGGAAAAGGAAGTTTAAGATAGCAGTTATTTGAAAATTGTTCTGCTATGGCAGCAGAAGTTTCAAACCTGGCCACGTGGATGAGAAGTTTTTTGTGCCCATGTGTAAGTTGGTTGGTAAGCACCCATCGCGATTTCTGTATCTCTGGAACCATCCAATGATCTCTGGTTAATGTTTGCTGATCCTATGATTAAATATTCATCATCAACTATCATTCCTTTGGAATGGACATAAATCATAAATCTGCGGTTTTTTTGGGCTGCTGCCTGTTAAGAAAAGCAGAAGAAAAATCTATAGTTCAGCATTCAGTTCAATGTGTGAAATTAAAACGATTGATGTGAAGCCAAAAAAAAGAAAGTGATTTAAATTTATCGGCCAAGTTGACAAAACAAGGATTCTGATTTCCTCAAAAGAAATCATATAATAAGTTTATCCAACCAAGCACAGGCCAAGGAGCAAATCATACTCATTGAAGAAAGACATATTCTGAAGATAGCACCTGCATCTAACTTAAGTATAATAAGCCAATTTAATATGTTCTTAGTTAGCTAATGTAAAGATGAAAGGTCAATATTTTATACCAGTTGCATATTCTGAATGAATATTAAAGATGAATGTCAAAGTTTGAGTTCTTGAAAGTAAATAATGAAAAGCAATCTAATAATGCTTCCAAGAATAGATGAGACAGGCATACTAGAGAACGATTTTCAGATAGCCGACTAGGCTGGGATGAACTCGGTTCAGATGAAGGTTCGCGTTTGCCAAGGCAATAAAAGTTTAAGTAGTCTCGTGGGCTTTGATCAGAAAGGCCTGCTTCCTGAAGTGCCTTAGCAATAATATCATACATCATGCCCATTGTTTGCCCCTGTAGTAACAGATAAGTTTCAAAGATCAGCAATTTCCTTTCCTCTCACCAGAAATAAACAATAACATGAGTCACCCATGCAGAAGTATTATAAATCTAGAGAAGTAAAATGCAATAAGCAGAATTATAATATTAAGAGTATAGTTGGCAAAAACAAAAGTCGAACCTGCCAAAATAAAATTTCCTGCACAGAAGAACTAGTAGGGATACCCTCTGGCCACATTGGTATTACTATATACACTGAGAAGTGTTCATTTGCTTTGATTTTGCTAGCTATTTTCAAGGCTATTTCCATAGGGACTAAATTATCTGCACCTGCTTAAAGAGAAAACTTGCAATTAAGATTTCCATACACAATGCATGAAACAGAAAAACAGACAGTGAAGTACTTTTATGTTATTCATTAGATCAAAATCAGAGGACACATAAATTTTTTAGCAGTTGGGCATCATTATATGTCTTCATTTAATCGAATGAAAAATGATGACCCTGCAAATTAGTTACCTGCATTTTTGTACGATGGCCAAGAGTAGGAAGATCCAAGAAAATACTGATTTTCTATGTATATGAAATGTTGTGCTGATCTTATTGCTTTTATATATGCTGTGTGGATGCTTTTATCTACTTTCAGGTTCTTTCCACACACAAGATTCTGCAGAAAAAGTGCGAATTTGCTGATTTTACTCAGAATGGTTGCACATAAATATAAAGAGAAAGAATTACTGTAAATCGTTCAACTCCGTATGGCACATAGAAGGATTACATAAATCTGGTTCTAACCTGAGCTGTAGCTTCCTCAATGGCCTTTGGAAATCCCCTTACAGATCCTGAGTCAATGGACCGGAATATCTATAAAAGCAAAATACATTCGGTCATAATATGCAGGTTTAAATCAAAGGCCCAATATGAGTGCATGATCTTCAATAAAACCAATTTCCTGCCTACCTGCACATGCCAGTTCTCGGGATCTTCTTCATCAGTGAGCCGCACATTTTTGTCACCATCAGGACCAGGAGTAGGAGTGGGTATCCAAGAAACACGGTCCAGCCTTATCAAGGCATCATCGTTCCAATGCGTAACCTTTCTGAGCCTAAAGTCACGCCATTTTGTTGCTTTTCTCCATCGTTGTTCAAAATTTGTCAATACATCATAGGCAGCTGGACCCTCAATTTTGCAGTGCACATCATGCCATGGTTGCCTTGGACTTTTGGCATTAGACTGCACATTTAACAGACACACAATGATTACCAACTCATGCTAAGACTTTACATCTGTTTTTTCAGCTGTAATTTGTTGCTTTCTCAACGGGGAAAACATATATAAAGCAAATGACTTAACATATGCAAAAAGGGACCCTTCTAGACTATCATCAGAAAATTAACATCCCTTCTGCACATCTAGTCATGAAATGACACTATGATTTTCATCAGAACCAAAAGCTGATGATACAATCAATCAGTTCATTAGAACTACGTGCTCTTCTTTACCTTCTCAAATGTGCTACTTGTTCTTGGATATGGAAATATTTAGTATTTTAAACTGAAACCAGAAGATGCACTTTCACATATTGTATTAGTTCCCATCATTAGTCAAACGCAATTAACCATGCATTATCACACATCTGCCATACACATGGTCCTATAGATTTGAGGTAACCACTCACAGGGAATGTAGGATTGTGAAAATCATCTTTAAAGACAGTGTCAAGATCACGAAAAAGTCTGTGCTCAGGAGTGTCATATCTGCCATCACACAAATCCAGGCCACCAATGAAAGCAGTAATTTTCCGGTTACTTCCAGAAGCTTGACTGTCGAGAACCACACACTTCTGATGATGCGTAAAGAGGGTTCCTACAATCTGTACTAGGAACAAAAACCAAAAATGATTTACAACCTTGTATTCTACGGAGATTGATGATTAAAAAGTCTTTTATTCATATAAAGCTACAGTTATAGTCATGGATTGGTACATAATATCGAATTACATGCAAGTCTGAATTCCAAATGTAAATGCTCCACACCTTTTGCTTGAAAATGCTAAGCTTGTTGCTGGCATAGCGAGGTGCAAGAACACACTGGATACTAGAGTTTTTGAAGTACTTTTTGGCTTCTTCGTCATGGGTCTGCATCACACCATCCTGCATTCAAGTTGGCATTGAAGATAGTAAACATATATCTTTATAGAATGGAAATTCCAATCTGAAATATTACATCGCATTTATCATCCCTATGATAACAAAGTACCTAGAAAAAAAGATAAACGAAAAAGAAAAAAAAAAGGGCATCTGGGTTTGATTTTTCTTTCTGCTTCATTTATGTTCAATTTCAACCAGAAAAAACTGCAGCCAGTTATCATATAGATCACTTAGCAGATAATTCTTAGTAAGCCTCTCTGACTGGCCAAAGGGACAAGAAAAATGAAAATGGACAACACGCAACAAAAGAATCAGTTGCATGAGCTATTTGCAATATACATTCAGGTTTCTTGAGTGTTACCGTTTTCAAGTAAAATTTGTCATGTGAAGTTTTGTCATCCCATATCAGCAAATTCACACGGACCCCTTCCTGTGACTTGTATTTCAATAACTCTCCAAGAGTAAGATCTCCAGCAGAAGGTAATGGCTTTGTTGGCTCCCTCACAAGCTTGATTGGATGGTGTACTGACCATCCAATAATATATATCAGGTGATGAGCTTCCAAAATAGCATGGCATATATCTTCCCAACACCTACTGTGCTCATAAACACTTCCACCATCAAGCAAAATACTAGGCAGTGCACCATCAGGTATATGGGCATCTTGATATAAAGTCAACATCCCTCCTTTGCGAAGTGGAAAGTATGTATCAGGAATTCCCGAGTAATCTGGCCCAGTACCAACGCCATCTTTATATAAAGAGTTTTCCCTAACTGACTTAAACTGAATGGAAATATGTAATTCAGGAACAGATTCTGTTGTACCAAAATTGCCAATGATGGGAAACCAATCATTAATCGTATTGCCTGTTAAGACTTTCTCAACAGGTATATATACTACTCCAATTAGTTCAGCTCCAAGCACGTCATTATCCTTAACATGGAACTCCACTTTTACAACAGGATGGGAAACTAGAACACGAAAATGCTCATCCCACATTGGGTTCTCACAGTTGGAAATTACTCGAGTTTGAGCTATAGTCGCCCCCGCAAGGCAGACGGATACATAGGGGTCACTAGTGATTATTTGATGTTTACCTGACTGGCTAATGTGTGCCTTTTTGGATTGACATTTGCAAGGTTCTAATAAAGAAAAACATCTTCTCATATTCTCTGAAGGTAGATCCATATTTGGAAGAAATTTAGCTTCTATAATCCACATATCCAATTCACCATGCAAAAAGACAGTTTCCTTAGAAGCCGTAATCCCATTACGTGGAGTCTTTGGGGCATGATTGCTAATGCTACCCATTCTGACTGGTTAACTAAGAAAATATCAACAAGTTTAGATTAAAACAAATCCATGGTCCATGACTTAGAACCCAATATCAGACTATGAAGAACTAGCAGAGGGAGAAACATGTAAAAAAATCATTAATTTTGTTAAAATATAATTTGCATATTCCTCTCTACATTTGGACACTTTTGAGCTTTGCTACTTCACAGAAGTTCCTAATATCATAATCAACCATTCAGGCAAGATTGAATAAAAATCTGATTTATCAACAAGAGGTTGCAGTCCCCATAAACTGATCTTGAAAGCGTCTCTTCCTGATTACATCAAAAAGAAGAAAAATTTTTAAAAAAATAGAAAATAGGATCAGATTATGGAAAAATTATTGTGCTACAATTCATTGATTAAGTGTTCTCTAGATACAAGCCAATGTACACTATGGCAAAAGATAAGTCAGCACATACCATATTTGCCAAATTTAAGCTCTTCCAAAACTAAAAATAAGTAATGTTAAATAATCCCATTACATTAATTCAATATATTCTCTAATTACGAATAAAATTAGCAGGAAAAAATTGCTTAACGATGATTGAATTTCTGAAAGTATTGATGTAAAAAAGGCATATACTAGAGATACTACTTAATCAGGAACATAAACCTGTATAAATCATTCATGATTGCATGTTATCTGCGTTCTATATGTAACGAAAGAAACTACAACAGTATGTACAAAATAAATATTCACCTATTATGGATGATTTATTATAAAATCTTCGAAACACAATATATCCTAAGTTTTAATCGCTGATGATTCTAAATTGTACATTCAGCTAAATAAAACACAGGGAAGCATCAGCTAACTTTAAGAAGATTTCTTGTAATGGATCTAATATCTTAATTTTCAAGTTTCATGCAAAGCATCTGGTTATTTTTGCTCAAAGGCATGGCTTGAAACCACTTGAGTGAGACAGGAGCAAGAAGCAAAACTATGAAGAAGCATTGCTATTAAAAACACAAGTGTAAAACTCTGAGCAGCTAAATATTTAGTCCACAAATTGATGTTTTTGAAGTTGAGATGGACATGAAAAGTAGATATTTTTCTTTATGTGCTACAACGGGGGAAGAACATCAACGATGATGTCTTACATAGAAATCACTGGACTTGGTTTCAAGAGGCTGAAAACATAATGATAACTTCATGATGAGAACTTGCCCAAAAAACTAAAAATTTGGGGGAGGGCTCCCAGTATCTTATCTATCAACCTCAAGTCATTACTGATGAGGCACATTGAGGCATTGACGCATTTTAAAGGAGGCATTGTGGACTGATAAAGCACTCACAATGACAAAATCCAATTGTAAAGGAAGGTTGTACTGGTCAAGGATGTCAAATTTCATGCAGTTGTTGTAAGCATTATCTGCCAATCTATGCCACCAAGATATACATCTAAACAAAAACATATCCACTTCCTTACCTGATTCTTCTACTAGACCAAGTCAATTTGCCAATTTCACAAATGTTACTTACTGAAATCTGTTGAATCTAAACCAGTCTCCAATCCATTGAATTGGAGTCTTCAATGAAGTCTTGAAAAGATGCAAAAGAGACTTTGTATAACAGAATCATAAATTATAGTGTCATTTGCAGCACAGTTTTTTTTAAGTTACGATGTTTTAGATTCTAGACCTTTTCCCTGATTTGATTAGAATCTAAAACATCAAGTCTACTTTTCAACTCCATTCTTTTTATAGCACATGGAGCAGTCACTATATTAAATTATATATTCCTCTGGATTTTAAAAACTAATTATAATATTTGCCAATCCTAAAAAAAAAATAAGGCAATTACACGACCATCATTATCTAAAAGAAGGAAAGATCAAAGATTTAATCGATCAAACCATAAAAGTAGCAACAAAGGGCAATCAAGACCCCCAAAAACGAATAATGCAGCAAATTTAAGCATCTAAAAAAAAAAAAAAAGAACCATAACATAAGGTTCAGCAAAGCCCAATAGTTTCTTTCTTTCAAAAAGTTATATTATTGTTCAAATCACAAGCTAATGAAGGTTAATGTTTAGTACGAATCGTAAGATTGTTACCTGAGCAAAGAGATGAAGCGAAGAAGAAGAGACGTAGGATCAGAGGATAGACATTAAAGAGAAAAGAAGGACATAATGAGAATTTTCCTTCTGTAAAAATATAAAAAAAAAATTAATTGAAATTATTGAGAGATTCATTTGCAGGAAAAGGAGAGAGAAAATTTGAGGCGAAAATGGCGGGAAAATCCTTCTATTCTTTTCCATGTCCAGAGCAGGGCAGAGCAGAACAAACGGTTTTTCCATGTCATATTAAAAATATTATTTATTATTAAAAATACTATTTTTGAAAAATTATTAAATAATACTTATCATTTTTTTCCTAAAAAGAAGAAGAAAATATTATGCCAACAAAATAAAAATAAAAGATAATAAAAATTATCAGCTAGCTCCATTTCACCAAAATACCAGCTCATTAATATGGCATATGGTTTCATTAAAAAAAAGTTAAATATGAAAAAATGATCTTAATATTTACCAAAAAGATTAATTTTACTTCTAATATTTAATTACATGTAATGCTATCCATAAAATTATCAAAATGCTATAATTTTTCTTCTAAAATAACGAAACCGTTAGTTTAACATTATTCCATTAAAATGGTGTAATTTGCTCGTATCGGTAGTCAAAAGATAGAATACGGTCAAATTAAAAAGTGTTACTTCATAAGAAAATTTGCACAATTTTGATAACTTTAAAGATAATATTAATGGTAAATTTAATTTTTTTGGTAAACATTAAGAGCAATTTTACACATTAAGCCAAAAAATACATGATTTTAGATTTTAGCAGCAGTAATTGAATTTTTTTTACAATAAAAATTGAATCATCTGTTTTGATAAAAAAAAAAAAAAGGATTGATCTGTATGAATAGCTATGAGATAAAACATGTTCTATAAATTCAGAATGTCCTATATATTTTTAGAATTAGGATAGGTAAAGAGAACATAGAAGAAAAGTAACCCATTATCCGTTCCATTTGTATAACTTTCTGTAACTATTAAAAATTTAGAATTATAAATTAGTGAATTATAGTGGTTAAATATTAGTGAATTTCAAATTCAGAATGAATCTACTGATTTCATATTGGATTTAAAATAATAAATTAATTTTAATACATTAAAACAATACTTAAATATTACTTGAAATATATTGAATAATTGGATTAATGTGAATTGTAATGCGGTTTGATTTCTAGTTATCGAACTAAAATAATTAAAAATTAAAATTAGAAATCAAAACCAAACTAGATTTCGAATTTATGAACCAACACCAAAGTAGACTTCGCATTTATGAACCATCGGATATATACATGCGTAATTTTAAAGAGGTCAATTGGCATTGATTATTGAAAACAATCGATTTGTTTGGCACTTTTTTTTTTATTTTTCTGCAGATGTTGATAGTATTTTAGCTAATGATACCATGGGCATTTTGTTCACTCAGCAAATTTCAAATTAACTATTTATTTTTCTTCTTCTTATATATATATATATATATATATATATATATATATATATATATATATATATATGGGAATGATTATTGAAAACATAGAAGTGTTTATAAAAAGATTTAAACCTATGTGAAAAATAGGAAAATATCATGCCAAATTTTTAGCAAAATTCTTATTAGAGAGGTGCAACGGCCGGTTTAATTCAATAACCGAACCAAAATAATTAAAAATCGATCTTTTAAAAATTTAATCAATCGAATCAAACCAAACTTATGAAATAATCAAATACTAACCAAATCAAAATTTTCGATTATTTTGATTCTGTTAATAAAAAAATCGAAAATTAAAACTATTTTTTTAAAAAAATAAAAAATTAAGTTTAAAAAATATACAAAATTACAAATCATAATATACTAAAATAAAAACATTCAAATTGTATAAAATATAAGTCCAAATTAAAAATACAATTTCAAAATATATAATAAATAATATAACAAAAACTGTTAAATAAATTTTTCTATTCCATCAACCTTCAATTCAATCATTAAAATTCCAAATTATCAACTAAAAAAACGAATATTAATAATTGATAAATATATTCATATAATTTACAACTCAAAATAAAATAATTTACATATACAAAATAATTACCCAATTAAAAAATTAAAAAAATTATCCAATTAAATAAAATTTCGATCGGTTCGATTTTTTACTATTTTCCCTTTTCAAAACTGAACAGAACCAAAATAACTAAACTTTTTTAAAATTTCAAATCAAAAAATCAATTGAATTAAAAAAAATCGATCAATTTGATTCAATTTTTCAATTTTAACCGAAATTTGCACATCCCAAATGCTCATAAAATATGCATTCTAATAACTGAAATTCTTTTATACCACCAACCGAAATTCAACCAATTAAAAAATTTTATTAGACAAAAATTATCCCATTTTCGTAATTTAATTATTTTTTTTTATTTTCAGTTATCAACCCAACCGTGAAACTGAAATTTACATATTTTACCGAACTAATCAAGCCGTGCAAACTCTTGCGGGTAGCACAAGTTTTCTCGGAAAATTGACAAGTTCAAAGAAAAATGTAAAGAGAGTTTTCTTGGTAATGATGGAATGTGGATGGAAAATTGTAGGAAAGCAAAAATCATCCATTCACATTCTCCCCTAAAAGATTAGGGGCGACAGTCCAACACTTGAATGCATTCCATGTCTCATGGACAAAATATATAAATATATTAAGTCCCAAAGAAACTGATTTTCATTTTGCATCAAATGCGAAAAGTTCAATCTTACTCTTCAATCAAGAGATAAACAAAAAGTAAAACTATTTACACAACATGACTCAACATTGTTTTACTTAGACCAAGTGAACTACGAGAGTGATTTACAGGTCTCTTCTCTAGGTTGCCTTCAGATATTTCTCATAATGTCTCCTAATATCTTCCCTGCAAAACCAAAGTACTCAGAAATGGTGTCTTATCAATTGCCAAGGCAAGAATGTTTTCTACACATTTCAAAACCATTATAATTATTTTTCATCTTCATTTCAAGATATGCAACTGAGCATGATATCATATTATAATTGTTAATACTAAGTTCAATGAAAAGTGTCATACTTGGTTCGTCCCAGTTTGCCCCGTTGGTGCATAAGGCGGTTGCTCTCCATGCATGTTCCTCTGCTCCATTTGTGAGAACCTCTGACCTTCACCAGGATAGCCCTGTCCATAGCCAGCATTTCCACCATGCCCTTGAGTTCCACCATGTCCGGGAGAAAAGTTCCTGCTGTCTCCTCTAAAGTCCCTCTGATCTCCTTGTGGAAAGCCCCCTTGGCCTTGGGGATAATAATTTCCTTGTTGTCCTTGGCCGTAATTACCCTGATGTGGACCTCCCATCTGGCCTTGAGGATAATGACCTCCCCGCTGTCCTTGGTTGTAGTTGCCCTCGTAAGGACCTCCTCTATTCGTAGGCATCCTTTCTCCCTGTCCTGGAGGACCATAATTTTGCCTTGGCGGGTAATTTTGTTGATTTCCGTAGTTCCCACCACCTTGCATATATCCTTGTTGATTGTATTGGGGATTCCCACCTCGTTGCTCATATCTCTGTCCAGGGTTTCTATTCCTGTCGTTGAATCTTCCTCCCCTCTTGTACTGATAAGGAGGTGGTCTTGGTGTTATCACTCCATTCTCATACTTGTCTCCTGAAAGCACATGAACAGATTCAACAAATGAACTCCATACAAGATTGCTCCTTACACAGCAACCATAATTAGAGCTTATGTTATGTTATTGAATGCAGACAGCAACAATAAAACACTTTGGTCCTTCAAGTGTTAAAAATAATTGGATTCGTTCCTCTCCCTCCCCGCCCTCACCCAAAACACAATGCAAGAAAAACAAAGAATTTCACAAGAGAAAATCTCACCTCCATACTGCTTGTTTGCTGGATCAATATAAGAATCTGGTAGCACAAAAACAACTCCAGGTATGTCTGCATAAAGGAAATCACAAATTCAGTAGCTATAACTTAAGATCTAACTAACATCAGTTTATTAAATAATATACAAGAAGATCAGCCCTTTAAATTTTTCTGACTGCTCTTCTGTCATCACAGCCTGAAAGCCTTGATAAGTAGTGGTGCTACAAGCATATATTCTTTTCTTTGCCTCCTCAATACTGCAAACAGGAAACGATCCTATCAGCCATTTTTAACCATTAAAATTCAAACATCGAGGATACTTGAGTTCTGCACCACATCGCCCTAATAGGCAATGCAAAACAAGCCAACCCTCTATTACACACACACACAAATTACAGCAGAAACGGTGGAAAGAACCATATTTTCAGTTAGGTGGTAAAAATATCTACAGGCGCATTAACGCAGCCTTCAGTTAGGTGGTAAAATAGTCTACTGCCGCATTAACGCAGCCTAATAACAAGAACTTCAACTAAAAGTTTCTAAATGATGATAATTTGTAAGCTTTAACAGCACAATTTTAATTCTCAATAACAAGAATAATCTTCACATTCTACACAAAAGATTACTCCTTTAAACTTCATAGCCAACGCCTGAATTTAGAAGTAAACTGATGAACTAAAAGCCTTCCAATGTTTTATAGTTGAGAATTATAAACTCCCAAAACCTGACTTTTCCAGCAATAAAACAAAAAAACAAAGAGAATAACCTGATTTTGAGTCCCTGGGCACAGATACGCTCATAAGTGGCAACCATCTCTTCGGGTGTTGGCGCTGGGTCCTTAGGAAAATCCACAGTTATCAACCAGTGATTGAAATCGCAGCCCTCGAAAAGCACCATATCCTCGGTAATCTCATCTCCCTCCTTGTACACCTTGTACTGTTTCCCTTCGGAAGCAAGAGAAATTCGTGATCCAATGAACGGACGAGATTGGAAGAGGATAGATAGGGGCGATTGTGGTGACAGCGACGGAGAAATGGAAATTCGGGGATGAGGAGAACGCGAGATGGGGATTATCGGAGAGTGAAAGGCGCGGTTAAGAGTGGAGAGTGAGGTTAAAGCTCGACGGAGGCGGACTGATTGCATAGCCATGGCCGGAAACTTCTTGCTATCAGTGAGAAAGGCTAATATAACTAGGGTTTTAGAGGTTTACACTTTACAGGAATTGATTTAATTTCCAATTTTATCCTTATTCAAACAAACAACCCTTGAAAATGGAGATAACGGAAATTTTTAGCCCCGTGAAATTTAAACGGGAGGACTTTTGCCCTTATTCTTTTTTTTAGCTAATTAATATCAACCAATTACATTTTGATGTATCATTTTTATCTTTTCTACTTATAAATCCAATCAACAAAAATAAAAAAGATAAATAAAAAGCTTATATAATGCTTACGTGTCATCAAATTTAAATAATAAAAAAATCAAAATTATTTCTGCATTTTCTTTTTTCTTTTACTTTTTTTTTTGTTTTTCCTCCACATGTACTGCTAAAGAATTCTGAATTTTTGGATTTACTATTAATTTTTGTTTGCCATTTTCAATTTTTATGGATTTTTATATTCGAATTTCTTCCCCCTCCTCCTCTCTCTTTGTATTCTTCTTGTTTTTTTTTTTAAATTTCTTCTTCTATGTTAACATTTTTTTTTTGGTTATACCAGGAGGTTGATCCTCACACCCATAGGGTGGGCTTAATCCCCCTTCGAGGCGTAATCACACTTAAAGCTCTTTACCTCTCCCAATGAAAGTGTTGTCTGTGAGAGTCGAACCCGACTTCATGTGATCCACTTCAATTATAATTTATTTTTAAATATAAAAATTCCTCATTTTTTTCTTCGCTTTCTTTATTTTACTCACATAACTTTCGTTGTGTTTTCTTTTACTTTGATTTGAATTGTATGCTTTTGCCTCTAATCGGACATTTTTGGTTCTCTTATGCTTTTTGGTTTATTAGGGTTTAATTTTGAAGAATTAAGTTTCCTAAAAAAACACAAAATCAATAATCCACTAAATTAATACCACTTTAGATCCTTCCTTCAAAGCCACCAATCTTCTCAATTTTCCCTAATTTCAATTTCTTTTTGCTATTCGTTTTGTTTCTTTTCCTGGGTTTTATTTTATTTTTGTTTCTTTGAGTGATGATGCAGAGTCCATTTCAAATAAGGAGATGTTTGAATCGGTGTATGAAAGTCTCTTAGAAGTTATTGTCTCTAACCAAACTGAGAGTATGTTTGCTGAAATATCAAATGTGGAGTGGGATTCTTTGCACTCCATTATATTTTTCTTGCATTTTCTTGGAAAACAAACAATTTTTTTCAATCTTTCTTTATTTTTTTAATATTTTCAGCATGCAACATGTAATGCCATTTCATCAATTTTAAATTCAAAATTTTTGTTAACTAGACTGATGATTATGAAAGAGAGGTATATTAACACTATAAACTTAAGTTCAGGGATAAATTCAAATAAAAAATGATTTTAAGGGAAAAATGGGAAAAAAAAAAAGTTTAAGGGCAAAAGTACTCTCTTTTAAATAGCACAAGGCCAAAAATTCACCTTATCCCCTTGAAAATGTAAAATATGACAAATCGAATGCTACACTTTAAATGTTTCTAATTTACAAAAGAATAATACAATAACCATTGTAACTAATCACTTCACTAATCATGTTTAGTTTAATTTGTTTTAGACTAAAGGTGTAAATCGATCCCAAAATTTTGACAAATATTATAATTTAGATTCTGAAGTTTAAATTGATACAATATTATTGACAATATTTTTAAATTAGAGCAATTTACCTCCTAAAATGATGGCTAATATTCAAAAATTTGGTACTTATAATTTGAGGATTAGATATGTATCATTTTAGGGTCAAATTGATTTGATTTTCAAATTTAAAGAGTGACATTACACCCAATAAAAATTTAAAATCCAAATTGTACTTTTTACTAAATTTTATTGGTTTATTTGCACATCCAACCTTCATTTTACATAAATATTATTATTAACATTCATTAATGTGCATGGAAAGGTTAAATGTGCAAGAATAACCTTAATATTTAGCAAAAAAAAATTATTTTTTCTTTAATATTTAGTTATGTATAATATTATTTTTAAAATTATCAAGATAATGCAATTTTAATTTTCAAATAATAAAACGGTTAGTTTTACCGTATTTTGTTAAAATTGTACAATATGTTCATACGGTTAAATTAATAATCTCGTTATTTTATGAATAAAATTATATTTTTAATAATTTTAAAAATAATAATGTACGAAACACATGATTAAATATAAAAAATATATTTTTTAAAAATATTAAGGGCATTTTTTTTAAATAATAGAACTGAGCAGGTATCATTTCTATTGTTTTTCCTTTTTGTCAATGGAGTTCACGTGGCTAGATGCAAGTCTCGCTATCCTAAATCACCTCATGTTTGAAAACTAGCAGGCCAAAAGATTTCTAAAGATATTTAAAAATAACAAAAGCACAATTCAATGTAGCTTCCATGTGGGTAGGTTGCATTGGATGATGCTTATGTTATAGCGAGAGCAGAACAGATAGTGGCATCGCAGCTACTCCCATGCAATTAAAAATGGCTGCTTGCAAAATCCAAAACACACCACAATTTAAAATTTAATATACTGAAGCACCTTCCATGTTCACTTCACTGTATAAATCTCGATAATGACCTAAAGTAATAATAAACAAACTAATAAATTATGTTCAGTTTTAGTCTTTTTTAGTTCAGTTCCTTGTTTCCTGGATCCTTCTTTTCCCTTCTCTTCACCCATTTGTAGAGAAAAATTCTCTGTTTTTTCTCAGGAAAGAGGTGGGGTAGTTAAATTTAAGAACTTTTTTTCAGTCTAGTTTGATAAGTTATCGAGAAAAGTTCTGAGCTTTCGCGAGAAACTAGTGCACAAAATGTGAAAGTTTTGATTTTTCTTTTATCTTTTTGAATGAGTTTAGCAATGGCGGAAGAGGTGTTAGAACGACATGGGAGGTCTTTGGCTGAGACTCCTACTTATTATGTAGCTTCTGTAATCACTGTGTTGGTTTTTGTGTGCTTCATTGTTGAACGCTTTATCTACAGAGTTGGAAAGGTAAAGAGTGCTCTGTTTGGTTTATGAGAAAATGCAGGAAAATGCAAGACATTCTGTTCAGAGTCATTTTTACTTCATTTGGGTCCCACAGTTGGGACAGTGGCCTGTGTGGTTGCTGGGAAAATATGGGATGGGTGAGGGAAACTGTTACAACAGTCTGTATATTGTCTTGCGAGTTGAAAATGTTCTGCTCTGAAAATTGTAGTTTTTGATTTTTGCTCTCTAGGATAATGCTCATTGCTTTAAAAGATGAGAATTATCCAATCAGCAATCTCCATGTATGATTCTTTTAACTTGCGGTGTGCAGTGGTTGAAGAAGACTAGGAGGAAGGCTCTGTTTGCCTCTTTGGAGAAAATTAAGGAAGGTAAGCTTTTAATTCATTAATGGAAAACATAATAACATTGACTTTTGAAGTTTTCCTTCCTATGCATTGATGCTTTAGGAATTGGAAAATTCATGATTGGGTTTTTAATCTCCACAGCCGTTTTTCCTTTTTCAGAGCTGATGCTGCTTGGGCTTATATCTCTGTTGTTGGCACAATGGGCAAGATGGATATCTGAGATATGTGTAGATTCATCTCTTTTCAGCAGCAAATTCTATCTATGTTCTGAGGAAGATTATGGCATCAATGACAGAGTTCTGTTTGAAAGCTCACCATCATTTCTTAATAAGTCTGATATTCCTCCTAAAGGGATAATTACTTCAACATCTCATCAATGTGCTGAGGTAAATTGCTTCTCTTTCTCTTTGGTCTTTACTATCTACTCACTTTTTATATGATTACTGGTATTCGAAAGCTCATAAGCTCCTAATCATTTGGTGGCTGTAGGGTAGCGAACCATTCGTTTCGTTGGAGGGTCTTCATCAGCTTCATAGGTTTTTGTTTGTTCTTGGTATCACTCACGTTCTTTACAGCTGCTTGGCTGTTGCTTTGGCCATGAGCAAGGTACAACTGCTCATCTTCAGGTTAAAAAAACGACTCCTGATGCAGGCATGCTTATATTTCCTATTTTTGGAGTGATGTCTAGGACTTTTACATAAGCAAACTTAATTTGCTGCTCCTTTTAATCTCTATGCTGCTATTGGCTGTAATTGAATGCGTCATGTATATTCTACATTGAATTCTTGATATCATATTCCTATCACCTGTTATGACAGCTCGCAAGATTCTAGTTTCCGGTCACCTGAAAAGAGAATAATCCGATGGATTTTCAGCAAGAAAAACTCTTTATAGTCTAGGCATAGAGAGTGTACCTAGCATCTTTATATAGCATATGAGCAGGTTGTATTAAATCGGTCAAGCTATTAATGTTGGATAACGATTAGTAATAACCGGTCATTAATAAAGTAACATTTATCAGTCATTGCTAGCAATCATCTTGTTTTTTGTCCAGTGGCTTGGTTGGTATGTCTTTATGCATAATGTAAGTTTTACAGAATTAGTACTTACAGAGATTTATTTCTTTCGCGCACTCTGTCTTGCAAGATTTACAGTTGGAGGAAATGGGAAATTCAAGTCGGCTTAGTGTCTGATGGGAGTTTGCAAGGTACACAAATAACATGATGAGATTAAACTGATTTCTTAATTCCAGCTTACATTTACCAGCAACAACAACTAGAAAATCTTGCAAACCTGCTTCCAATTTTTCTTTGTAATTATCTTTATGTGGGAACTAACCTTTGAGCGTTTGTTGTCTATTCTATTTTGCAGCAAAGAAAAGCAAGGTGATGCAGCGACAATCAACCTTTGTTTTCCACCACACTTCTCATCCATGGAGCAGGAGCCGCATTCTCATTTGGATGGTTGGTTGCTTCTTTTCTTCTATTATTACTTCTTGTTTGTGACTTGTGATGTTTTCTTAGAGTTGGAAATACTCTAATTTTGAGAGCTGGTTGCATTTCCTTATTCTGACACTGAACTGGTTTGCTTCTGCAGCTTTGCTTCCTTAGACAGTTTAGGAGTTCTATAAAGAAATCAGATTACTTGGCACTGCGTTTAGGTTTCATCACTGTGAGTATCTAACTTGCATTGTTCTAGTTGTTGGAACTGTTATCTTCTAGTTTATTCCAAATATCTACGCAGTTGCTTTGTTCTTTTACGGGTCTAATCGAATTCGAGTCTTATGAATGGAGAAAATTAATGCTGAAACTGAATTAGTCAGAGCTTGTGAGCTTGGATTGCAGTAATCATAGCAAGAAAATATAGCTGCCTTGTTTCATCCGGCGCATACTGAAATTATATTATATTTTGTAATACTTTCCATTTTTTCAGAAGCACAAATTGCCACTTTCTTATAATTTTCATGGATATATGGTTCGGAGCATGGAAGATGAATTTCATGGCATTTTGGGAATTAGGTATGCATTTGATCTATACTTGAACTGGAGTTCTTAAAGCATTTCTAGTTTAAATTCAAGGCCTTAATGTTAGAAGATCCCAGATCCTTAGTTGCTGATGATTTTGCAGCTGGCCGCTATGGGTTTATGCAATTGTATGCATCTTCATAAATATTCATGGTAAGCTGTCATTTATTTTTGGATGTAATCTTAGATATATTTTTGCCATTTTTAAGTTCTTGGGGAGATGAATTTATGTAAATTTTGCAGGTTGGAATGTTTACTTCTGGCTCTCTTTCATCCCTGCCATTGTAAGTGTACTCTGTCTTACAACTGTGCAAAACCCAACTAAAACCAAAAACCGAACCGAGCCATGGATAATTTATCAATATAGTTCAATCTTTTTGGTTTTTAGTCCAATCAATTCATTCTAGATATAAGATTCGGTTTAATCCATTTGGTTTAGTTCTCAAAAGCCTAAAACTGACTGAACTTTGAGAAATGAAGTTGTTTTACAGGGGTTAATTACATTTGTGATTATCGAATTTTGAAATTTATAACTATTTGCTCAAAATAAAATAATTTGTAACATAAAATTTACCAAATTTCTAATTTACTTCAATCAAGGTAAAAATGATTTAAAAATCGATTTTATATATCACCGGAATGACAAATAAACACAACATATATGATTGTCACATAATTTTGGGATCAATCAGTATTACAAGTTAGACCAATAGATGAAAAGAGCGTCATGCTATTATATAAACATAAAAATGATATGACAATTATACGTGATGTATTTAACTGTCACTTCAGTAACATATAAAATTGATTTTCAGATAATTTTTACTTTAATTAAAATAAAATAAAAATTTGATAATTTTTATGTTATAAATTATTTTATTGTAACCATTTAGTTATAAATTTCAAAATTTGATAATGACGAATATAATTAACTCTTGTTTTAGGGTTATTATATATATATATATATATATATATATATATATATATATATACACATACCGGAACCAATTGAATTGAACTAGTGTGACCAAATATAATTCAATTCAGTTCTTAAATAATGCAAGTTCGGTTTTTCGATTTATCGGCTCGGTTTGGTTCTGAATCAAACCTACCAAATGCACAGTCCTGCCCTCTCTTTTGATCATTTCAGTAATATAGCAAAACAATTATTGATTTAGTGCATGCTTCTTGAACATGTCAAAGCTTTTGATGGTGGTTGGGACAAAACTTCAGCATGTAGTTTCCACATTAGCTCTTGAAATTGAGGAACAAACAGGTCCATCTGTTGGGACTCAAGTGAAGCCTAGGGATGGTCTGTTTTGGTTTGGGAAACCTGAGTTATTGTTAAGGCTGATACAATTTATCATATTTCAGGTGATGAAGTTGATCATATCCTATGCTAAGTGCAAGGTTGGATTTGTATTGTCCTAACTCCTTTCTTCCTTTTGCAGAATGCTTTTGAGATGGCAACCTTCATCTGGTCCTTGGTAAGTCTCCATCTTCATGTGTGTCTGTGTATCTGAGTTTAAGCTCCATTGCTACTTGTGAGCACAATCCAATTTTCTGTTATAAACTAATTGAAAACCAAAATGTGGTGAAAATTATAAACCGAACCAACCGAAATTCTCTTATATCACTGCCAGAAACTAAACCGATTAAGAAAAATGATGGCATTTTAAAAAAAAATTAGGTTTTTTGAATTTTTCATTTTTTAACCGACTACGCAGATAACCGAAATGCACATATTTTACTAACAGAAACTAAACCTATTATCCCAATAACTGAACCGAACTACTTAATTCGCTTTGAAATTCAGTTAAAACTAAACCGTCACTCACCCTACTTGCATGCTGTTTTTGGTTGAAATTATATAGAGAACATATTTCTTTTAGCAACTCAGTACTAATTAGTTTTCCTTCTTAATGACATTTAACTTTTATGGTTATGAATGATATGTGAACTATAGTATATTGAATCATAGTTTATTGCTGTTTGAATATGATAACTACAGCTTCTTAAATTTTGAAATTATGTTCTCGTTTAGTGGGGAGTTAAGCAAAGAGCATGTTTCATGAAAAAACATGTGATGGTAGTTATTCGTCTAGCTTCTGGGTAAGTTATTTTTCCTAAACTTTTAGTTAATTTTTCGTTGAAAGTCAGATTATTCGCATCATGTTACCATTATCCACTGTGTTCGTCGAAAAAGTTCAGAAATATACTTCAGTAACTTTATTAGTTTCGTACATCTTATATATTTTTAAATTTTATTTGTACTTTTTAGATATAATTTTTATATTATTAATGAAAATTTAATTTGCATTCATAAAAAGTACACCCACTTTCTTGAATCATTGACAGCAAAATGGTTGCTTATTATGTTGGTGAATGCAGGGTTATTGTGCAGTTTTGGTGTAGCTATAGCACAGTACCTCTGAATGTAATCATTACTCAGGTTTGCTCAAAATTTTACTACCTAAATTTACATTGTCATTACTTAACTAGATGGCTCTGAACTTCTAACATAACACTAATAAGTTTTAGCTCAGTAATACTGAAATTGCTTTCAGGATTGTAAGTTTGCTATTTTCAACCAAACCAGTCTTATATATGAACAAAAAAAGAACTCTCTTGTCTTGCAATGTAATTGCACTAACTACATTTCATGCAACAAAATGGCATATTAAAGCTTCTGATATGCAATTACATGTCTGATCTTTGATGAGTTTCAGATGGGATCGAGGTGGAAGAAAGCTTTGGTTTCGGAGAGTGTTAGAGAGTCACTACACAGCTGGTGTAAGAGAGTGAAGAAGAGGTCGAAACGCGAATCAGCGCATTCAGTAGCCACGAGATCAGTGTGTTCACTCGATACAACCATCGATGAGGGAGACAAAATAACAGTTGCATCAGGCACCATTTCGCGCTCTTCTTCCTTAGGCTCCTTGAATGGTGTAACTGATCAGGCAGCTCCTGAACAGCCAGATGATGCTGAGGCTGAGGCTTATTCAAATCCTTTCCAAGCCCAACTTTCGCTGCGGATCGAGGAGTACTTGAATGACACTACATTACATCCTCCAGCCATTGATGATGATCATGACGACAATGCAGACAACAAAAGTGAATCAAAAGTCCTGACTCTATCAGAATTGTTTAGAAGGACTTGACTAAAATTTCATGTCGCTCTACTCAGCTTTTTTCTTTCTTTGATGGTCTAAATCATCGATAGTTGCCTTAAAGTCGTAGCTACTAGATTTTAGCTAAAAGGTGCATTACATCTGAATTGATCTTCTTGTTTATAGGCTAGAAACGTAATCTGATAGCTTGGTGTTTAGTTGATAACATGAACAAATACACAAGTCTCGTTGGTGATTTGTATTCTGATATGCAATGTTCTTTCTGTGGCTTTGATTCATAGTTACTCACATCAGTATCTTAAAAGATCAATCTGGTTTGATCAAGTCAGGAGTTGGCCTAATAACCAACACTCATGTGAAATATGGAGTTTGGTTAATTGTAGTATAACTTATCCTGAAGAACAAATATGAGCCTTCAATTTATTATCCTATTCTCCATGACTAGAAGTGCTTCAAGATAATGTTGGTAACCCAATTAGAAGGATTAAAATAAGAGTTTGCAGAGCATGCATCATATATGATATTCCTCAACAATTTCTCACCAATTATACATATATTAGCAATCCATAATAATATGTTTAGTGTGTGTAAAAGGGTTATTAAAGAAAATAATTTTAAGACAAGAATAAAAGAGAGAGAGAGATGCATAGAAACACAAAAATATAAAAATATTATTAAGCTACAAGAGTTTCGTTTGGTTTGTGACCACAAACTTAAACAAAATAACTCATTAAATTAACCATAAACACAACAGCCACAAAGAAAGTCTGATGAGCAAGGAATAGAAGAGAATTACGAAGTTTAAGCAACAAGATCCTCCTCCTTGTGGGTCTCAATGACAAGATCAGACTGAGGATAGGCAACACAAGTCAGAACCCAACCCTCTGCAATTTGATCATCATCAAGAAAACTTCCATCAGATTGATCTACCTTTCCTGATAAAACTTTCGCTGCACATGAAGAGCAAGAACCAGCTCTGCATGAGTATGGAAGATCTATTCCTGCCTCTTCAGCATGGTCCAAAATGTAAGTATCTTGCGGAACTTCAAATTCATGTTCACCCTCTGGTGTTATCAGCTTCACTTTGTGTGTTGCCATGGCCTTGAACCGCCCTCCACGGCTGGATTTCAACCCAAAAAGGGCCTTTCCGACCGAGGGAAGTGCCCGAAGACTTGTCACCGGCTGCTGCCTTGCGAAGGATGTGCTGACCATGGCGCTTGAGAGAGCTGAAGAGGCCATTCTGATAATTCTCCCTACAACTCTCTTGGTGTTGAAGTCTAAATTATTTGAGAGATTGGTTGGGGTGGGTTGATAAATGGGTGGCTTGTGGTTAGGAAATGGCTGCAGTGGCATGATACCCGATCTGCCACGTGGCTAGTTCTTGTGGCTTACATTATCTTTTTATTATCACCAGAAAAAATTGGTGAACGTGGCTGCCACGGTCCTGAGAAGAAAGAAGATATTATTTGGGTTTAATGTTTTTCTGGCTCACATAATTTGCTATAGCACAAGGGTTCATCAATTGGAAATTTATGAACCAACAAGACTTTCAGTGACAGTCACTGATTTTATGTGGTCTAACCATCATCTTTCTTTCTAGGGATGCCAGTGATTCGGATTTTTTTTTTTATCAAATTCAATCCGCTATTGAGGATATCGGTATTCATAAATATATTGGGATATTTTTTTAAATAATATTTTTTAAAAAAGTATTTACAAAATTGGAGCATGTCGAAAAATATTTACAGATTTGAGATTAAGTACAAAATCGCTATATCAAGTAGCGATTTCAAACATGAAATTTACAGTAAAAATCTGATATTTTTTTTTTGAAATCGCTGTACACTATAATATAAATTTGATTGTATATGAATTTCTTACCTCGAACATTCACTGTTCGAACCTATTTATGTATTTAGTCGTGATCATTGATAGTAGGTATCCTGGTATATTCATACTGTTTAAATCCATTTATTTGAAAAGAATCTAAAATTGTAGGCATTGGTGGAATTTGAACCCTCAAACATTTAGAAGTTTCAAATTGAAATTTATTGACTTTTAATTATGAATTTATAGTTTTTTTTTAATTTAAAAGTTTTTTTTTAAGTTTAGGTGAAATTTGTGTATAATTTTTAATTTATATATGGTTTATATAAATTTATTAAATTGAAGTTTACAATTTTTTATTATTTTATAAGTTCCAATTTTATTAAAATTTACACTTTTAATATAAATTCATGTATTAATTAAATGACTAATTACACAAATATGGATATCCAAATGTATTAATAAACAGATTTTATAAGATATAAATAATAAAGGGATAAATTTAAACGAGTTTGAAACAATTATAGACAAATTAAAGTTAACTAATTTGATAACATATAAGCTTATTCTTGAAAGCACCCACCCACAGACATCTCTATCTTCTTTTAACAATATTTACGTTCCAAAGTCTATAGATTGACAGAAAGGAGCAGAAGCAACAAATGCAGCTTTAAATCAGCATAAAATGATAAACATAACAGTTTTATTTTTTAATTTTAATTTCCATCCGATCAAAATCAGCATAAAATTATACATATAAAATATTTTTTTATTTTTATTTCCTTCCTATCAAACGGTGCATCATACATACCGACATGGCCAAAAGGTAAATAGAGATAGAATCGCAACAAATTGACAGTTTGCCCACTTCTTATTTGCAGATAAACAAATGCAATTGTTGCCTCAAATTCCATGGACTTGACCATTTTACAGGGAAGTCCCTCCTTTTAGTACTCTTTTTAGGCATATGTTATAAGGTATGAGGAGATTACAATGCAAAGTATCCATAGAAACGCCAAATGTGCACATAATTCTGAAGCACAAAATTCATTTCTTCAAATTTGCCCCTCAAGAGTTTCTACTACCAAAGATGTCCAAATAACCGAACAAATTCAAGTAGGGCAATTAGACAACACTCCTTACATAGGGCACCTATTGTAAAACCAAAGAAAAATATGACAGACGTTTGATGTAATTTGCTAGCTTAACATGATTATAAGAACACTCTCTGAATTCTAAATTAAGGATTTCACTTACAGCCGGGGAAAAAAAACTAAAAACAATCTCAGGGCTTCCCTTAGTCCAGAGACAGAAGAATACTTCCCCATTGTCAACCATACTCCATGGTCGGCCGCCCTTACATGACCGAAGGCTTCCTCAAAATTTATTTTGTCGATAAGAATGTTGCACTCCGAAGCTCCAAGGCCTTTCTTCTCGCTGATGTTTTAATCGCACTTGATGTTTCTATAAATCCTCCTCACAAACAAATTAGAGCCCAAATAACCCACAGCTCCTGCATAGACAAGAAACATAGTTATATCATAAGCCAGATGTCAAGGACAAAGTTGCAAGAATAAGTTTGTAAATCCTCTTCCAATCATCCTAGAGCTAATCAAGAATAGAAGAATTATTAAGATTTTAGCAGATTCCATTGTTCTGCCTGAGTTATGCACATAATGTGTTCCCCAGAGGCTGGCATGCCATCATTATTATTTTCATTAAAGAAAAAAAAAAAAGCGTTTGTGGTGCAACCTGCCAGACTAATTTGTAATAACATTAGCATGTTGTGATCCATACCACAGCCCATAGGAATCTAAGAAGATTTTGTGATGAACACATCAAAAAATCCCTACAAGTATGCAATATTAACTGGCAAAATGAATAATAAAATGCACAAGACCTAAGGAAAAACAAAACAATTGAAGATATTGTATGATGCAATAAGAACAAGAAAAAATGTTAGTACTTATATATATATATATATACATATATTCAGAATGAACACTTACCGCAAAGAATTCCCAATCCAAGACAAAACATCAAAGTATACCCAAAATAGAAGCTTGTTTGGAAGAAGCCTGACATCTTAGTCTTCACATAATAGTAATATATTGAGTACAAGTAGACATAAACAGCTGTTGAGGCAGCAGAAAAAAATGATGTCCACTGCCAGTGATAATTCTCAGCATTCAGCAAGAAATATGTCCCCACAATTGTCACACAAACTGTGACAATAACGAGGATCAGAAAAACAAGCAGCATAAACCCGTATACATAGTAAACCTGACACAAACAGAAGAACCAAAGTTATATTAATATCTTATCTCAAAAAAGTACTTCTTAGTGGCAAGAAATCAATCAATAAAATCTGTAAGTAGATTTTAGCTGTAAGTTGTAAAAGCACAACTTTTTTTTAAAGAATACCATTAAATTTCAGACCAGCTGAACAAATTTTATGATTTTGATGAAATTTCCAACATATTCTCCTGCACATGTGAAGGAAAAAAAAAAAAAGAACCATATTCTTTGCCTTGTTACTTTTTCATTGATTTGAGATGCAAATATCAGGCATAAGAAAACAAATTTATCATAAGATTATATGCAAACAAACCCGCTTCAGAAATGATTAATCACTCTTGGGGGTCCAAAAATAGGTGGCATAAATGGACATCTTAACATCATTAAAATACTTTTGCTTGTGCCAACAAACAATAACACAGATACCTTACCTTGTAATTCCAGAAGGATGTGAAGACAAAATACATTTCGATGAATATGCTACCAAAGGGAAGTAACCCTCCCATCATTGAGACCACAGATGGAGTAAGGTACCATTTCTTCTCAGGTATTTGACGAGGAATGGTTTTCACACGGCATGGATTATTTGGAGCACCACTCCAATTTCTACCAACAACTGTGCCAAGAAGTGCCAGAGGGAAGGAAATGAAAGCCCAAATTATGAAAACCACCACCATGGTGCCAAAGGGAATAGCTGCTAAAGACCCATAGAATATAGCAATAGTGTTCAAGATGAACCCAATCCCAAAGACCATAAATGGAAAAAGAGAAGCTGTGAGGATCATTGACTTTATCCAACTTTTACCTGCAAAAGAAGATAGAACCTTAAGGACGTACTAAAAGAAGGCAGTAAGTAGATAATCAATCAAGAACGTATAAAAGCTTCATACCACCCTGGCGGGAATACATCCCCCCACTCACATAACCGGAAACAAATGACGTGAGGGCATAACATATAATGAAAGTTGTGACAATTGCTCCCCTCCTGAAAAACATGCAAACTTTTAAAGGTTATTGTGTGAAGATGAGGAATGAAATAGAACATTCATTTCTTATGAGTAGGAAAGATATTTGCAAAAATGGCCAGGACAACCCCAGTACATAAAGGAAGAAGTCATCAACAAGATAGCACAATCTACTAAAGCAAAAGTGGTGACACAAAACATGGCTGAAAAGGAGTGAACATCAATATTTATCAACAAAACACATGAAAAGCTTGATACTTAGCAAGGACTCTGGAGTGATATCTCAACATACCCAACATATAGTGTTCCAACAATTGCCAACAAGATGACAAGAAGAACCAGCAATGCTAGCTGGGCACCTGTCCCAACAACAGCTGAAAGAAGAACTAAATTGAGAGGCGGACGGAAAACGTCCCCATGAACAAGTTTCCAGCCAGACTCCTCACTGACATCTCTTTCCTGGAAACATATTTCAATGATCACCACAATTTGGCATGTTAAAATCAATTACTACTTGTTTCACGCACACAAAAAAATTATGCCATTAAACAACTTTAGAGAACTCAACAAAGGATGAAAGTAGATTCATCAACAGATGTAAAATATTCACAAGAGTTGGTGCAGAGAAATAGTATCACCAGAGACTCGAGATCATCATCTTCCCGGGCATATTTGGCATAGTCATTCCTAAGAGTCCGCATCAATATCATTGACACCAAACCAGTGAGAAAGATAACCATCATGAAAGAATTGAAAATGGAGAACCAATGAATCTGCATGTTTGAATATTCATTCAAAGTAAGTAAGAAATATCCAAATAAAGTGTCAAATAACCAAGCAGCAAAAAAAATCAACATCTAAACCATTTTTCCTCTCCAAGAAAATTGTTAGAAAAAATAAAGCCAGGAGAAACGAAAAGACCATTCAAAAAGCATCCAAATTTTAACCATTACCTGGTGTTCAAAGAAAGGATAGTCCAAATACACATCAAAACGCCGTGCAAAAGTAACATTAATTGGACTCCATTTAACAGAATACGTCATTTCAATTCTCCCAGCTTCTAAGGGCTTCGGATTATCTTGTGTAAGATTGACATGAATAATCTGCAAAAACAACAAACATTAATACAATAACAGATGTCAAACAGCATCTATAGGAGCCCTACGGGCATTGTGGGACCACTAACCTGATCTTTATTATATCTAACAGTAATCGTCTTGTGCGTGTAAAGCACATGCTTACCATTATCACTGTTTTTGTCAGGATGCAACTCACCAACAAAGCCTGGAAGATGAACAAGAACACAAATCAAAAATAAAATTAAAAAAATCATATCAAGAAGCAGAAATTGAAAAAAACAAATGACGAGCACATACCCCACAATGGCAGGTCATCTGAACTTGCAATCAGAACGTCAAAGATGCAGCAAGAGAAGGAAAGAAAAACCAGAGAGTTAGTGCCCCATCACACATGTAATTTGCTCAACCATATGAAGAACAGTCATTTTAAGAATTAAAATACAAACTCGACCCCAATCAAACGGCAGCACAAAAACACAATTTGCAATAGCACTCAAAAGAAGAATTAACAGAAAGACAGACGTTTGATAACTAGATTAAAAAGAAAGAAGGTACTATATGCTAACCTGACTCCCAGTTACAGCAATAACCCAACTTACCATTTTTACAGAACTGATGGAAGCAATTGTAATCATTTAGGATTTTAATTTATAGGAGCAAAAGAGGAAGAGATGTCATCCCCGTGAATCCATTAGGTTCAGCAATATAGTATTACAGCAACCTTGACTACCTCTTAATCTAAGATGGCATCACAGAGTTCACAAATTGCATTACAAAACTTGGATAAAGATACACCTATTTGCAGAGCTGCACGTGTAAAAGTGGCTTTCTCATCCAGATCTAATCTTAAAATTATGCAATGTGAATAATTACACTATATAATTTTGCACACTGATTAAAATGCATCCAATAACAAATAGGTGCTTTACACAGTCTACTTCCAGTAACAAGTTACAGCTTATATTTCAAAAATCTAAGGTTTTCTTTTACAAGAACTTACTAGAGATTGAACAACTGTAGAGAATACTTCCAGCCACATTTAAATAGGACTACACACTAAAATAAATTGTGCAACATACCCATGAAAAATTCAAACCAATAGTTGTTCTCAATTGCATCCTTGAATTGCTTGATTTTTTCTTCATTAAGTTCAAGTGAACAAATGGTAGCTCTGTCCACATTCTCTGCAAAAATTTTAAAAAACAATAATAGAAAATGAGAGGGAAAAAAATTGAAGACCAAATCAGAAAGAAGAGCTAAAATCTAACTGCAGTCCAGGAGATGTATTGGAGAAAAGTTACATACTCCGGAACTTTATGTCAATGTTGCTATCAACAAGTTCATTTCCTCCTAGGACCTCACCAAGGCCACCCCATTTGTGTGCTGCATTGCCTGATGAGCGACAAAAAGGAAGGCTGTAATAATTGTATGTTTCTTGGGGATTATTATAGGGGCCAACCTTATTCACCCATAAGGTTACTGGATCATCAAGTTGATACTGCAAAAAAAGGGTTATTTTTTAAGAAAAACTTGTCATTTATTGCTACACGTAGATTAACAGCATCTTGGACAAAATGTATAAAATTAAAAAAAAAAAAAAGGAACGTGATAAAATCTACAACAATTCGCCAAAATAAAATATAACAATTTCGCATTAGTTGCCATTACAGTGCAACTCAAAAAGAATTATTCATACAAATTCTTGGACCAGCATTTCCATCTTAATCAGAAGAGAAGTCCAGTCTGCTGATACAAGGATAGGAAACATATATTCTAAAAAACATAGGTTGTGGCTGACTCCTACTCCAGATGACCTAGTTACTCTTCTAATATGATCTCGTAAGCACCAAAATGATGCCATAGTCAAATATCATCATGCTTTGGGATTCTAGAAAGATTAAAATTTGTCAAGGTTCTGCCATAATAGTATGCGATGCAAATGAGATATCTGCATTAATTCTCAATCTACAGCTGGTAACCTTTTCACCTATTTCCTGACACAACTTCAACCTACTCTCAAGGTTGTTTGTTGACAATAATATGACCCTATGCTCTATCAAGCAACAAAAATGTGCTTCAAAATAAACATCATTATCGGAACCCTTATTTTTCCAGAAGCCCTAATAGACAGGATTATTCAAGTATTTATGTACATTGTCAACCATGCACATCGGTTGCAACCTCTTGAGCAAGTTACACTATACATGCTCTCAGGTCCGTGAACAAAAACCCACCTTGGCAACACCAAAGTGCTTATGATAAACGGATGGCTTGGAAGCTAAATGTAGATTAGCTAAACCAAATACGTTCATAAACATGCGCAAAACAAAGCATTAAATGTTCCCTAAAAATAATTACATCACTTTTATTATAGCAATTTCCCAAAATTCATTTACATGGCTGGGGTAATAATCAGATCCAATTACAAGAATATATAACAAGACCACTGCACATTCTGTTAAGCAAAACATCATGTTATGATACATATGCTACATTTTGAGGATATTTCCTTGTATAGTTTTTCTCAGATGAAGGAGTGTATATTTTCAACTCTCACAGACACCAGTCTCCCAGCATCATAACTCGGTCAACCAACAAAAAGAATCCAACTTCGACAAAACTCTCATAGCATCACATTTCTACAAGCAAGCTCTCCAGCATTAACATGCAACAAACGGAAATCTTAGCCCAATTTCCAATTCATAACACCATACAGTAGCAAAATCAAACGAATCAAACCCTCAAATTCTTCCAAAACGAACCTAACAACAAATCCACTAACCAAAACAATTCAAAAACCTCTCAGATCTGAGTCCAACTCCGAAACACAAAATCTCCAAACAACGAGATCTACGAGTTACAGCCCAATAAGCAAAACTCAACAAAGAATCGAGTAATTACCTTATGATCCGACTCAGAAGAAAGCACGGGAGAGAGGAGAAGCAAGAATGAAATGAAGGAGAATAGGCGGAGGATGGGGGATCGGACGGCGGTGGGGGAGGACATGGCGATCGCCAGCGAGTGCGGGGATCTAGCAGTACAGATTAAAGTCAATCAGAGGTCTCTGTGTTGAGGAATTAATGGATTTCTCGCTCAGCTCTCTCTGATTTAGACTTCCCCTTTTATCAGAGATGGAGAGAGAGACAGAAAGGAGCTCGCGTTTTAGATTAGCGACTTGGTGGACATTCATTATACTGTGATTTCGTTGAAATACAGAAACTATAATAAACAATTAAATCGATTAATTGATCTAATGGTGGGCCATATTCACCTAATGGGCCTACTCAAATTATGGGCCTCTTTGGGACCACTGTATAGGCCCATGACTTTGTAAAATTTTGAAAGAATTTGAGTATAGGCCCATCATCTTGTCATGGTAAAATTTTGAAAGAATGACCAAAGCCTATCAAGTGTTTGAGATTTTGCAATTTGTTGGATCCACATTATCAGGCAAGTTGGTATGGGCCTTATTCACATCAATTCTTTCAATAAAGTAAATTTCTTTTTCTTTGAATAAAAATTAAAATTTTACCAATAATATAAAAAGTAAATATGCAAAATACAAATAAATTTTTAAAATACACATTATGCATAAAATTAATAAAAATACTGGAAGAAATATTCAAATTTATACAATAAAAATAGTGAATAATGGTAATATATCGTGAATAATCTGATTTTCAACAGTAAACTCAATTTATCTATCCATTCAAAAAATAATAATAACTTACACGAGAAAAGATAAATAACTTCTATTAGAAAAAACAATAATTTCCAAATTGGACAAAACAAACATGCATAACAAAAATAAACCAAAATTAAAAAATACAAATGAGAAAATCAAATCTGATATCAGATTTCAAATTTCAACTTATTGAAATAAAAATGGAAAAAAACTAAGAAATTAAAGGAACACAATTAAAAATAACATAGAAATTAAGATTTATAGTAATTTAAAAAATTTTTATTTTTTGAATAAAAGAACCATTTTATTAAAACATCTTTTGAATACAAGGGGAAAGAAAAGTATAGCTAACTCCTAAAGAAACAATAGAGATCATAGCTAGAATATGAGAAGATCATTACCAGATTTTCTTATAAAAGTAAACAAACAATTATTAAAATTGAGACTTGCACCGGTGCAATCTTTAACAATAGAATCAAGAGGGAAGTCATAAGAGAAAGGCTTGGTAAAAATTATTATAGATAGAATTGAAAAAAAAATTCAAAAAATTCAAAAAGAATTGAAAAAAAACAAATCAAAATAAGAAGGAAAACCAAAATGGAACTCCGCTTGTAAATGAACTAATGACAAATTCAAAATTAAATGGAAAAAATAAAAATTTTGAAATTAGAGAGAAAAGTGAGTTGAGGTTTTAGATAAGCACAAAATAGGTAAAATACATATGATATTGGCAGACACATATTACTGAATGTAGGATGAGCATTCGATTTGGAAATTGATCACACTGAATTTGTCAATAAAAATAAATCAACCGAACAATGCTAATAAAAAATTCAAATTGAACCGACCAAATAATACTTCAATCGGTTATTTTGATTTTGGACCTTTTATGGGCTTTTATCTTCGAAGTTTCACAAAACTATCCAAAAAATGAGTTACACTTAAAAATACCCCATTCTTTTTGTCTCTTTTAAAAATATATTTTTTTAATTTTCATTTTTAAAAATATTTCTTTTTTAATTTAACTATAACTCTCGTTTCTTTTTACGCCTCCTCCTCCTCCTATTTTCCGTATTTCAAAAAAGTAATTATAATTAATTACTCCCTCCGTTAATTTTAACTGTCACTTTTAATGTGCACAATGACATTAACTAACAGTCTACCTAAAATTCTATTTGACAAGGATTTGTTTGTTGTTCTTTCGATTTCTTCGTTTGAACTTTCATTAACTAATTTTCGATACCTCTTAGGATTTTATGGATTCTACACCATGGCATATACATATTTGTAACTTACAAAATATTATATATTTCCTACTTTCAACAACTTGAAATAAGTTATTATCTTATTTGGCAAGGGAAATAAATTGGAAATTAAAATAGTTTAGACCACAAATCGAAACCATTTCTTATAGATGCCAAAAAATTATGCTGTAAGAAATTTCATATTTAGTGCGGGAAATCTCCTCGCCCAGACGAGGAGAATGTGTGGATAACTAATAACATATTCCTATACACCGAAGTTAAAGACCGCATTAAACTAATTAAGCTCATTGGAGTTCAGCAATAGTAGGAAGAAAAATGTGTAATGAGAATCAGCAACGCTGGAAAAATAATTTTATGTAATTTGCATTGAATTGGCATACCACCATACCAAAGCTAATTATTCTCATTAGAGTTCAGTAATGGTAGGAACAAAAAGCACTAAGCATTGAATTACATAGTATATTTATTATAATTTGCATTATAATATACCTGATATACCGTCTGGTACATCAAATTTCAGAATACGTTTGCAATCTAAAATTTGGTATACCGAACGATATACTAGATATACCAGCCGGTATACTAAATTTCATAACATAATTAACATTCTGAAATTCAATATACCGGCTAATATACCTAGTATAATATTCGGTATATCAAATTTTTAAACATATTTACGTTTTGAAATTTGATATACCAGCTAGTATACCTAGTATGCCGTTCGGTATACCAAATTTCAAATAGCAGACAATCTAAAATTTGATATACCGAATGGTACATCGAATTTCATAATATAATTAGCATTCTATAATTTGATATACCATCCGGTATATCAAATTTTAGAATATATTTGCAATCTGAGATTTAGTATATTAGACAGTATACCATATCAGAACCGTCATGCACAATTTCAATGCGAAAAATGAAAGCATCATCACCCTTGTGGCGATCAAATAAATTTATCAAATAACTATAAAAAGCAAAAGAAAAAACACACTTTGGATAAAAGATTAGTGAAGTTTAAATTGTTGAAACGAGAGATTGAATTAAGGAAACAGAATGAGGAGAAGAAAACAAATTAAGAAGAAAAACGAAAGAAAAACTATGACGATGAATAATCTTACTAGAAATTCAATATAAATTCAACGACCGCAAAATGGAATGAAAGAAATTGAAGTTGTCGGACGTCGACCAACAAATCGAAAAACGGCTGCCGATGAGAAATAATTAAGATGTTGGTGATAGACCTAACAGTTGAAGAGAGTGATAGAAGTAGGGTTAAAAATAAAGAGGTATTTTTAAAAATATAAATTAAAAAAAAAAGATATTTTTAAAACTGATGGAGTTATTTTAAAAAACAAAGTTAAAAGCAGATATTCTGTGTAAATTCCTCTTTTATCTTTTATGTAATTTTATATACATTTTCAACAATAAAATAATAATAAAATCCAAAAAAATCAAATAATAAATTATAAAGTATTAACATTTGATTTAATATAGCGTAACATTCATTATACAGAAAATTTAAATTCTAATACAATTTTTAAATATTATGCATAAATTAATTATAATTCAAATATTAAGTAATTATAATAAGAATATTTAACCATTATGTATAATTATAACTAAGAAATTATACTCAATTTAAACCAAACAAAATAAAATAACAGAATAGCCTACTAAATCAAAACAATCAAATAGCCCATAAATCAATTTAATTTTCGGTTTCAATTCGATTATGCTCACCCAAATAGCGCAAAAAAAAAAGTACAAGGAGATACATTTGAAAAATTCAGGCAGCCTGAGCATGCCATGGCCCAATTCAGGCCATTGACAACCTAATGACACAGTAATGTAAATGGAGATTGTCACCAATTTTCACTTCTCTTTCCTGAATAATCTGCAGAAGTATGACCGTTCATCAGCTACTAATTAATACAACAGAAAACTGAAGCAGCATTCTGGTTGAATATAGGTAGATGGCAGCTTAAATAGAGGACCCCATGAACTTGACAGGATCTGGCATTCAGAATACATCACTTTCAGTTAACCTGCAAATTTTATCCACTTTGGACTAGCCTCCCACTTCATCATTCCACCATTTCAAATGCCCACTTGCATTCACTCACTACACTCTACGCTCTACGCCCAAGTGCAAAATTAATCACTTCACAAAATCTTGAGGATATTTTGAGATTTAAAATATCCACCATATTTTGAGATTTAGTATATTAGACAGTATTTTCAAGTTTCACTTTGCAATCATTCCATCCTATCTCAAAATATGTTCAAATCAAGAAAATTTTAAGCGTGAACAGATATAAAATTTAAAATACTTTTGAGATAAATCACACAATCCCTAAAAATATCCAGGCTTGGTCTTCAAGAAGCCTAAAAAAGTGGTGGACAAAAATAATGCTTCTGATCAATAATAAAAATACGGTTATGGCTATTTCGACCAATTGTATTGTCGATCCTGCTCACAATCCTATTATTTTGCATATACGAAATTGAACATTCAATCAAGATATTTGCTTTATTTAGCACTCTTTCGAACCAGTTGATACTCATGAAATTTTATCAAGTGATGATATGGATAACATATTTTCTACAATAATTCATGTCCAGTGGACTGCTGTCTTTTTATAGTGCCAACATAGAAATCATTTTTGGACTTTTTATTTAATATGGTTGATGAATTTAATCAATTTTTTTATATTTTATTTTATATCTAAAATTGACTGATCTAATTAATTTAAATATTTATTTACAAAATAGACACTCCATTTTATAGATTTAAAAATAATATATTTTTAAAATTTAAATCTGAAACTTTTTGAGTTAAAAATTTGTTACCATTGAGTGAAAGGATGTAAAACAAAAGATAAGATGGTATTTGATTGGGGGCAGCTGGAAATGGATAATAAGCAGTGACAAAAATCCCTAAAGGCAAAACGCTTTTCTATATGTCAAATCTTATCATACTAATACGAACCCTAGGGGCCGCTTCGGATTTGTGATGCTACGCGTCCCAAGTTTTCTATCCAAACGGTGGATGCCACATGGACACGCAATACAGTGAAAAATGGAGCCAATCTAATCTACTTCTTTGCCACGCCCGGCCAACTCATGAATTGTTTGGTTCATGATATGATACGATTCTTTACTATATTATTTTTTGAATTACAATATTTAGAATGATGATTTTTTTATAATATTGTATTTTATAATTTTGATTCGTAATCTAAAAATTATGATTTTAGCTAATTTATAATTCTTCATAATTTTCATTTTTACTTTAATTTTATTATTTTTATTTTTTATTATAATTAATTTTATAACTATTTATCTATCTATAATAAATTATCATTACTCTATTATTTAATTACTTCTATTAATATTTAAATATTATGAATATAATATTTAGATTTATTTATATAATAATTTTTTAAATTATTTATTAGATTTTATTATTTTAAAAATATTAATATTATTTTTGATAATATTAAAATTATTATTTTAAAATATTAATAATTATAAAAATATTTATATTTTTGAAATTAAAAGATAATTACGTTATTTTTATAATAAAATTATATAATATCATACAATTAAACAAAATAAAAAATATTATAAAATTATATATTATTATATAATTTTTTTATCAATATTATATCGTTAAAATTATATTATATTATATTATATTATATTATATATTAATAATAATATTGTATCGTATTATACAGTATTTTAATGGATCCTTAGAGGCATCAATGGTCCCATTCTGACAACCTCAAAAATTCTTTGCCTGCCTTCCTTTTTCCTTTAATTCTTATCTTTATACAACCTCCTACTCACAATACCATTACTCAAATTCATGTTAAATCAACTTCTTCCACTCCAATCAAAATCTTTTCCTTCTCACTTTTTCAAATCTTTGCTTAACATTTCACATCATCCTGCAAGGGATTCTACTCCAAACGACCAAAGTCACGGACTTCGATGGTAGTTCCACCAGAAAAATACTTAATTTATTCAAATCCGAATGGAATACATGGTGCGCCAGCTGTCTCTCGTTACTTTTACCAGTGTTTCTTTTGTTTTTTAAAAAATTAATAATTATTCCAGGCATAATTTAAGAGTCCATATTTCGAATTTCCACTTCTGCAGATTGCAGAAATTTACTGTCTGGTAAAAGGATGGTCAGAACTGGATCAAAACTAATAAAAAATATTAGTAGAAAGCAAATAATAATATACACTAATAAATAACATAATAAATATAATAATAATACAGATAATAACTGAATATACCTCACACGCAATACGACGGAACTGGCATCGGTAACGGCAACGTCAACGGCATACGGCACGCATGACGAGTAACGGTATGGGTCCGTCAAAGAACAACGGGATTTTCACGGCGGACATAACGCTGCAACACAACACACGTACAGAAAGTCAAAACCAAACGATTATTGGCAAATTTACGGTGCTAATGCTGTGTTTAGAATTAATTTCAAATTTAAATTTAGATGTTCAAGTTAGATCAGATTTTAATGTCCAAAATCTACTTCCATAGTAATTCATATGTACAAAGGATTTTTCCCTTCAACCTATGTCCCACAAAAAAATCTAGGGTTCCGAGTACAATAACTCGTCGAGTAGGATGACTCGGAATGAAATCCACAGTCCGATTCGATACAGCCACGCCGCAGATCAAACGAATTCGTCTGATTCGTATCCGCTGCTTGCTCATCTATGCAAACCTTCGCCTGATCCATGCATACCTTGCCGGAATCTGATGACATAAGAAAGAAAATGATAACCAACCTGGAATACCAAGCGCAATCAAATAACATCGACTTTCGACATATTCGAGAGCCGGCTTGGCCTAGGCTGGAAATCATCTCGACGCCTTTGCTGATGCGAAGAAGGCCTAATTAAAGCCGTCAACGCTCTCTTAACCCACTCTCCCTCGACGCCACCAATCCTGACGAGCGAGTTTTTCATCGCCGATCGCCTCATGTTCAACCTGTGGGGGGTGTAAGAACCCGAGCCGCTTCCATGACTGTGAGCACCAACATTCTTGTGCAAACTACACCGAAACGAACCAGGATGCGTCGTCGGAGAACACATACATGTCTTCTTCGGGAGGGAGATTGGATTTTTCTGTTTCGAAACGGTTATCGACCGGTTAGGAGAACTAGATCGGCCGAGAGAGAAACGAAACGACGGAGATGGAGCAGACGACGCCGTGTAGATATTAACGCGAGTAGGAGAAGCGGATCTATGGTGGCTACTGTGGCAAAAAGGTGATGGTGGAGAATAGAAACTGGAGCTTGTTGAAGAAGCAAAAGCTGATGAAGATGAAGATGAAGACATGCATGAATTTGAATGGACTGTTGGTAATCTTCGACGTGGTGAAAGAGATCCAAGAACTGGACCGCTAGATCTTCTCGACTGTGAACTGGTAGCCATTGTTGATCAGAAAAAAAAATGAAGAAGAAGAAGAAGAAGATGAGGGGCTTTTTAGGAATTTTCTTATATAGGGCCCGTAGGCTCGTTGGTTTGGCAAACCTAGCGAGTCTCCAACGCTGGATTTATAGATCAGAGAAATGAGGGTATGGTTGTAAATAATGGGATGTTATAGGGGTTCTTATGTTGTGGTTGTTTAGTTGGTTAAGTTAACCATGGTTAGTACAGAGCCGGTTGACCAGATAAAGTGGTTAAAGCGTTGGGATTCTGATCCAACGGCCGGTATTGTGTGATGAAGAGTGCAGAAAGCGACGAGAGAATGGACCGTTTATTTGCCAGCCTTTTTCGGCTGCTTGGATGGGTACCACGTGTAAAGATTATTGGAAACGGTCCGTTCTATAATTACCAAAATGTACCATTCATATGAAAATAATTACAAACTGCCATTGGCTTTTGCTCTTTTTTCGCCTGAATTGACAATACTGTCCCTCTTTTAAATTCTCATTTAGCCCCACTAATTTGTACGTAATTTCGAATGTACATTTTATGGCTTTTTTTTTTGATAAATGAATTATAGCATTGATTTTTTTTTTACAATATACGAAAACTATATATTAAAAAAAATTAATAAAAGTTATAAAAAATATAATTGGACTAGACTGCTGTATTATTAGTAAATTTAATATGAAGATCTTTTTTTTTGCTAATAAATGAATAGTTACATTAAAATTACGTGAAATATATTTATATATAATATTATAAAAAAATATGGGTTAAAATTAATTTTAATCAGTTTTGATTATAAATTTTTTTTGTAATAGTTCAAATAAAGAATCTGTTTTAATATAAAAAATCATATTCATGTGTGATTTTTTTCATAGCATAGTATAATTTTATAAAACCTAAAATTTAATATGGACATTTGTCATGCAAAGGTGAATTATATTTTTTTATGAGACTGCATTTGACATACACAGTAAATAACAACGAAAAAATCTGTTTGAAAAAAATCTAGATTTAACAGTACCACTTTTATTATCTGATTTTAGAAATTGATGACTCAATATTGTAACTAAGATGTTAATTTAATTTTTTTATCTGTCATTTTTTTATTTTTTTAAATTAAAAAATAATAAATAAATTAAAATTTTATATTAAATTAAGTGATTAAAATTAAATTATTAAATTTAATTGATTCTAATTTTATTGTAAAAGAAAATTAAATTAAAAAAATAAATTAAATTACATTACATTGAAAGTTTAAAAGTGATAGATAAATAAAATTTATTTTTTTATGTAATACATAAAAGAAAACGGAAGAAGTATATATTTTTTTATTTTTTTTAAACCAATGAATAATAAAAATGAACAAATTAGAATTGATAGATTAAAGATGAAAAACCATTCTAAGATAAAAAGAAAATCTCAAAATTCCCTATTTGGATGTCTTATAGTGTGAAGCAACCCAATTGAGAAGATGATGTTGGTGGGGAAAAGGTAAATTGTTGGAGAGGACATAATAAGATAAGATGTCAATTCAACATAGGTGTGAGATTTTTTTTTTTTCTTTCCCTTATTTTGTAATGGAAATTAAGTGAAATTTTTAGGTGAGGGACAAGACATAAATTGTACTTTAAATAATAATTATTTTATCAATAAAACTAGACGAAATAAGATAAAATTACATAAGTATTTAACATTTTAATTATAGACTTATATTGAAGTATTTTATCTCATTTACACACTTATTTAAAACGAATATTAATTAATTAAATTAATGAATTTTAAATAAAGGTGGTAAATTGATGGATTTGACAGATTTAGATCGAATTATAAATGAATAAATCGTAAATAAATCAAAATATATAAATCATAAATAAATTAATATCTAAATTTTAAATTATTTATTTCGAATAATGTTACGTTACAATATCATAGCCATGTGATTCTTATTAAATCATTAGATTGACCAAATAATTGGTTTTGAAAAAAAGTGGTCTAAAGTATAAAAAAATTCATTTTACTTTTCCATTTAGTTACATAGCCTCTACAGTCTTATACTTATTTCCATAATTTACTTATTGAATAAATAAATAAGTACTTGCTTTTAGAAACATTGGCTTTATTCTATAATATAGAATAAATAAGTGTGGGTACAACTTTCAATCTATAGCCTATTTTTCAGGTTAAATTTATTGACTGCTAATTAATCGTTAATTATCAACTAACCATAAAAAAACGTGAATATGAAAAAAATATATATGATTCATAAAAAAAATTATTAATAAAATTAAAATATAAATTCTAAAAAATTTAAACATATGTAATGTATTTCTTATTTTGCCTTCAATCTACCATCTAGAACGAGTTAGATTTAAAATCCATTTGAAATTTTAAGATTCAAAACATATAATTTATTTCCAAATGAATTATCTGTTAGTGTAAGTCGTAGCCCCAATACATTATAATAAAACACTTAGTTAATAGAATGAGGCATTTATTTTATCTTTTATATTTCCGTGCATGTCAATTGATAAAACTATCAAAAAATGTCGTTTCGATTTAAGTTATCATGTGTGAGGCACATGGATTGTAAGACCTTGAAACAAATGGGACTTCATTCTAAATATCCCTAGTCAGTCATTGTTATGGGAATAACAAATGAATTAAGACTAGTATGCTCTCTCTGATATTATGAGTTCTGTCTTACGGATCATTAGGACAAGAGTGTCAATCAGAGATCATAGATATATGTTAAAGAACATGGTATCTGGATTCGATCCGCTCATGAGAATACTACATGGTACAAGTCATAAGTGTTTCTCATATGCAAGTTTTGTATCGGAGTTCTTAGACCTGAAATCTCTATGAAACTCTTTATGAATTACTGTGTACTTTGACATACACCTAACGTGCTCGTAACAGAGTGACAAGTACGAGTATGATTGGGTATACATTGATTCATGTTAGAGAGCATGAGAGAAGTGAAGGGATTACCCCTCTCGATAAGAGAAAAATTATCACTGGCCACTTGATCAGTGAACTGAGAAGTATATGGCCATACCGAGATGGAATAATGAGTAATCATTATTTATCCGAGAGTTCAGTGTCACTGGAATGTCAAGAAATGAATTAATATATATAAGGATGACTAGTTCCATGCCTTATATTAATTCTGATATTTAAGGGTAAGGGACTATGCAAAATTGCATTAGGTCATCAAATGCCATATGCATTTTCATTTAATTTGGAATGCTATAATATCTTGCTAGAGAATATATATAGCCTTTGAATTAATTTATTAATTCATTGCCAACATTAAATGGACCTATAGGATCGCACACAAAGCATTGGGTTTAAAATACTTAAATTAAGTATTGGGCATTAATTTGGACTTTTAATTAAAGTCAAATTAATGTATGTAATGGGTTATAAAATTGCTATTGGGCCTTGGTCCATGAGAGAGAGAAATTTAGCCCACAATGTTTAATTTCAATTAATTAATTATCTTGTGTTAATTAAGTTAATTGAGTATTAAAGCATAAAGGAATTTAAATTAAATTAAATTACTTATATATTTAATGAAGTGGCCGAAATTCCATGAGGGAAATCAAGGAATTTCGGCACATGTCATTTATTTAAATTAAGTGATTTCATTTAATTAAATGTCTTATGTTTTATTTCAAATTTGAATTTTAAATTCAAAGTAGTTTAATTCAAAATATATTACTTATCTTTAGAAAGTGATAGAGTTTGAGTTAATTATCTTAGGATAGTTGAATTCAAATTAAAGACTTGCCAAAGGATAAGTATATATATTAAAAAGAAATAAAACCCTAATTGAATTGAAGTTGGCGTAAAAAAACCCTAATTTGATTCTAGGTTTTGCGTGAACTTTCTCTCTCTCTCATTAATTTCTTTTAGCTAATTTTCACAAGGAGAAGGATAGTTCCTCATTCTCTTGTGATCTTGGATAGTAATAGCAACCTAAGAGAAGTACAAAATCAAATTTTGTAGCTTCAAACTATAACCATTACACAATACCGAAAAAAAGAGCTAGCAATCTCGATTTTAAGCCGTCGGTGCAAGTGTGTGTGTGAGAATAGAGGGAGTGGCGCAAAAGACTGTTCCTTGGCATTGGTGATCGAGAACTAAGGCGGATAGAGTCATCTTAGTTGCTGGCCATCACCAAATTCAATTTTCAAAAAGCATCATAAGTTGTAAGTTCTACAACCCTAAAATTGCATGTTTCGATTCTAGCTTTGGATATGTATGGTATGTATGATTAAAAATTTTTGTTTTCCGCTGTGCCATCATGAGATTCATACCATGTCATATTCCATCATTATCTTGTTTGGTATGTAGTAATGCAAATTGATAAAGCAAGATTTATTTTTATCTGTAAAAATAAGAGTTAACAGCTGATGATCCGATCGGATGACAGAGCCTACAAAAAGGAGTGCTCGGTCAGATCCGGGCGTTAGCACTTCCAAACTTAAGTTAGTAGTTTTTAGAGAAAAAATGTTTAGAGAGAGAATTTCAGGTATTCAATACCTGAAACCATTGCATTTTAGGCTATTTATAGGAGTTTTTAGAGAGGGGTACTTGAATACTTTGAGACGTGATAATTGACATTGAAGTAGGTGTGTGGCAATGTGACGGAAAGTAGGGGAAAGATATGGGCGCTTGCTTGTGTCAATGGACTAGACAGGACAGGATATTCCATCAGTCCGATTAGACACCGCGCATTTATGTCTTGTCTTCCAGTCCATGTTTTGTCTTTTTCGTTGATGGAATTTGGAGCCTGCTGAGCGTTGTTGAGTCAACTTGACTAAATCTTAGAGATGTTTTTTTCCGTAGTTATCACAAATTATGGATTTTAATTGAATTTCATAATATTTTGTTTGCTATAATTTCACATTTTTAAATTTAATTGTGTTTTTCCTCTAAGAAACCCTTAATAACATAAATTTATGAAAAATATACAAATTAAAATCATATTTGAAAAAGGTTCAAGAATTTTTTTTTTTTTTAGATATAACTCGTTCGCTTCGGGAAATCGTTAATATTCAGTCTCCATTGCATAACTATTCAGCATTCTATTAATAAAAATATATAGCATTTCGTTAATTAAATAAATATATATTTAAGTAATATTTTTTTTATCTTAAAAAGGTTCAGATTAAAATAAAATAAAATCTTTTCAAAATTTTCAAACATTTGTTTAAAAAATGGATTTCATAAAAAAAATAACTACTTATATCTTAAAAAATAAGATGTGGATAAATTTACATAGAGTTAAAATATGCATTATTGTATTTTATTAGATAAGAAACAACTACAAAATTATAAAAATATATTTTTAATTTATTTCAAATATTTTAATAAATAATCGGAAACAAATTTTGAAATACTTTTACAGTTTTTTATTGACTATTTCATATATGAATCCAAATATTATTTCAGTTTTATCTTAAATTTTATTATTTGCGTTGATTTAACAATGTTACCTTAATAAGAAATGTGACTTTTCCAGGTGTGCTCTAATAGATTGTGATAAAATAACCAAATTAAACTAACAAAATTCACTTGGTTAAACTTCAGGATTCTCGAGTGAACACCTTTTAAGAAAATTGGTTATTTGATCGTAACAAAAAAATTTATTAAAAATTTCAAATTTTGATTCGATTTAATTCAGTTATAAAAATATAATTTAAATTTGATTTGATCCATCAATATCCGTTTATGATTCATAAAATCAATTTTATTCAATTTAACTAGTTGTGTGATCTATATAATCCGATCCGTTTATGACACTTTTATATTAATTATGAATTTATTGATATCATATAATAGTATTTTTTGCTAATAATATGGAATTTATTTAATAGGTAAAAATAATTTAAAATATCAGAATTACCTGTAATCTAAAATTACAATCTGAATTTGGCTTGATGAGCCTAAAGCTCCAATTCTCCAAAATTTAAATATAATTGGAAATAGCTTGAGTCCTTCGGTGTGAAGGTAGGTGTTTGGTTTGACTATCTAATTGATGGAGTCAATAGCCCAAATACTTGAAATATTATTCATTTGGGTGAAGGTGTTTCATTTGTGTTTTTTCATGACTTTGACAATTCTTGGAGTTTCTAAGCTCGTAGAAATTTCAAATTCATTAATACTAAATTCTAGAATCATACTCCCTTGGTCTTATTTTAAAATATTACTTTTTATATTTTTTATTTCATTTTAAAATTTAAAAAATAAATTTACATGTACATTCCTGTTTCTTATATATTTTATTAAATATTTATTTTTTTATCATTCTCTATTTCTAGCTATAATTAAATGAAATTCTTAAAAATATAAAAGGATAATTTTGTCGATAACTGTAATTTTTTTATAAAATTAAGGGATTTTAATTGTTTGCTTAATGTTTGTTTCTATTTTTTTCAATCTATATAACTGGTTTGTTATGTCAAATTCACATAAAATCAATATCAATTGCAGTACACTGTTTCAATAATATTTTCAAAGATTCGATTTCGAGTCTTTAACCCTTTATTAAAGGCATTAATTTAAAAAAAAAATATTTCCGATAACAAAAACGTCTTATTCAGTATATTACTTTATAAACACAACAGAAAATTAAGTAATCTGTATCGAAATTTCATTAATATCTTACTATATAAATGTAATTAATCACACGGTTTTATTCATGACTTTGACACTTATTGGAGTTTCTATGCTTGTAGAAATTTCAAATATATTAAAACTAAATTTTAGAATTATACTTCATCCGTTTTTTTTATCTGTCATTTTTTAGTAAAATTCAAATTTTATTTATCTGTTACTTTTAAACTTTCAATGTAATTTAATTTATTTTTTCAATTTATTTTTCTTTTTCAATAAAATTATAACCAATCAGATTTGATAATTTAGTCTTAATTACGTAATTTAATATAAAATTTAAATTTATTTATTATTTTTTAATTATAGTAAAAATAATAAAAGTGACTGATAAAAAAAACAGATGAATTATTATTTTACTGGTTTTCTAATTTTTTTTCCGGTCCATATAACTGATATATTATGTCAAATCCACATAAAATCAATTAATTAAAAGAAGACTTTAGTACACTGTTTATGTCGTATTTTCAAAAATTCCACTTCAAGCCTTTAGCCTTTTATCAAAGGCATTGATTTAAAAAATCTACTGATAACAAAAACATCTCATTCAGTACATCACTTTATCAACACAATAGAAAATAAAGTGATCTGTATCGAAATTTCATTAATATCTTACTATACAGACGTATTTAATCACACGGTTTTATTTATGTCGTGTATTGATTAGACTGGTTCATATCAACGATCGGTTCGATTTAATAATCGAAAACTAAAATTTTAAAATTTTAATCAACTGAATCAAATTATTTAAATAACAGAGTATTAACCGAACCAAATTTTTCGGTCGATTCGGTTTAATTAATCGAAAAATTAAAAAATAAAAATTATGTCCAAAAATTATACAAAATTACAAATTATAATATAATAACGTAAAAATATCTAAATTGTACAAAATAAAAATATAAATTAAAGATAAATTTTCAAAATATATAATAAACAATACAATAAAAAATGTTAAATAAAAGTTTTTATTTAATCAATTTTCAATCTAATGGTCAAAATTTTAAATTATCACATAAAAAATAAAAATTAATAATTGACAAATGTACTCATATAATTTACAACTCCAAATAAGATAATTTATATGTATAAAATAATTATTCAATTAAAAATTCAAAAAATTATATAATTATATAAAATTTCGGTCGAATCAATTTTTTTACAATACTTTTCTTCAAAAATCGAATCGAATATAAAATCAAATTTTTTTTAAATTTAAAATGAAAATTGAATCAAAAATCAAAAAAATTAAATTAAATTAAAAAAATCAATCGTTGGAACCGAAATTTGCTCATGCATATGTGTCGATATGGAATTGTAACGGTCAAATAGTCACACTAAAACTAGGTCAGCCTCTTGTTTGTCTTAATCTCGTTATTTGAATTCCATGTGCCTCATTAATGCGATTTGAGTGGAGTCGGTCCATATTGCGATTAATTTTTGCACAGTGCTATTTTTGTATTTTTCTTTCTTACTCACACGATTTAAATTCAAAATTTAATTTAAAACATTACGTATAAAACTATCGAAATTAATTATTTATTTAATATTTATAATTTTAACTTCTTCTATTCATTTGCATGCGATTTTAATATTTTAAAAATATTCATAATTTTCTTTGGTAAATACATTTTAGAGCTATAATAAAATGATTTGAACTTTAATCAAACGTAAAAATAACGAAACCATTAACTATTTGAAAATTTAAAAAATACTCATAGTTAGATATATTATTTTTGCTCATATTTAGTATGGAATTGTTGAAATTTAAATTAATTTAAATTCCTCATTGCATGTTGCTATCTCATTAGAAAATTTATAATAAAACTAAATCTATTTATTTATTCGTAAACTAAATAAATAATACACTTAAATACAAAATTGTATTATTTTCTTATATATTTTATTTGATTTATTAGATGAATGAAAATATAATCTCGCAATAAACCATCAAAAATTGGTTTGATATTCGACACTTGACTAAAAAAGGAAGAGATTTTAGTTCAGAAGCCTTTTTCTAATATTTAGACAATAACTAGGGAGTTAAACAACCCTGACCACACTGCCAAAACTTTGTTTGGTGCAATTGGAGTTACCAACACAAATAATTAACATTAAGATAATTAAACTATTAATAGTTTAATACCTGTTTAATGTATATAGCTATAGATGATTAAAATAATCTCTATATATAGGGATTTTTTATTTGTAAACAGCCAAATTAATTGCCAATTACAGTTGCCCCTAATCTGGTTTTAGTCTAAGATATTGTATAATAATCCCATCCTAATTAAGAGACAGTTTGAACTTTAACCTGCTTGCTTCCTGAGGCGGATCCAGATTCAACACCCTAAATACATCAACAGTATTTATTAATATTTTAACATTATTTCTTATTATCGAATTGATCCTATATATATTAAAAACAAATTTAATGGAGATAAATTTTATCCTACACTTTTTTTTTCTTATATTATTTAACATAGAGAAAATTTAGTTTTTATATTTGTTTAAAATTTGAGAAAATTTACATTTAAATTTATCGAAATAAAGCAATTTTATTCCTAAAATGACAACCTTGCAGCATTATCTAATTGGTTGCTGCAAAAAGAAGTGGAATTTCCCTTTGTTTTAAACACCTTAATGGAATAAAATCACAATATATATATAGAGAGATAATTCTTTATCATTGTTTTGATTTATGTAATTTTTTACCTAACATCGGATTCGGATTTGTGAAAAAATATGGGAATACAGCTACTCATTGCTTTATTAGAATTGTTAATTCTGTGCCAGATTTTGTTATCTGGAACTTATCTTCCCCTGATTGTATCATCTCAACTTCAATAGCTTATTCTGGTTAGTGAATTTCTTTTTAGTTAAAAAAAAAAAAAGAAAATATTTGCCTTGAAAATTCTATGAATTAAAAATGGCTAGGTAGATTTGATTTATTAGTTAATACGGTAGTTAATAAAATTAATAATTTTTTTTAAATTGACTAAGATGCTCACATTATTATATAATTGAAAATTCACTAATTAAAAACTTCAAAAGAATCATAAAAGGTTGGAAGTTAATAATAGGAGTAGTACATATCATAAACTCACATTATTATATACAAATGTAAATCAATTAAAATCGCCATACAATTGAAAAATCCATAAACGTTGAAAAAGAATTATCAAAAGAATGGAAATTAATAATAGAAGCAGATAGAATATATAATAAATTAGGTTAATACTTTTATATATTATGTCCCTATACTTATCAATATATAAAAGATTTAAAAAAACCCAATTCATCATATTTTATTTTTATTTTTTTCTTTTACTTTTTGATGATATTTTACGATTATTTTAAATTGATTTCATACAAAATTGACAGAAGATATTTTCTAATTTTGCAAATTAAATATAGATTGAATCTAATATAATAATTTAAAAAATATACGAATTTAATATTAACTTAAAAAAAAGTATAGAAATTTAGAAAAATATGAAATTTAGGGAGTTGAAAATGTAATGTGTATTATAAATAAAATATACAATAAAGTGTTGAAAAATCCAAGGTAAATCTCCAAATAATGAAGGGAACATGACAGCTGCGACAATGGTATTGGGCCTAGCTAATTCTTTAACATTAAGTAGAGTAGATATTTTGTAATGTAAGCCATAATAATTGAAAATGATTGATGCGTTGACCTTTATTCAATTTATTTCAAGCAACTTGTTGAGAAAATAAAATAACTCGTCTACTTTTTTTTTTTTTATCAGAAGTTTAATTTGAAGCTTAAAGGATAAAAATTCGGCTGTCTTATTTTTTTGAAATAAAATGGACCAATTCATTAAAGTAATTGCTAAATATAAAGAAGAGGAGAATAATAATTTACTCCTGAAGAAATAACAGCGATCCTAGCTAAAATATTAGCAAGATCATTATCTGATCTTCTAAAAAAAGAAAATAAACAATAATCAAACTCAGAACTAATAGCTAAACAATCTTTAACAATACAACCAAAAAGCGAAAAAGAAGCAAAAAGTTTAATTAAAGCTTGAAAAATAACGAAATTATCCATTTTCATGTGTAGATTTTTTTATCCCAATTGACTTCATCCATCCCAAAGTTTCTTTTATGGACATGACTTCAGCTAACAACGGATCAAGAGGGCACGTAATAGACCCATGACCAGCAGTCACATACCTACTTTGATAGTCTCTATAGATCCAGTCAAATCCAACTCGATATTCATCCACAAAAATGGTAGCATCACAATTTCACTTAAAAAAAATTAACTCAGGAGACCAAACATCCAACACAATAGAGTCAGTTGAGAAAGAAAAAAAGAAATTCCTTTGATTAACCGGGAGAGGAGACCAAACATCCAACACAATTTGGCTGTCTTATTAATTGTATGCTAATGATAGTTTTAACTATGCCCAAAATTAATAAATTATTGAACCAAAAAATTTATATTTGTTTTATACATCTAAAATTAATTATGAAGTTGTTCAAATTTTCTACAATAATTGAGGCATGTGAGCTGTCTTAGAACCATTTCACAAATTAAGCTTCATACAATGTATATATACGCTCCAAATGGATTGGATTGATTTATACTCTATCAATTATTTTTTATCTGTCATATTTGAATAAAATTTAAATTTTATTTATCTGTCGCTTTTAAATTTTTAATATAATTTAATCCACTTTTTTTAATTTATTTTTATTTTTTAATAAAATTAGAACTAATGAGATTTTATAATTTAATTTTAATTATATAATTTAATATTAAATTAGAATCTATTTATTATTTCTTAATACTAGTGAAAATAATAAAATTAAGAGATAAAAAAATGAAATGAGCAATAAATTGAATAAAAAATAAAATTTTATAAATTATAAATAAATTGAATAGAATATATTTATATGATAAATGGATCGAATTTAAGTTGCATATTTTATAAATGGATTGGCATTTGACTAAAAATATTGATATATTAGCCTATGAGATATTTGCGTATCACTTAGTATATCTTATACTTTTGCTTTTAGAAAAAGTTGTGAACTTCAAGGTATTCTGAGATATTTACATCTATTATTGTATATAAAAGTTTTAATATAGAATAAAACTATTTTAAATAGAAATAAAAAAAAAGTATTTTCTCATATTTACGAAAATAATTGATGACGTAATATGCGGTTGGTAAAAAAAAAATCACAAATTAGGAATTATGAAATGCAAACCTAACCAAATAATTCATAATTAGTGAAAAGGTTATCACAAAACAGTAAGTAATTTATATATATTATTTTTGGAAAAATAAAATCCTATATAATACTACAATTTTTTTTTATTTAGATATTAAATTTTTGACTTTATTATGCTGCTTAAATTTTTTTTATATATAATTACTGATATTATTCAGTTTAAGATGAATTTATCCACCATGAAAATAAAACTCTCCTAATAGTAATTTTTAACATTCACAAAATTCGAACTCGAAATCTTGTTTAAGGGCGCTGCTTCAATTTTTTGTTGCATACTTTTATAATCGGAATGCTAAAAATTGGATTAATTTTCTGGTAAAAATGGATTAATTTAATTAATGATTATATGAGTGTAATTATGGACACCTTAAAAGTATTAAAAATAATTAATTCATAAAGAAGTAGAGATTTTGATGAAGCTGTGATCCATTGTATAGCATGGTGGTTTAAGAGAAAGAGGGTGACACTCACATGGATAGCAGTTGAGAAATTAACAGCCTGTTGGTTGAGATGGAAACACTAATTTTATTAAATTTATTATTTTTATTATATGTTGGGTGGGAGAAGGAGAAATGTTGATTGATGGAAAACTTAGAAATGCAAGATTGGCCCAATGGTGCCACCACCCACCAAGAATTGAAAGGTTCACCTTTTCTTCCATGTTCCTTTATATCATTCTAATTAAGCAAAGTTCCTTTAAGTTAGTATTTGACTAAAAAAATAATTGAGAAATCACGAGATGATAAATAATGTAAAAGAAAAAATCGCACCGGAATAAATAATTGAATTGATTATTTATAGAGTTGAGAGTTTGGATGCACTCGTAACTCTAAATATATACAGAGTTCCATATTAAATTGAATAAGTTTTTGGTAAAATTCTATAACAATAAGTATTTGTAACGTTTATCGGTTAGATCTTTACATATTCATTTAATTGGATCGATTGATACGAATCTATGGGTTCGAATTTAATTAGTTTTGTTACTGTAACTTAATACACAAATAGTTTCTATATTTTTTTTTTCGCTTAGCATAATGTACTCATTTTTTTCTTCAATTATTTTTTTCTTGCATTGTATGAAATTAAAATATGTTCCAGTTAAATAGTAGCGAAATGTTTCAAATAAATAGATAATTATGTCTTTTAATATGATACAACAAATAAGGATTTTTTTTTAATTCAAAATTCACACTTTTAATTGGTGAATAAATCAATATCTGTAATAAAAAAAAAACATTTTTATTTCATCTACCCAAGTTACATATTTTCAAGCGATATTAAATCAAATTGAAAATAAAATAAAATAAAAATCCAAATTAAGTGGACCAACTTAATAAATTCAAATGTAGACAAGTCAAAAGTAAGTCGGCCTTGTAGCACACCAATTCTTAGCCCAACAAATATTAACAAATTAAAGTTAGATTAGATATAATATATTATTAGTTTATTATAATCTCCACACTATACATCTTTTTCTTTTCAGCTTTAGGGAAATTAATATAATTTGCACAATTATAATATTAGTACTCACGCTTTGGAAGCTTCTTAATTCATTACTTAATTAGTAACTTAAATAAAATAATAATTGATTTATTTACTTGATGTCCAAGTACTTGATCACTTGGTGTATATTTTATTTCAAAATTTTTTCTAAATATATATATATATATATTTTAAATTTAGGTTTTAAAACTTATATTTAATAATTCGGAATTTTATGTAAATAAAATAAAAATTTAAAATTTTGATATTATTTATTAAATTAATTTTATTATTATCATTTGATAAGATTAAAATAACCCTATAATTTTTCCCCAAAGGTAAGATAGGATAGGGAAATCTAACAGTAACAATAAAATGACGGTCAAGTTGGAGTTAATTCTAATTTAGGTGCATTGCATTGATTTATGCATATTTAAAGTAATTTTTTTCGTTTGATTTTATCAACAATGATGTCTAAATTTATTATAAATGATAAACGGATTAGATTTAGTAAATTTAAATCGAAACATATAAATTGAATTAAAAAACAAATTAAAATTTTATAAATTATAATGAATTGAGTCGTATCATTTTACAAATCAAATAAATCGATTGTATTTAAATGAATTTTTTACTAATAAATTGATTGAAATTTATAATACATACACATCTAGACGTCGGCGCTTAATAAGCAAAACATAATTGTGGGATTTCGTCGGCATTTTATTTTTATTATTTATTTAAAAAAAAGTGAAATTGTCTAAAAATGACAGCACATGTTTACTCAATTTAAACAAATCATCAAGTGTGAGTTAACTATTCTGATCATAAATCAGATAAGCTGAAAGGATTCTAATTTCAGTTCTATGGGTGTTAATTAATTCAAAGCAACTAAAATTATTTGTCAACTTGTACATAATTTTATAATTTTTACGTAAACAATCCAATCAAGAATAAGAAAATCCTTGATTTTTTTTTTCATAATTGGAAATTTTTTAATTAATTTGTAGTTCCTTTTTGTAATTTTTTTCATTTACATCTAGGATTTTGACAATCCAAAGGTTTTATATACGGATAGATATCATCGGATCAGTCTAAAATATATTTTTATTTTTATTTTTGATCTAATTAAACAGTATGTAGACAAATTGTTGCATGCTACAAAGTAAGCGTGGCAATGGTCGGTTCGGTTCAATAGCCGAACCGATAAAATCAAACACCAAAATTATAGAATTTTAATTAACCGAATCGAAATTTTTTGTCAATTTTGTTCGGTTAATCATATAACTGAAATTTAAAAATTATCAATTAAAAAAAAACAATATCGTTTTGTTCAAAATGATATGTTTTGAACAAATATATAAAACAATATGATTTAAAATGGTGTGTTTTGAACAAACATACAAAAACAACATCATTTTATATAAATATCGATCAATTATATTATTTTTCGAGTTTTTGTCATTTAAAACGAACTAAACCAAATTAATTGGAATTTTAATATCGAAATTGAATCGAAAAAAATCAAAATAAATTAATAAAATCGCTCAATTTAATTTAATTTTTTGGTTTTAATCAAAGTTTGCTCACCCTTGCTCAGAAGGTTATTTTTTTTTTATTTTTTTTATCATTAAAAAAAGAAAGGAAGAAAGAAATGCGATTTTGCTTGGGCTTAAGCTGAATTTCACAAAGCGGATGAACAATTGGGCCAATCTTTTATATTACACGAAGGTGTCTGAATTGAGTTCTGCCGACTATATTTACAGGTTCAGAGTTGAATCAAGAAATTATGGGCCGCAGTGATAGGCCCACTGTCCAAGTAGTCATACCGAAAAGTCTAGAAGATTCTTTTTGATCTGGGCTTTACTAGGCCCAGGATCAAAAATGATAATTAGAGCATTATCAATTATTTCCTCCATTTAAGGATTGAATTTCTTAGTACTTAAGTTAAGTATAGGCCACTAATTACTTTAGTTAAACCATACTTACTAGGATATCATACCTAGGAACCGTCCTAGGTTGAAAAAATTATTACATATAGAGAGAAGTCAAGAAATTCGGCAGGTGGGCCAAATTGTAAGGAAAACGAAATTTAAGAATCAAACTGTAATTTGCAAAATAAATTTTGGAAAGGAAAAGGAGGGGGCCAAGGGCCTACAAAACATATAGAGCTGGGGTCTCGGGGTTAATTTTATCCGTATTCACTCATATTTAGCAATTACTACGTTATACCCGTACTATAATTTGTAAAAAAAAATCATCTAATCTTTATATTATACTAAAAAAATCACAATTATTGAAAAATCTGACCATCAAAATAATTAACTGCAGCAAAATTTATTGATAGCAGTAAAAAATATACTATTTTATAATATTAAAATTATTGTCAGTTTTAAAATTTATTAGATGTTCTACTGACAAAATGTATATTTATTTTTATATTTTATAATTTTTTGTATTTGAATTTTATATTTTTCGACTATCGTAATTTTTTTTATTATAAAATATAATTAAAATAATTTTTTTTTGTTACAAATCGTTATATAGTGGTCATAATATAATGATCGTAAAATATGAATGATCATATATAAAATTAAGCCTTGGATTCCGGATCATATCCATTTCTTTTTTGTTGTTATTATTACTCAAGTATTCTTTTCTTCTACTCCATCTCTCCCGATAATGTTTATCAAAAAAAGATACATTTACATCACCATGTATATATATGGACAAACCGAACGCCGACAAGTAAAAAGAATGTAATTATATTGATATTTGAAATTTCTAGTTGGACATGATATATATTATCTTAAGATAGAAACAACCTATCCAACAATTATTAGCTAAGCAAACCTAAAGCATAATCGCATTTGCATGCGGATAACTCGTGCAAACTCTTTCATTTATACCAAATTTTTAAATATAAAATATTGTAATTATGAGATAATCAGAAGCAAAATTAGAATTTATAATCAAAGATAACAAAAATATAAATCATACTTAAATTTAAGAAATAAGTTGAGAAGAAAACTGTTTATTTAATGTGTGTGTATATAATAATAATAATAATAATAATTTGCCCTCCTTTCTACCTACATGGCTAAGCCATCATAGATAGATGTATGAATGTACCGGTTAATCAGTTTATGAGCAAAAAAATTAATTAGTCCATTAATATTGATTTTTTAAAATTACTAATCATTAACTAATCCGTTACATTTGGTTAATCAATCAATCGGTTTCGGTTTGGTTAACCATTAAAATTTATAACATAAAGTTATAAAAAAAAATTAGACAAAGTTAAATTTCATTTCAAATGTATAAAGTAATTTAATATAAAAATTACGAAATAAATATAATTAAATAGCCAAAATTTGTGTTCTATAAATTAAAATTTAATATTATAAAATAGATTTGATATTTGTTGAAAATTAATATGCTTTATTCCAAGTCAAATAAAATTTTAGATAATATTAAATATTATAACATAAACTCTAAAACATAAGAAAATGTAATTAAATTCTATTAAGCAAAATATAAACACCAATATACGATAAAAAAATAATATATATAAAAGTTAATCGAATATTATATATAAATATTATTGTATAATTAAAAAGAATGATATAATATAAATTTAGTTTAAAGTATTATATAAATTTTATAGAAAAATATAAAAAATTAAGGTATGCAAATAAAAATATAATTTAAATATATTTTAAAGTACAATTTTATATAAATTTTAGAGAGAAATGTAAAAAAAATTGAAGATATGAATACATATATATATATATACCGGTTAACCATGTACTAACGGTTAACTTTATTTAAGAATTTAAACCGTAACCATTATAAAAAAATAGAAAAATTAAAAAACGTAATCAAATCTATCAGATCGATTATTCATAAAAATCGGTTCGATTTTGAACCGATTTTACGGTTAATTATATTTTCGATTTTTTTTCTCATTCCTAGCCGTAGATATATAATACATTCATTTCATTCCATTTTACATTTTTAGATGTGTTGATTAATTTATTTTGAACATGAGATTTCTTAAGGCATTGAATAAAACAGTGAAAATTGAAAATGAGCCAAAAAAAAAAAACAATCCTTGAAATGGCATTGGTTTTTCTTTAAAGTTGCCCCTAACCCTAATAATATAATTAAACCTTATATCGTTATGGGAAGTTATATATGACATTTTAATGATGCCATGAATCGTGGTGGAAATGGCATTGCTTGCTCAGTGGAGCCCAGCCTAACTATGTTTTGATTGTGATTTTATAGGTTGCCATATGGTTAGTTCCTTAGTTACCACCCAACTGGCTTATTTAGCTACCTAACCAAATACTTTTTACGCCAAATTTAATAATGAGTTGTCCCTGCGGGGTGACATTTCAGCAATCGCATTGATACCATTGAAGGTGCCGTAAAATGTTTAATTTAAATTTCAACTCTTTTTTTTTATATATAAATAAAAGAAAAATAGTCAAATTGAATTAATTTAATTAAATATTGATGAGTTATATCGTAAATAATATATGAAATTTTTTTACAAGTCATGAATGAAATATTGCGACTTAAATTAAATCATTTGATAATTTAAATCGAATAATTTTTTATTGAAAATAAAAGAAATATGTATCAATAACTTCCAAACTAAGTAGTTTTATATTCATATTGCAAAATAATAATAATAAAATTACAATTTGATCAAATCGAATTGAGGCAGTTTGCTAAACTTTTAAAAAGATTTGGATTGGGCTAGAATTTGATGGTCTATTCGGTTAAATTTTAATTCTATTTATTATTATTATTATTATTATTATTATGAAGATAATCATATTAAATAATATCTGGTAGTTGATTTATTTGCTTTAAGAGATGGCTGCACTTGAATGGTGTAGACATAAACAACGGACTAAATTATTGACAAATGGACAGGTTTGATGGAAGCTCAAACCAAAAATTAATTGATAAAGATATATTTATCATCAACTCTTAAATGTTAATTTTGAATTAATTTTATATATAATTACTGAATTTATATTTAAAATATAAAATAACTAAATAATTTTTCTTATCAAAATTATCACTTAATTTATCAGTATTTTATTTAAAAATTATTATAATAAATTTATGATAAAAATCGATGCTGGAATACTGATGTACCATACATGCATAAATAGTTGACGCCTGTTGATGATATGGCATGCTGTTTACGTACAAATAGATAATATGATGTCCCACATCAGCATACCATCACCGAAAATCGATTGTCATGATTTTTTTATAAAATAGTGAAAAATTCAGCAATAATTTTGATATAAAAAATTATTTAATTATTTTTACGATATTAGACATAATTTCAATGATTTTAGATTATTTGTCTTATAAAATCAGTATAGTTATAAATTTACACCATATAAATAAATTGATATATGAAAAATTAACTGTAATTTTAACGGCTAAAAATTTAACTATTATTTTTATTTAACGATAATTCGAATTATACATTATTTATGGCAAGAAAACGCATGGCTAAAAAGAAAACAAATGGATATGTGTCTGCCATATTACGTGTAAACTGTTGTACAATTAGTATTAAAATTTATTGAAAGACAATTTAAATTTTGGAGATTTTTGAGTTACGAATTGAAATTAAGATATATATTATAGTTAAAGGAATTAAAATTCAATATGAATTAGGCTGCACGTTTGTCGACTTGTGTTATTATCCAGATGTTAATTAATATTACTTCCTCTATTCTTTTTTATCAATCATTTTTATTATTTTTATTACGATTAAGAAATAATAAATATATTTAAATTTAGTATTTAATTGCTTAATTAAAACTAAATTATCAAATCTGATTGGTTTTAATTTTATTGAAAAAGAAAAATAAATTAAAAAAGTAAATTAAATTACATTAAAAGTCTAAAAGTAATAGATAAATAGAATTTATATTTTACTCAAACGTGACAAATAAAAAAGAATGAAAGAAGTATCGCTTAATGAAGCATTGGGCCTTATCTTAAAAAGATTAATCAGTGTAAGTTGGCCTGAGTGGAAGAGATTATGATTGTTTAACTGATCTTGAATCCGAGTTATTGTGGATACAACAATTTCGTTGGAAGAGATTTTCGTAATTATACTTGATAGTATTTCGAGTGAAATTTAATTTAAATATGGTATGGTTTAAAAATAACTTTTATCAATACAAATCTATTTAAAATACCATACTAAAAAAAAGATTATGGGTTTCATTTTTATGAGATAAAGTTTCAAGAGACTGAATTAATAAATACTTTTAGATGATAATGTTTTTAAAAAAATCATTATAAGATGTTCTATTTCTTTATTATTATTATTATTATTATTATTATTATTATTATTTAGTAAAATGTACTATTTTGACATTTAGTATCCGTATTTGGCTGTATTTTGCCTTTTTAAATGTGCTTAGATCTCAATGTATACACACAATTAAAATTGCGAGTGTCAAAAGTTGAACTAGTTTGAATTAAATTATAAATGAATTAAAATTTTGTGTGTCATAAATAAATTGAATAAAATTATATTTCAAACAAACAATTACTAAATAGATAAAATTATAAACTGATCAAATTTCACGGTATATATATATATTAACAAATTTATAGAAAATAAAAAATTATACTTTTATATTTATATTACATTATAAGATGTTATATTTATTTATCATTTATATTATTATTTGATAACAATCCCAAAAAAATCTCAATTTGAACTCGATACCTGCAAAAAAAAGGAGAATGGATCTGTGGAGGTTTACGAATACTCCGACGGCCAAGTCAGAACTTTTGATAATAAGAATGCATTTTCTTAAAAAAGTAGACTTTTTTGCCTTAATTTACCTGTTTTTCGTACTTTTATAGGTTTGATTTTCATCATTTTCGGACTTCTCTAGGCCACTTTTCCCACTACTCCTATTATTGGGGAGACGTGGAGGAAAAATAATTGTCTTATCCTTGCGTGGCATTTACCTTTTCAGCTATTGGGCGAACTGTAAATGAGCTCCTTAGAGTTCGGTTGATCCGATCTCTTGATTGGTAAAGATTTATCCGAACTCTGTCAGCTTACCTAGCTTCTAGTCCGAACTTCGTCAGCTTATCTAGCTCCAAGTCCGAACTCTACCAGCTTACCTAACTCATAATTCGAACTCTGCCAGCTTACCTAGCTCCTATTCTGAACTCTGTCAGCTTACTTAGCTCTTAATCTGAACTCTGCCAGCTTACCTAACTCCTAATTCGAATTCTGCCAACTTACCTAGCTTCTAGTCCCAACTGTTCGTAATTGGTTGTATTTTGCCTTTTTAAATGTGCTTAGATTTCTATGTATACACGCAATTAAAATTGCGAGTGTCAAAAGTTGAACCAATTTAAATTAAATTATAAATGAATTAAAATTTTGTGTGTCATAAATAAATTGAATAAAATTATATTTCAAACAAACAATTACTAAACAGATAAAATCATAAACCGATCAAATTTCATGGTATTATATATATATATATATATATAAATATATATTAAAAAATTTATAGAAAATAAAAATTTATGCTTCTATAAACCATAAAAAATATTTTTATATTTATATTGCATTATAAGATGTTCTATTTCTTTATCATTTATATTATTATTATTATCATCATTATTTTATTTAGTAAAATGTACTATTTTGACTTTTAGTGTTCGTACTTGGCTGTATTTTACCTTTTAAATGTGCTTAGATCTAACATATTTCCCCCCTCTTTCTGTGCATACTCGAGTGTCAAAAATTAAACCGATTTGAATTGAATTATAAATAAATTAATTTTTTTATGTCATAAATGAATTGAATAAAATTATATTTCAAACATACAATTACTAAACAGATAAAATCATAAAATGGATAAATTTTAATGATTTTTTTATATATATTTTTAAAAATGTATGAAAATTAAAAATTATGCTTCCATAAACCATAAAAAATACTTTTATATTTATATTACATTGTATAAAAAGGTTGTCAAATTATAAAAATATAAATGAATCATAAACTATCGGATCAAATGATCATGTATCGGATTAAATCGAATCATTTTACAAGTCAGATATAGATAACATAAAATTTAAGAAAAAATACGAAATATATTATAGATTGAGTTAAATTTTGATGCTTTTACTAGGGGTGTGCAAAAACCGAACCGACCCGATCAATCCGACCAACCCAAACCGAACCGACAAAATCGGGTGGGTTAATCGGGTTATTAGGGTCGGATCGGTTTTTGATATATATGTTAATCGGGTTTCGGGTCGGGTCGGGTGAAAACCGACTAACCCGAACAACCCGAAAATTAAATATATAAATAAAAAATTATAATTTTTCTACAATATTAATTAATAAATAATATATATTTAATGTAATTTTGAAATTTTTAGTTTATTGTATTTTAAAAATATTTTTTTATTGTATTTAATATTATTTATTTATATTAATTTGAGATTTTAATTTAAATATGTAAATTTAAAAAAATAATTTCGGGTTAATCGGATTGTTCGGGTCGGGGCCCGAAAAAAATCGGGTTGTTCGGGTAGGGGCCCGATATTTATATAGGGTCGGATCGGGTGAAGAAAATAGGTAAATTTCGGGTTTCGGGTTAATCGGGTTCACCCGAACCCGACCGATGCACACCCCTAGCTTTTACTGAAAACAATTGTAACGCCCCAGTCGTGATTTTAGAAGTAATACAGGTAATTCGAATTGTAGCTAATTAATTGATTAATTAAATTAGCTAATTGTTCTTTGAGGTTTATGGGACATAATTGTAAAACAAAGATAAAGTTGAGGAATTTAATTGTTAATAAAGTTAAATTGGGGGCAAATGGGGTATTTTGGTAATTTTTTTATTTTGAAGATATTTTGGGGAATTAGGGAGAGAAGAGGGGGGATCGGGTTTTGGGGGGAGAAAGAAAAAAAAAAGAGGAGAACGGAGGAGCTTCAGTCGCCGGTGCCATCGTCGGCAGGCCGGCTCCTACCTTGTCGCTTCTCCTCTACGCGTCGGCGATCTTGCCCCGCCAATGACAGCTCCGATCTCCTTCTTCCTCTCTTCTTTTTAATATTTCATCCTACAATGAACTCCCTTCCTTGCTCCGGTGATTGACGGTGGTTTTGGGTGTCACGACCACCAGCGACGACTCCGTGAGGCGGAGGCGATTTCTCCTGCTGTTATTGCTCCTCCCCACTCGCCGGCAGCAAGGAGATTGTCCATGGTGAGGGCGAGACATTCAGGCTCCGATTCCGATGAACGACGACAGAGTTGAGGCGCGTGAACATTGTTTGGAGTTTACCGATGACTTGATCTACCAGTGGACGGCCTTGGTGCAGCTCCGACAGAACTCCGATGACCGGTCCAGCGAGCACAGGAACGGACAGAGTAGGAAAATTACAGGAAATCGATTTCAATTGGTAACAATTTCATCTTTACATTTATTTAACTAGATATTGAAATTTTCATGGAAATTGCCTTAGTTTTTGTTGAACTGGAACGTATATGTGAATGCTAGTTATTAATATTAATTTACAGAGTTGACTGTGAGTTCATTTTACTTTTCATCCTCCTTTCATGTAGGTCTTTTATGGACAGTCTAGTGACTTGAGTAATAAAACGATATCTGAAACGTGTTGATACATTCGCTGTGTGTTACACCTGGTATTGAATAAAGCATTTAACAATGGTTCATTACTATGCTTTGTGACCTGTATATTGGAATATCTATTTTGTTTGTCGGGATAATATAGCTTGTTTGTTTTAATGAGATATAACAGTAAGAAAATCCATGATAACTTTATTAGAGCAAAATTTGACCAATTGAATTTCATTGCAATGGATTAGCTTTATATTATTTAATTGGTTTAGTTGTGAGATCTAAAAGGATATTACTCTAATTGCAAGAATATCATCCTACCTTGCTTGTTAATATTCAATTATTATGAATTATCCTTTCTTTTGAGAAATTGTGATTATAATAAAATATACTATAAGTGTTTATGAAAACAAAACTTTGAGGGGTCGGCATGATCTCTAAAGCAGACATGTGACGCCCAAAGAGGATAATATTGATTAGTGCTCCGGCATGATCTCTAAAGTAGACATGTGGAGGCACTGAGGGGTCGGCATGATCTCTAAAGCAGACATGTGATGCCCAAAGAGGACAATATTGATTAGTGCTCCGGCATGATCTCCAAAGCAGACATGTGGAGGCACTGAAAGACTCGTTTTGGGGGCTTCGACATGGTCTCTAAAGCAGACATGTGGGGTACCTCAAAAACAAAACCGTGCATCGCCTAGCTCCGGCACGATCTCGAAAGCAGACGTGTGGAGCGACAGGTGATAAAGCGAACAATATCCACTAGAGACAGCGATCCGGGCTGTTACAATATATATATATATATATATATATATATATATATATATATATATATATATATAAGTATGCATTTTGAACTTTGAATCATATGACTATTATGCGTACATTATAAATTGTTGTATGTGATTAATTTGACTTACGATTTATTACAACTAATTATGATTGATATTGAAGATATATATATATTCATATTGTGATTAATTGTGTGTTACAATCGGGAGTAGTATGGGGTAATTAGGAATGCGTATAATACAGTTATGTATTTGTAAATGTTTGAAAAGTGACAAGCAATATTCTTGCCTAAACCAGATTGAATGGTTACTTATTTAAAGTACTATATTGAGTCTTAGGATTGGAGAACTACGTGGTTCTGATTTCCTAAATGGGATACGTAGGAAGCTTGAGAATTAATATCTCAAGTCCGAACCAAATTATGTTCATATGATTATGCGCGTTTTAATAGGTATATTGAATCTTGGTGATGAAATTCTTATTTATATAATAGTGTATATAAGTATATGTTATAATTATGGTGAACTAAGTTTATATGTTGAAACCAATGATATAAATTGGGTTAATGCAACAGGTATATAAAGAAATTTTTAATATTTGTATAAACCATGTAATGGATTAGAAAAATTTGTTATAAATGAGTTTTATATGAACTGTCCTTGAGTTGTGGTGATTGTGTTGAGATGAAATTATAGAAGTGTTGTGTTGTTGATTGAAGTTTTGGAGTTGAAGGAATGATATTGGGAGTGTAAACTTAAGTTTTTGCAGGTTTAGGTAGCACGAATTTTAAGCTGTCATGCTGCCGAAATTTTATTTAAATTTAGACAAATTTTAGAGTTGGTCCTCTCAAATAGATCCAAACTCGAATGTAACATTCGATATCGGAGTTTTTTATCTGGCCGGATACAGGGTGTTACAACAATATAAGGATGTTTTAACAGAACAATTACAGTGATGTTTTTGCTTAAAAATAAATTAAAAGGCAAAATAATGTTATTTGGTCAGTTAGTCTTGAATCCGCGTTTGCACGGTGGCTGGGGTGGAATGATGGGTTTGTAGACTAAACTAACAAGAGCATGCATTGACTCTTACGGTACAGACAAGTTCGTTGTTTATGCAAGTGACAAGGACATCCAGTCAACCAAAAAATTTAGGCCCATATATATTTGAAAGGTTACATTCCTTCAATATATAAATTTGATTAATTTAATTAATTTGAATCAGATATCGTAAAGATATATTGTTGGGAATAATTTTTTCAATGCCATAATTTTTATACATATATCGAATTTACGGATTGAATTTGAAATATGTTTAATAAAGACGGAATCCTAATTTACTCTGACGTTAGGCCCAAATATTTAAATAATAAAAGAATAAATTGAGAAATCTTAGGTAATTGCTTTTGTAATAAAAATATTTTGAGATACGATGTAATTAATCTAAAAATCGTAGGATAAGAATATCATATTATTGGTAATACAAAATCGCGAAATAAATAAAAATTAAAAACTCTTCCTGTAATGATAATACATATATTTATATTTATATTTATATTTTCTTCATAATTCACAAAAAGTACAATGAATCACTAAATTAATAATTCATCAAATGGCTTCCACTTCCACATAAAATACATCAATTTTAATATATAGTTTTTTAAATAAATAATCCTTGCTTGGCAAATTGATTTGTCAAAATTTGATCTAATCCATGAATTCAATTTATATGGCTCATATATTTTTGTTATCCAATTCTCACATGATTGACATACAGAGCAACCCAATTTGATCCAATTTATTATATAAACTATTTGGGTCATAACACAATTCTAATTCGTTTTTAATCCATTTATATTTTTTATAATTTTATACATTTTTATATAATGTAAATATAAAAAAAATTATAATTTATACATGTATAAATTTTTATTTTTAATCATAAAATTTGGCAGATTTATGACTCGCTTAAGACGTGACATAATTCAATAATACTTATATAATTTTAATACATTTATGAATCAAATTGTTATTGTCCTTTTGTCACCCAAATTTAATAAAATAGATTTAGGGCGTATCATGATAGAGTGGACAATATAATTTAGATTATATTGGATCATTTTATGGGCCAAATAAGCTAAATTACTGATATATTATTAATTATCAAATCGAATGATAAATATATGACTCGTATTTATTTTATTAGAAAAAACACAATGGAATTCATAAATTTAGTCAAAATTTGCCCATCTTAATGTATAGAGTATGGTTGAAGTAGGGGTGACCAAAACTGAACTAAACCGATTAATTTTTTTTACTTCGGTTTGATTTTTTGGTTCGATATTTGATTTTAGAAAAGTTTAATTTTTTTTGTTCAATTCGGTTTTAAAGGAAAAAACTGTAGAAAAACCGAACAGACCAAAAACTATATAATTACGTAATTTTTTGAATTTTTTAATTGAATAATTATTTTATACATATAAATTATCTTATTTTGAATTACAAATTATATGAGTATATTTATCAATTATTAATTTTTATTTTTGAGGTAATAATTTAAAATTTTGACAATTGAATTGAAAATTGATTGAATGAAAAAATTTATTTAACGATTTTTATTGTATTATTTATTATATATTTTGAAATTTTATCTCTAATTTAGATTTTTATTTTATACAATTTAGATATTTTTATTTTAGTATATTACGATTTATAATTTTATATAATTTTTAAATATAATATTTAATTTTTTTAAAAAATAATTTTAATTTTCGATTAACTAAATCAATCGAAAAATTTAATTTAATTAGTATTTAATTATTTAAATAATTTAATTTAATTTAATTAATTAAAATTTTAATTTTATTATTAAATCGAATCGATCGTTTGCACACACTTAATATGGAAGTTGAAACTACCAGCATCACTGGTCACACTTCATGGAAAGCATAAAAACGTATTTCCTTTGCCCATAAAGAGAGAAATAATGGAATATGGAACCTTAAAAAGGGGAGTCTTCAATTCATTTCTGACCACCGTAGTAACTGTTTTCATGAGAAAGTTTGACCACCTGATATTTTCATTTGTGGGCCTTACGCCTGATGCCATTGCTGATCTGTCCCATTTTAGATTAACTATATAAATGCAGTATAGTGGAATATAGCCAGTCAATTTTTAACTTAATATAAGTTAAATTAGATGCATATATTTGGTAAGTAAAAAAAAAAACATATGTGCATTATTTTTATATAAATAAAAGCTACTAATATTATAAAGTACAAATTTATTTCGGATTTTGTGTTATGTTAAAAAGGTAATTAAATTAACCAATAATTGCAGATTTAAATAATAAATAGTTCGAATTTTTTTAAATGATATTTTAAGTTCAATTTGTATTTTATGTGTAAAAATTGTATTGTTAAAAAGAGAATTTTTAATTACATATTCAATAATATTTAATTTTAAATCCATCAGTCATATAAATTTAAAAAAGTTAGAAAAAATTAAAGTATAATAAAAAATAAAATTAATTAAAACCAAATACTCCTACATAAGAGGACACTTTCTATTAGAGATGGTAAATGTATGGATTTGATGGATTTGAATTGGGTCATTAATTAATGGATTACTAATGAATTGTGTTATAAATATATCAAAAAATATGGATCATTAATTGATAGATCACTAATGGGTTGAATTATAAATATATCAAAAAATATGGATCATAAATGAGTCAATATCCAAATGGATGGAATGAATTTTGATTGATTCATGGATTTAATGTAAATTATTATAAAGTTTTTATTACTTAATTAATGGATCCGATAATAATAATATTCTATTGAAAATATAATATAAATAATAAGTTAAAATATAAAAAAAATAAAATAAATTTCAGCAAAAGAAATGAAAAAAGAAAAAACTCAACTGAGTAAAAGAATTCATTAACTAAAATATCCCAATAACTTTTCTCAATTATCAAAAATAGCAAAGATCCCCATTAAATTAAATGCAACAAAGATGTGATCAATTTATTCAATAACTGTTTTTATTTAGAAATTCATGCTTCAATATAATTTTATATAATATACATAATGATATTCTTTAATTCATTTTTAAAACACAAACTTTTTTATATTTTTGCTTTTTTAAGGGATAAAACGGAGCAGAATTTGAACTCGACGCTGACATGCATATATATATATATATATATATATATATATATATATATATATATATATAATGCATTTGGTCTTAATTTTAGTGTTTGTTTTTTTTTTCTTAATTTTCATTTCTGGGAAAATTGCAAAGTTGAAAATAAGGGCAAATCGTTGAGCACGACTGTGTAATATTTCCAAAAAGTTTCGTGGTAAAATAAGGCAAGCAAAATTGTAATAATGAGTCAATTGCCAGAATTTGAAATTTAAATTAAATCAGACTAATCAACAAAAATGGAAAATATAAATTTGAAATCATACAAGAACATAAATCTGGATTATGCTTCCAGAAGGAATATTATCTTCTCGATTTTGTAGATATTTTTGAACAAGGTAAATTTTTTATTATCAGTTTTACATCTATAAATCACACTTTAATTATTTTATACAAAAAATATTACTAATTTTGTATCAAAATAAATAAATTAAATTTGACTCAGCCGCACTGTGAACAGTAAAGATGGCTAATAGATATATCTTATATAAAAAATGGATGGCTTATTTGGGAGTATTTTGAAAATATCTAATACCAATTGGTTGAGAAGTGAGATAAATTAATTTTAGGTTGATTCAGTAGGTATTAGGTTGAATTGAATTGAATTAAAAAATAAAATAGATCAGTTTTAGGTTCATTTAACAAATATTTATTTGAATTGGGTTATGTTTCAATCAATTTTTTTTTGATGAATTTGAGTCGATCCATAGGTCTGAATCAATTTTGTCAGGCCTACTTTCTATGCTAAAATAAAAGGTAAGTTTTATTCTGTTAATAATTAATTCCTCTATTTCAAAATAGATGACGTTTAAGGAAAAAATTTTTGTTTCATAATACATGATATTTTGATATAATCAAGACACATTAATTATGACGTTTAAGGAAAAATTTTTTGTTTCATAATACATGATATTTTGATATAATCAAGACACGTTAATTAATTTTTATCAAATATACTCTTAATTGATTTTAGAAAAAGACAAAATTTTATTAGTGAATTCAATTAATACAGTAAGGGTAACAAAACCTTTTAATAGTGAATTCATTGAATTTTTTTTTTGTTAATCTGGTCTAAAATTTGCTATTGATTTTTAATATAATTTAGAGATTTTGAGAATTTTATTTTATTTTTTTTATCCTAATGTAATGTTTGCTTTTTCTTTTTAAATTTATGCCATTTTCTTCTCCCTTGTATTAATATTATTAAAATAACAATTATGGTCTATAATTAAAGGTGGCTTTTTTAGATGATTTCTCTGTTAAACATATAAAAATATTAAAAAATTTAACACAAATTTATAAATCTATTTATTTAATGGAAATTTAGATTAATCAGAAAGTTTCTGAAAAAAAATTAAAATAATAAGCAAAACCTGTAAAGAAGGGAACAGTGAGATCTTTCTAACCCCCAAATTCCTTCTCTCTTAAAATATAAAATGACACATTCACTTTATCCCTCTCACTCTCCATCTGTTGGCACTCAAAAAAGCTACAGTTTTTATAGATTCTCTGCTCTCATAATCCCCACGGTTTTGGTTCTTTCTTCTTCTTCTTCCAAATCTTCGCAGATTCTTTACTTTCCTTCAAATCCCCCCCAACCCATCACTCTCTTCTCCTTAAAATCTCTCTAATTATCTCTGCTTCTCACCCTTCTTTCTCTAAAACTCACTTCATTCTCTTCAAATTTCCGGAGTTCAGCTCAATTGGGTTTTCGATTAGGTGGTTTAGTTTTAGCTCAATTTTTGGTTTTTCTTTTCTTTTATTTTTGTTTCAAAGTGGTAGGGAGTAAGAGAAAGAGAAAATGGAGAAGTATGAGCTAGTGAAAGACATAGGATCTGGGAATTTTGGTGTGGCAAGGCTTATGAGGAACAAGGAGACTAAAGAGCTCGTCGCCATGAAGTACATCGAGCGAGGCCATAAGGTTCCCGTTCTTGTTATATATAATATTTTGTGTCTAATATTATATATTTTTGAGTCCACAATTCTGATGCATGGAGAATAAAATAACTATCTTTTAGTGGAAGTTGGGGAATTTTTGTTTTTCATTTTTCTTGTGGAGAATTTGTCAATTTTATTAATTTACTCATTTTTTTCCCTTTTAATTTGGGTTTAGATTGATGCGAATGTGGCCAGGGAGATCATAAATCACAGATCGCTTCGCCATCCAAACATAATTCGCTTCAAGGAGGTAGGTTCTTGAGAATCTTGCTTTTTTTCAGCTATTTTTTTAGAAATCCAAACATAAGTTCCTCTACCTGCTTAGGTGGTTTTGACACCAACACACCTGGCCATTGTTATGGAGTATGCTGCAGGAGGGGAGCTCTTTGAGCGTATCTGCAATGCTGGAAGATTTAGTGAAGACGAGGTTTTTATTTTTCTTTTCAGCCTCAGTTTTCAGGATTTGAGTTGCATTGTTTCTAATAGTTTTGTATCGATTGGAACATAAGCATGGCAATAAATTTTGCTCAATTTTGAGATTTCTTTCTAGTGTCTGCTAAATTGTCCTATGCTTTTTTTATTTGTTTTCAGGCTAGATACTTTTTCCAACAGCTTATTTCAGGTGTTAGCTACTGCCACTCCCTGGTAAATCGAATTTAACATTGTGCATGCACGGTAATTGCTTGAGAAATCCATTTTTGTTTTGTTTAGATGATTTCTTTTAATGTTATGCAGCAAATTTGTCATCGAGATTTGAAGCTAGAAAATACCTTGTTGGATGGAAGCCCAGCACCACGTCTGAAAATTTGCGATTTTGGTTACTCTAAGGTTTTTCTGAAAAATTCAAATTGGTTCCTTCTAATTTTTTATAAGTTATGCATGAAATTCTCAATTCCTTTTCAAATCTTGTCCTTGCAGTCCTCCTTGCTGCATTCAAGACCTAAATCTACAGTTGGCACTCCAGCATACATTGCTCCAGAAGTTCTTTCGAGGAGAGAATATGATGGCAAGGTAACTTGCATGAATTAAGTTGGACATACTAGTTATTTGAGTATATTATTGGGTATAAAACTATTTGATTGATGAGAATTCTTTACAAGTGCACCAGATTTAATTCTAGTCTTACAAAATATTATGTATTTTAGACAAATTGTTGATGACTAACATCATTAGCCGGAAAATACCGATATTTCTCAAGATTATTTTGTTATTTTCGCCAAGGGCTGTTTAAAATTTTTGGCTTCTCCTATAATTCTAGATGGAACGTTACTTGAAATAGGAATTCAAATGATTGAAAAATGAAGGTTATAGTTATATGTAAACGGATGTTTTTTGCTATGTGGTGATTAAGTAGTTGTGCAAAGTCAGTTCCTAGTAGAATGTAGAGGAAGGACACCGGCTTAAGACATTAAAAATTATGACCTATGCTTCTCAGTGACATATTCTGGGTTACAAAGCTCAATATAGTGTACAGTGGCATTGTTGTCTTTGTTGGCTTATATTGTTTGCTTTGTATCTACCAGAAGATTCAATTGCATGCTTATCAATGTTTTTAGTTAAGGTATTTGCCTTTAATATTGACTTGCAAATCACTGATTTGCAGTTAAGTTTTTGTTTTTATTGAGCAACTCTTTCGAATGGAATTAGCTTTATCTAACTTCATATCCTTCATATGTCATCAAGTCTTATATTGTAGACTATGCAATTTGACCTGTTTGATTGTCATGGCTTCAACCTATATTACGCAAAGTGCTTTGTGAAGGCGTGTGATTTATTTTTCTATTTTTTAATGTTTTAATTTAATTATTATTTTTTGGTGTCTGCTAAAGAATTTAGACTTTGAACAACTTACTATCTGCAAAACTAGAAGCTTCCTGAACAGAGAACATGATTGAATATATTTGTATGCTTGGCTATTATGATTGTTCAGATGGCTGATGTATGGTCCTGTGGAGTGACTCTGTATGTTATGCTGGTTGGAGCATATCCATTTGAAGACCAAGAGGACCCGAAGAATTTCAGGAAAACAATCAATGTATTTCATTCTCTTTTATCTCTCATATCTTAAGAAAAATCTTTTGGTTTCGCTTTTCATAATTTCCTTCTTGTTCCGCAGAGAATAATGGCTGTTCAATACAAGATCCCCGACTATGTGCACATATCACAAGATTGCAGACATCTCCTTTCTCGCATATTTGTTGCAAACCCATCCAGGGTATGTGTGGTTGTGACTGAACTTTTCCGATTATATACTAACTTTTAATAGTATAATAAAGATAGCATTGCAGTACTCAAATGAGGATCTAACGCATCAGATGAATTTCCTGTACTGTTGCATTTTGATGTTTTTAGCAATCATTGTTCTTGGTTGAATTGGTCATGGGATATTCTTGCCTTGCAATTTTATTCTTTAAGTTTTGCATGTTTCAATTGCAATGTTTCTATGCTCGTTTTATAATGCAATAAACAATGTACAGAAGTCTTACAAATTAGTGATCATTTAGGCACGCACAGTTGTTATATTGATTGTTGTCGGAAAGATGATTGTAGTAGCTGTGTTTTTTTTTTTTTTTTTGCATAGCTGCAATGGTTTTTGTACAAACATAGGAATTTGAAAAATTTGGACCATGATGAAGGCTAAGCATGGGCTCTGTCCAACCTTTTCGTGAGCATGCTATGTTATTCCATTTCCCATTGCTACACCTGTTTCCAGGAAACATTTTGCAAATTATTACAAGTTATTGGTTCAGGCATAAACTGATAATCTTGAGAGAGAATTGCATGCTTGGATCTTATAACTGTTTTCAATTAGGATATGGTAGTTGTTTTCTGAATGTTTGGGTTATGGTGTTTGGCAACTGAAGTATATTGAGTTTTCTTATGGGAAGAAAAGGAAAATAAGTTTACCTGCTTGCTTCATTCTTGAGAATCTACTTATTAGTTTGCTTAAATTCATGAGCTGTATACACTATTATTTTGAGTAAAGAATGACTGAAAGTGATCATTGCATCTCACTACCAATTCTTCTAATCTCCATACCATTTTCAGCAAAATGAGGATTCAAAAACCAAACATTAGACAGCTGAACCATTCATACTGTTAAGACCCTGCAATAATCAATCCACCAGCAAGAACACAAACAGCAAAGAAAAACAGATAGGAATGATCTAACCAGGAAAAGTGTTTTGTATGGATAATGAAAAGAACAGAATTACAATAACAGGTGAGGAATTCGAGAGCCTCACTTCTCTCCCCTAAACAAATACCAAATTCTTCCTCCTCTCCTCACATTAACCTACCCTTATTTATAACAGAAATCCAACCCAAGGCACAACTAATTCCCACAGCCAGTGAGTTCCCTAATTGCCCTTTATAACACAGCAAGGGCCTCATGTAAATATAACGGGGCCTAACATTACCCGCCGCTCAAGAATACCTTGGCCTCAAGGTTGGAAGTAGGGAGCTGGGTTGCGATGGTGTCGAATCTCCTACTTCAGATTGAACCGAGAGGCACTTGGCATCAGCATTAAGTCGCATCTTCTGTTGGGCCTTGTGCAACTGCTGCAGTAATCCGTCTAGACTAGCAACTCGGCCGTCTAGATATTGCTCACTTTCTTGATTAGCAGTGGATCCCCCATTCATGCATGGCCACAGGGGGAGGAGTATGCCCGTAGAGGGCGTGGAAAGGAATGAGTTCCAAGGAGTAGTTCGCATCTATGGCCTGCAATAACACAGTTCGACACAAAGTTGGGTCCCTTGTTAACATCACCCTCTGCGTCCCCACCTCAAACTCCACCGATACATCCACCCAATTCATGCAAGGTGTTGGAAGCAGCCAGTAGTACCCAAGGATCAAACCCGTGTTGCCCAGTTGGGGATGGAAAAAATCAGCTATGATCTCCACTTCAGTAAGTGGGAGGCAGACTGGTCTGCACCAGCCCTTCATCATTCGCAGCTCATCCTCAGTGAGCCGTCGAAATCTTGGCGGTGGTTGAGATGCCGAGGTCCAAGGGGTGATCAAAAGAAAAATAAGAGTAGAAGTTGCAGAGGAGGGAGTTGCTGCCCTTGGAGATAACGACATAGATTGAGAATTGGAATTGGGGCCAGGAGAATTTGTAAACAGGACCATACCTGTAAATGAGCCAGACCTGCTGTTGAAGCCTCTTGGGGTAGAAGCGGCCCTGAGTTTGGTATCTTCATCTTTATCTCCTATTATTTGGGCCAAGTTCATCATTCGGCCCAATTCATTGGGCTTCCAAAAACTCAAATCAAACTTCAGATCCTCCTTTAGCCCATTGTTGATTCTATGCTCCATTACCACTTCTTGAAGGTCGGGTAAAAATGAAGAGAATAGTTCGATTTTTTTTCTGTGCTCTCCCACCGTGGATGGCTGCCGGAGAGTCAAAATTTGCTTCCTCAGATCTCTGGCCTGAGTGTTTCGGAAACGCTCCAGCATCAGCTTCTTGAACTCGTCCCACCCATGGAAGGTCCGCCGGCTGTTGTCATAGAAGTACCACGACAGAGCTTCCCTTACCAGGCAAACGGCAGCTGACCGGAGTTTGTCCTCCGGGGAAGGTCCGTTGAAGACTGTTAAACATGCAGCTCCTAACATCCAACCATCTGGAGCTTGTTCATCAAACACCGGAAATTCTAGTTGTTGCGGCAGGTTCTCCGATTTGGGCCAAACAAACACGGAGTTGGAGTCGTCCTCAGTTTCCGCTTTAGACTCTTCGTCCTCAGTTTCCGCTTTAGACTCTTGCCCCTCCTTAAGTTCGCCGGTTCTACAGTCGCCGAAATCCAGCTGCGAAATCTCCTGGATCGGTTTTGGTGTGACCGGTGCCTCCTCCATTTGATCCCGATTGAGCTTGCGGAGAATGGACTGGATTCCTTCTTCTATCACCAGTAATCGCGCCATTGATTGGTTAATGGCGTCCACATCCAGGTATTCTAGGCGATCTAGTCGTGCCAAGACCTGCTGTAAATTAGCTTCCAAAACTTCAACCCTTTGCTCCATCTGCTGAAACTGAATTTCCATGGATCGTTTGCTCTGATACCACTGTTAGGACCCTGCAATAATCAATCCACCAGCAAGAACACAAACAACAAAGAAAAACAGATAGGAATGATCTAACCAGGAAAAGTGTGTTGTATTGATAATGAAAAGAACAGAATTACAATAACAGGTGAGGAATTCGAGAGCCTCACTTCTCTCCCCTAAACAAATACCAAATTCTTCCTCCTCTCCTCACACTAACCTACCCTTATTTATAACAGAAATCCAACCCAAGGCACAACTAATTCCCACAGCCAGTGAGTTCCCTAATTGCCCTTTATAACACAGCAAGGGCCTCATGTAAATATAACGGGGCCTAACACATACATACAAACAAAAACACCTACCATTCTGCTGTACATGCATGCAACCATTTGGATTTCTCTAATGAATTTGTTGACCCAACTAAAATCATAAAGAGTTTCCTTTTCCGTCAGGGGATAATACCAAACCAAACACCTGAGCTGTTTTAATTTGGTTGTTTGCCTATCTGAATCAAACAGTGGACTTACTAATCTAGCGGAATATCATAAATTGAGTATTGTCAGAAGAAAGATATTGTTTCCCTTTATTGGTCTTAATTTGCTTACTTGAGGAGAACTACAAATCAGGCCTTTTTCCTGAAAGAGTGACAAGGTTATCACCCTTTCCAGCTCAAAGAAAATAAATCTCACTTTTCAATTAAATGAGGTATTGTGAGTCCTTCTGGCCTGCTGCTAATTTCATGTGAAGTTCTTGTGGTATCCCTAATACTGAAATCCTTGTTTGTCCTTGATTCCTTGTCGTATTGGCTCATCTGTTTATATCTACAGACTGCAATAAGGTTTGGATGCCTTCATTCTTATTCATGAATCACCATGAAGTTGGTGTAGCTGTTTGATTCTAGCTGTTACACATGAATGCAGATATGCCTACACATAAATATGGTGAATAATATAACAATGGCTCAAGTGGATGAACTTTGTTGTTTTTTCTTGCCTCTATATTTTAGTTTAATGGGGATATAATAGTCTCCTATAGAAGGATTTATTAGTGCTTTTTCCCTTTTCTCTAGTCCGTTCATATTTGTTCTATTGTCTAATTGGTTGTCAGACGAGAAATCTTCCAAAGTTACTGGGTTCAAAAAATTGAAAACCTTTTCCTTAAAATTACATTTCATAGATATTTCCTGAATACATGGGGTATCCATGTCAGCAATGCTTCCTGTGAAGTATATGTTATTTGACTTGCATCATATGGTGATCTATTATTATTTCTCTGTTGTAGATCTTGTTATTATTGCTATATATATGTGTGCACTTCCTGTAATAGGATAGTTACAGTTCTAAGCTGTGTATTTGTACAGAGGATCACAATTAAAGAAATCAAGAGCCATCCATGGTTTTTGAAGAACTTACCAAGGGAACTGACAGACGTCGCTCAAGCAATGTACTACAGGAAAGAAAATCCTACCTTTTCCTTGCAAACTGCAGAGGAGATTATGAAAATCGTGGAAGAAGCCAAAGCTTCTCCCCCAGTTTCTCGATCTATTGGAGGCTTTGGTTGGGGAGGAGAAGAAGATGGTGATGGGAAAGAAGACGAAACAGAGGCTGAAGCAGAAGAGGAGGAGGAAGACGAATACGAAAAGAGAGTTAAGGAGGCACAAGCAAGTGGAGAATTTCATGTCAGTTAAGAAATAATTTACCCTTATGCAGATACTATTGATCTAAAGTTTTGGCTTTTGGGTATCTATAGAATGGTATTGTGCTTTTGTATACAATTCTGTACTTAGAACATGGTCTTAAAATAAGTATTTGTAAATTGTAGCTGCTTTGGGCTGGGAGGGTGTGATTCCAAGTTGAATTGAGAATTAGAGTGTTATTGTTATTGAGAAATTGGAATTATGGGGATGTGGAAGATTACAATTAGAACCTATATTCTGCATTAGCTTTTGTTTTGAGAAGGTTAAGATAGTGTCATAAACTAATGGCATTGCATTGTCTAACTGTTGGTGGACGAAAATCTTATCAAGTGTCATGTACATTGTATGGAGGTTCCATCATTTGAGGAAACATAACAATAACATATATATAGATGTGATTTTTCTATTTTTTAGTGTGTTACTTGTGTAGTTTGAATTAATGCCAATGCCATGGAAATAACTTTAGCTTAATCAGAGACTAACATTTTGTATGATTGATGTGTGCCAATGGTGTGATGCGGTTGGCATAATATACGATACAACGTGGCATATTATGTTGTATCATATTAAGGTATGGCTATTTGGTGCTCTCGATTTTTTTTATATGTTACTTTTATTGTTTTCACAAAAATTAAAAAATAGTAATTAGATATAAATTTAATATTAAATTACATAATTTTGATTAAATTATCAAATCTAATTGATTTTAAATGAATTAACTTTTAGTGGAGAAAAATTAAATTACATTGAAAGTTTAAAAATAACATATAAAAGATCACGAAAGTAGTAGTTTAAACTCACTTATTCGATTTATTTAGATTTGTGCTAGATAAATTTTATAAAGAGGGATAAAACGAGATATGTTTTATAACTATTAATTGATAGTAATAATTATCAATAAATAGTAATAATTATCAATAACATGTTTGGAAAGTTATGGTATTTTGTTAAAAATAGTAAATAAATGTTTTTGATAGGATTTTGAGATATAAAATTAGGAATATAAAAGAATGCAGTGGGAATTTTAAAAATTAAATTGGGTAGTAAGAATATTAATATATGCTAAATTATATTAAATCACCAATTTGATGATTTAAACTTCAGATAAAAATTGCTCAAAAAAATAGAAATAATGATTTTAAAAATAGTAAATTAACCATAAAATTCTATATCCACAATGTTATTAAAACCGGACCGAATAAAGAACCGACAAGGCTGTGGGTTCGTGGTTCGACAGGTTCAACCGGGTTCAACTGGATTTTTTTCTATTTATAAAATATTATAATTTTTTAAATACTATTGTATAAAAATTAAAAAAATATTCATCAAATATTAAATATATATCACAAATATTCTAATAATAAGTTACAAAATATAATTTTAATTTTATTATTACAAGTGATTAATTATAGATTTTTGAATATCATATGTTAGAAATATAAAAATACAATCATATCATGAAAATAATTTCATATTTAGATGGAGTACTAATGAAGTAAACACAAAAAATATTAACCTTGCATATATGAGTATAATTATATTTAATTACAATAAATTTAAATAGATAATAAGTATATTAAATTATTAAGTGACATTTTTAAAATTTAAAATTCTAATTTTTCAAATAAATAAATAATAAAAATTTAATATATATATATATATATATATATATATATATATATATATATAATTTTCATTATTTATTTATTTGGAAAAAATTAGTATTTTAAATTCTAAAGATATTACTTAATAATTTAATATGCTATTACAATGATCCAAATAAATAATAAGTATATTAAATTATTAAGTGACATATTTAGAATTTAAAATATTAATTTTTTTAAATAAATAAATAATAAAAATATAATATATATATATATTTGATTACAATAAATCAAAAATATAATAAGTATATTAAATTATTAAATGATATACTTAAAATTTAAAATACTAATTTTTTCAAATAAATAAATTATATATATATATATATATGTGTGTGTGTGTGTGTGTGTGTAAAAAAAGATTTCTTACACTTTTTAGTACAAAATCCGATTTTTCGATTTTCTGGTTCAATATGATTTTTTATCAATCCGGTTTTTATTAGTTGAACCAACTGATTGGCCTGCTGATTCGTAGTTAAATCGATTCAACTGATCGGTCCAGTCCGGTTTTAATAACTATGCATATCCATGAATTAAAATTCTTTCTAAACAAACATAGGCCCAATTAATGATATACTATATCACTTCTTACCTTGATCTAAACAAGGGAGAAGGCAAAAGTGGTTAAAAGTATATATATATATAAGAAATAGAGTTATATTCTGTTAATGAATTGTGTTAAAAAATTAGCACACTTTTTTTTTTCCTGAAGTAAAAAATAAGTAAAAGTATTTTATGTTTATTAATCTCAAAAGCAGGATGCTACATGTTTTTAAGTCAAATTGGTGTAACTAAATAGAATTTATATGTGAACATATTTATTTTTCTCTTATTAAATAAGACAAATAAAAGTTATTATAACTTATAAAATAAAAGAGAAATGGTTAAATTTGCCTACTAAAGTATTCAAAGCAGTGCATACTTGACATTTAAGTATGTTTTGGATCAAATTTACTTTTGAAATATTAAAAATGATACACATTTGTCTTTTTAAGTATATTTTTGAGCTAAAACTACCGTTAGTATTATGCATTTAACTCAAATTTGCACTAAAAGTAATTACACTATAGGCAAATAAATAAAAGATTACATAACAGCTGATTGAGGCCACATAAAATTGCCACATGCATATATTTTTTAACTCAGAAAAATGGTTAAAATTTATAATATTAAATTTGTCAAAATAACTTAATTTTAGGTAAAATTTTTTAATTATTTTTTCAAAAGTCAAAATAGGGTATCAATTTATAGTACACATATAATAAATTTAGGTCACTTCAATTAATTTATTATGTGTATTTTATTGGCTTATTTATAACACCCTTATTTTAGTGACATATTTGAGTCACTTACGAAATAATGAGAACAATTTTTGTTTATTATATATGTTTCTATTGATTTATTTACTGCAACGTTAATTGAGTCAGTTATGTAATAGCAAAAATAATTTTTATTTAAAAATATATTTAAAGATAAATATATATTATTTTAATAATTTTTTTAAAAATTAACTCGCAATCTACTGTAAATAGATATTATTTTCAATATTTTGAGATAAGTATTACTTTTATTCATGAAATAAAAGCATATGAGAAAAGCAACGTGGGCTTTATTTGAGCCCATTGCAAAAAGCCCAAAGGAAAAAAAATATATGAAAAACATAGAGAAATACGAAACCCTTGTATAGCTGTTCGTGAGATCCGCGCCGCAGCTGAGCTCTTACTCCTCATCTTCAACCTCTCGATTGCTTTCTATCAGGTACTCGACTGTAGTTTTTAGGAAACCTCTACAAAGAATTTTTTTTTTTTATCCTGCTTGTCCGTTTTTATGCAAGTTAGGGTTTTGTGTTTTTGGGGAAGAAAAAGGATTTGTGTTTCTTAGTGTTATTTATTTCCTAATTTCATGGTTTCGGCTTCTATTTTATTGTTTGGATCATCACGACATCATTCAATAACTTATTACTGTTATTTTTTTGCTGGGGAAGGGTAAGAAAAACTTGTTATCCTGAAAAGTTTCGATGTTCATTTAATTGGATTTAAGAGAGTAGTGGCATTATGTTTAAAATTTGTAATATTTGTGAAGTATTGAGAATAAATTATTCTTATGATGAGTTGGTTTATATAGGTCTTTAGCTGCCGGCGTTCAATTATGATTAATTTGTGTTTAAAATGAAAAATTCCATGCCACATGTTCATTTGATCTCTACATGAGTTGTTATAGTAGCAGAAATTTGAGTGGCAAGTACAAATCAATCTGCCTTTAAATTTTGTACATTACGTTATTTCTGAAATTTTATTTGAATCTTTTATCTTACCTTTTCCTTGGTGTTATGCATATTTTGGCAGATTCGAGAGGCTTTTTTGACTTACTCAATTTGATTTCAAGATGGCATCGCGGTTCTGGGGACAGGTTTGTTATATTTTAAGTCTGTATCTTATGGTTTTCATATCAATGATATTTACTATCTTTCAGCATCATATTTTTCTCATATTTATTTTCTAATCATCTTAGGGAGCAAGTGACTCCGAGGAGGAGGAGACTGATTATGAAGAGGAGCTTGTTGAGTTTGAGGCAGGCGAGTCTACCCAAGCCCCACAAAACAGATATCTGAGAGGAACTGCTAGTGATAGCGATGAATCAGATGACCAAAAACGTGTTGTCAGGTCAGCCAAAGACAAGAGGTTTGAGGAGATGTCAGCTACAGTTGATCAAATGAAGAATGCAACAAAGATCAATGATTGGGTTAGCTTGCAAGAAAGCTTTGATAAAATCAATAAACAGCTTGAGAAAGTCATGAGAGTGACAGAATCTGAGAAGGTTCCTACACTCTACATAAAAGCTCTTGTGTTATTGGAGGATTTCTTGAATCAGGCTCTTGCAAATAAGGAAGCAAAAAAGAAGATGAGCAGTAGTAATGCAAAGGCCTTGAACTCAATGAAGCAGAAACTGAAGAAGAACAATAAGCAGTATGAGGATTTAATTAATAAATATAGGGAAAATCCTGAGAGTGAGGAGGATCAGGAGGCTGATGAGGAGTCAGAAGAGGATGAAGAGTCAGATGTGGAGTTTGTTGAGGATCCGTCTGATGAGGATGAGGAGGATCGTCAAGACAATCAAACCGAGCTTGAAGGTGACTGGCAGAAGATGATGAGTAAGAAAGATAAGCTCATGGATAAGCAGTTCATGAAAGATCCTAGTGAGATTACCTGGGATACTGTAAACAAGAAGTTTAAAGAGGTTGTTGCTGCCCGAGGTAGGAAAGGAACTGGAAGGTTTGAGCAGGTGGAGCAACTAACTTTCTTGACTAAGGTTGCTAAGACACCAGCACAGAAGCTTGAGATTCTTTTTAGTGTGGTCTCTGCCCAGTTTGATGTGAATCCAGGGCTTAGTGGTCATATGCCTATAAATGTGTGGAAGAAGTGTGTGCACAATATGCAGGTTATTCTTGATATTCTTGTGCAGTATCCTAATATTTTAGTGGATGATATGGTTGAACCAGATGAGAATGAAACTCAGAAGGGGGCTGACTATAATGGGACTATTCGGGTTTGGGGGAATTTGGTCGCTTTTCTTGAGAGAATAGATGCTGAGTTCTTCAAGAGTTTGCAATGCATCGATCCACATACACGAGAGTACGTTGAGAGACTGCGGGATGAACCTATGTTTTTGGTTCTTGCTCAAAATGTTCAGGAGTATCTGGAGCGAGTTGGAGACTTTAAAGCTGCATCAAAGGTCGCCTTGAGGCATGTTGAGCTTATCTATTACAAACCCCAAGAGGTTTATGATGCAATGAGGAAATTAGCTGAACAAGCAGATGATGGGGTTAGTGAAGAGCCAAAGGTTGAGGAAAGTAGGGGTCCCCCAGCATTTGTTGCTGTTCCTGAGATTGTGCCTCGAAAACCTACATTTCCTGAGAATAGCAGGACAATGATGGACGTGTTAGTCTCTCTAATATACAAATATGGAGATGAGCGGACCAAAGCTCGTGCAATGCTCTGTGATATCTACCACCATGCTCTCTTGGATGAGTTCTCAATTTCACGGGACTTGTTATTGATGAGTCACCTGCAGGATAGTATCCAGCACATGGATATTTCAACCCAAATACTTTTCAACAGGGCTATGGCACAACTTGGTTTATGTGCATTTCGTGTTGGGCTAATTACTGAAGGGCATGGATGTCTTTCTGAACTGTATTCTGGTGGAAGGGTAAAAGAGCTACTTGCCCAAGGTGTTTCCCAAAATCGGTATCATGAGAAGACTCCAGAGCAGGTGCTATTTGTTCTGTATTGATTTTTTATTCTTGCCATGCCTATTTCCATAGTGAAATGTTGTATTTCTGTTGTTATTTAAAGTTTCAACTCGCTGCAGAACATCTCTACTAGGTTATAGGAACAAAAGTTATTGCTCATGCATGTTCATAGTTGTTTTATTGTTATTAATATATGGATCAAATGTGGCTTAGCTTTAGTAGGCATATGTTACATTTTTGTCCATGCTAACAGTTGTAAATTGGTTTTCACAGGAAAGGCTTGAAAGAAGACGGCAGATGCCCTATCACATGCACATAAATCTTGAGCTTCTGGAGGCTGTCCACCTAATTTGTGCCATGCTACTTGAGGTCCCTAACATAGCAGCCAACACCCATGATGCTAAGCGCAAGATGATCAGCAAGACATTCAGGCGGTTGCTTGAGGTGAGCGAGAGACAGACTTTTACGGGCCCACCTGAGAATGTCAGGGATCATGTAATGGCTGCCACCCGGGCTCTTGCCAAGGGAGATTTCCAGAAAGCTTTTGATGTCATCAACTCTCTTGATGTCTGGAGGCTTCTCAGGAACAAAGACAATGTTCTTGAGATGCTTAAAGCCAAGATTAAGGAAGAAGCTCTGAGGACATACCTTTTCACATACTCCTTAGCATACGAGTCACTTAGCTTGGACCAGCTAACCAAAATGTTTGATCTCTCATCAGCCCAAACTCACAGCATTGTCAGCAAAATGATGATCAATGAGGAACTCCATGCAAGTTGGGACCAGCCAACACAATGCATTGTTTTCCATGATGTTGAGCACACAAGGCTGCAGGCATTGGCATTCCATTTAACAGAGAAGTTATCAGTCCTGGCTGAAAGTAATGAAAGAGCAATGGAGGCAAGGGTCGGGGGTGGTGGTTTGGATCTGCCTAGACGGAAAGACAGCCAAGATTATGCCAGCATGGCTGCCAGCAAGTGGCAAGACAATACGTCTTTCACTCAAGGAAGGCAAGGTTCTACACGGTCGGGGTATAATGTTGCTGGTGGGAGACCACCAGCAATGGGCCAAGCTACTGGTGGTGGCTATTCAAGGGGCAGTGGACGAGCACGTTATCAAGACTCATCCTATGGTGGGTCGGGAAGAAGTGCGGTGAGAGGATCTCAGATGGATGCTTCCAACCGCATGGTCAGTCTCAACAGGGGAGTTCGTGCCTAGGAATACATTGTAAGGAGGTGCCCGAACAGAGTGAGCCAGTTACTTTTATTCTTGGTAGGGGTATTTTCTGTGGAAATTTTGTTGGTTGCAGAATATTTTTTTTTTTAACATTGCATTTATCTTGTCACGAGAGGAATTTTGCACTTGAAAAAACTAGACTTGTAACTTTTATTTAGCTTAATGAGATATTGCAAACCTGTCGTTAGATTTGATGGTTTTTGCTGCCTGCCTTGCTGCTTGGATGGTTGAAGATTTTCTGTTTAGATGGCACACATTGCATTGATTGTTCTTGCTTTGCCGTTTCAAATGGCGTACATGCAATTTCTTGCCCACCCTTTGTGGATTTGTTTGTATGTTCGACACACTATGATAGTAATTGGTAACTCATTGACCTAAAGATGACCATTACAAGGCACAAGGATGCCTACAAAGGTAACATATAAAATTTTACAAGGACTTGCTTGAGAATTTTATGGTATGAGAAGGGATGCTCACGTGACGGGGCGGAGAAGGAGTCCCCACTCATCGCCTCATGCAATGTCGGGAATTTTTCGTCCCCGCCTGGAACACGAAGAGAAAAATCCTTCCGTCCCCGTCCCGTGGGGATTACTGTTCCCCGCGGGGATTTTGTTCTCCGAAGAATTTTGTTTAAAAAATTTTCATGTAAAATTAAAGTACAAATTAAATAATTAATAACTTAAAAAGATTGAAATTTGTAGCTTTCATCATTGCTGGATGTTTCATAAGGGCCCTCCATGATGAACCAGGGACCTTAATCCTTCAAATTGGAATAGATTGGTAACATCTAGAAAATTAATGGCACAAAATATGAAATTTTCAAATTAAAAACAAACTAGCTAAAGAAGATAGTATCCTAATAATCAAGCTTTTAATAGATCGAACAATCACGTAATCATAATCTGCAACTAAAATCTCAAATCTCAGCTAAACAGTTTTCAGTATTTACCTAGGTGCATAGAACTCGACAAGAGCGCCTCTTTCTTGACCAACCTCCTTCTCGAAGTTATCTTCGGTTAACACAACGACGTCGTCCGCTAAAGTTGATACGACTAGCAAGGCTAAGACACCAAAGGCTACACAGATCTGTTGATACTTCTCCATTACTATCCTCTATTTTCTTTTCTTTTTTTTTTGAACTCGTAAATCTATTTGGGTTTATAAGAAAGAAATGTTAAGTGAAAAATGACTTCACGACATACCATGGACTTCACCGTTAATCATCTCAACCGTTGATTTCTTAGATCTGTTGCAATTTTATTCGTATGAATGGCTAGATAATAGTCGACTAATTTCTAGTTAATTGAGGAACAAAGACGTGAAGTTACAAAAACAAGCATAAAAACAAATGATCAAATCGGTTTGTTTGGTTGGGGAAGGAAATGAAGTGAGGTTAGGGGAAATGATGTGAGGTGAGGTTAGGGACAAGAGGAGAGCAGCTGAGGGAGGAGAAAAATTAGAGTTTTTATTAGGAGGTATTTATAGTCAATGGCACAAAGGTAAATAATTAGAAAATTATAGATATAATACTAATAATATACCGGGGCGGGGATCCCCGAGGGGCGGATACCCCGTTCCCCGCCCCCGAAATACATCTCGGAGATTTTTTAATCCTCGTCCCCGTCCCCACGGGGGAAAAAATCGGAGATTCTCCGCTTCGTTCGGGTCATGTCCCCGTCGGGTCGGAGATTCTCCGCCCCGTGAGCATCCCTAGATATGAGTAACTTCCACCAATTGATGTGAGATTCAATTTAAATGAATGGCAAACAATTTCCAAATAAAATTTATAATTGTTTTATTCTTATAATGATTATTATTTTGGCTCAAGTGATGCATCGATTTGGGACTCCAAAAATAAACCCTTAAATTCAATAGGCAGCTTGAAAAATTAGACTTAAAATTAAAGAAACTATCGTGCCATTATTGGTAAATTTGCTTTGTAAATTTTGGATATTTAAACTATTTCAGTTTTTTAGAAAAATTTTTTCACAGAAAAAAGAAAATAGAGATCGTATTTATTTTGGTTAGTTTTCTAAAATATAAAATAGAAAATGAATTTTTCAGTTTTTTAAAACAAAGAAGAAATTAAAAAAATAATAAAAAGTGTTTTCCAAATAATATATATATATGTGTGTGTGTGTGTGTGTAGTACATGCATACATACTTACGTATGGATATGTATATATATGTATGTACACACACATATACATACATACATATGTATGTATATATATATGTGTGTATGCATATGTACGTACATATATATATACATATGAATATGTATATATATGTATGTACATACATACGCATATACCTACATGTACATATGTAATACATATACATATGTATGTATACATACATACACTACATATATATGTATGTATGTGTATATATGTACATATATTCACATATACATGCATATGCATATACATATGTATGTATGCACATACATACACATATATATACATGTATATATATACACATATACATACAAACACACACATATATATGTGTGTGTGTGTGTATGCTTATATACATACGTATATATGTATGTATACATATATACAGAAAATAAATACTCAAGTTTTCAATTTGTTGATAAATGAATGCATTTTTTAAATTTTGTATAGAAAATAAATACTTCAATTTTCTAAAAAAATAGAAAATAGAAAACTATTTTCTATAAATAAACGTACACTAAATATCTCAGGTTAAACCAGTTTATACACTCCTTATATCAAAAAGAAGAGCGCTAAATAGCCAAATAAATTGTGGCCAGAATGGTCATACCATACTCAAAATATTAAATAGGCATATCAAAGGAATTAAAATGCTCCATCATAATTAGTTAAATACACTTTGCAATCGGACCTTAAATCAAATACCTCTAGTCAAGTAATAATGGGTAATGCTCATTATCACTTTTCCAACGAAATTTAGTCCGAAAGGTGTCCCTCCAGGATTCATTGATTGAGACCTTCTAATCGGATAAGATACATTTCTAACACATAAAAAACTTTCTAATACACGCTTCCGTCAAATCACCGTGTATGGATCATATCATCACCATCAACCTACATTGACATTGGGATAAACCTCTTGTGCCATCCTTTGTGCCTCTATAAATATAAGGTTCAGTCTGAACTCTATACACTTCATGTCACTTCTCAACATTTTTGTGACTCCGAAATTTACTAATTTAAATATCGAAATGCTAACATTCGATTCGAATTAAATGAGTTATAATTGAATTTAAGTACGATATAAAATATTAATTATTCTAAATCAAATAAAATCCAAACCCAAGCCCAAGCCCAAGTCCGCTCATAACCAATTATTTTCCTACTAAAAACAATTACATTTCAATTTTCTTTTAACGACACTACTGGCCGAAGCTGCACATTCAGAACAAAAATAAATGGCTGCACAAAACTCTTCTGATTGCTCACAGATCTCCATGGATCCATTATTCCACACACTCAAAATCCTCCCTTTCTCAATCCTCCGGCCTCCTCGCCTCCGCCTGAAGCTCCCCACCTTCACTCTTCCGTCGCCGATGACGGTATTTTCCCTCGTCCTCCTCACCTACTTCATGGTCGTCTCCGGCATCGTCTACGACGTAATTGTTGAGCCTCCGGGAATCGGATCTACTCAGGACCCAGTAACCGGATCCGTCCGACCCGTTGTGTTCCTCCCTGGGCGGGTCAATGGGCAGTACATTATTGAAGGATTATCTTCTGGGTTTATGTTTGTTCTCGGTGGGATTGGAATTATTCTTATGGATCTTGCTCTGGATAAGAATCGGGCTAAAAGTGTTAAGGTCTCTTATGCCTCTGCTGGGATTTCTTCTGTCATCATCGCCTATGTAATGAGTATGCTCTTTATTCGCATTAAGATCCCTGCTTATCTTTGGTGAATTTGGCTTAATTTGACTGGATTTTTGTAGTATGATGACTACCGAGTCTTCTTAAATTTAATTTTATGTTATTGGGATAATAAATTTTGATCTTTCTTTATACTGTGTGTGCATTTGTTTTATGAACTATAGAGTAGTGGATTTGCAACTTTTCTGGGGCTAATGTGTTATTCGTTGGCATTTGGTGTTGCCACATAGCTAATCATAAATTTCATAGTGCTCAATAACATGCTTTGATATGAACAAGGAATATAAATTCTCTTGCTATATAAAGAGGAAAAAGCATCCAATTGGTAGACAACAAGCTAACTAGCAGACTGTTGGCACTCAAATTCATGCTTATGCAGATTTAGGGTACTTGTAGAAACAACTTCTTTTCTATTCTTCCACGATTTTCCTGCTCCAAAATTCAAAATGTTATAGTATATTAATGATTGAGCATCTATTATATAGTTGTAAAAGCAATTCCTTTCCTGTTCTACCTGCTATCTTGACATGTCGCACTTCAAAATTTTAAAGTAGATTTTCAATGATTGAGCATATATTTATAGTTGTAACGGCAATTTCCTTCCTAATATATTGCTGTCCTGACATGTTGCGCTTCAAAGTTCAAAATTTTATGATAGATTTTGGATGCTTGAGCATGTATTGTATAGTTGAGAACAACTTTTCTATTCTACTGCTTCCTTGACTTGTATTATATATGGTGGAGTTTTTATTATACCATAGCCCTGACTTGTCATGCTTCAAAATTCAAACTTTTTTTGTACCACTTGGGAAATCTGTTGCTTCCTCCCATGAAGAATTACAACAGCATATGAAAAAAATTTGATGTGGTTTCTATATGCTTGGGGCAGTCTCCAAGTCCAGGTTATATGCATTTAAATAACCATTACCATTACCTTTTCTTAATTGTTGCTTCTTCTTTTTTTTTTTTTTTTCCTACCTCCTTTCATTCCAAGCTGCCTTTTTCATTAAATTTTATTTTGTTGTTCTTTCATTATGTTATTGTCTTTCATTTCATTCTTTGGTTGAAGAAAGAGGTGGTCATAGTAAGCATGGAAGTTAGCATTTAAGTTTATGATTAGAAAAAAAAAATTGGTTGCTTGACGATGACAATACATAGTATATTGAGCTTGATGATGAGTAGTTGCTTGATCGATGCTTTAGGGATTGGATTATTGCACTCCAGCAGGAGTAGGATTATTATGTATCTTTTGAGTGTTCGATATTATCTTTGTTTTGAAGTTAGAAAACAATGGATGCTAAATCATATGCACACTTCATGTTAAGAGTGTCAGTGGCCCTCTTATATAAGCTTTGTTGTCTTCAATTACGAAGTTCTGCTATTCGATTCTTTTAGTGCCTCGCTTCATTTGGCCTGCGCCTCTGCTTTGCGCTTAGGCTCCAATACACTTTTTCCCCTTGATTTGTCTTTTGCTACTAATTTTTATGTTTTCGGCAAAATTTTCTACTGCAACATGACTTGAGCAGAAGATGTGGACTTAAACGAAATTCGATGGATGGCAAGAAATTCTTATAGATTTATGTTTGGAATGCAACTTATTGCCCTGATGATGATCAATTTATTTAGGCTTCATACTGTACCTATACATTTTTGCCATTTCGCCCTTTAAACTTACAAGTTTACCAATTTAACATTTTTTGTTGTCTATTATTAATAAAATAAACGCTTTCTTTGTTTGTTGGCAGTGCGAGAATTATGCACGCTTGACATGGTTGACAAATCATTTTTAACCAATAAATTTGCAGCATTTGGACTAATTTTACTTAGATTTTTTGCACCCACTCTCCTCCCTCTCTTCCATCTCTCTTTCTATTCTCGTTCTCCGTGCGCATTTCTCTCTCTCTGGAAGCATGATCAGAGAATGAAGATCACACATCGATCTCCATCTGTCTCTGTTGCTCGTTCTCACACGATCTCTGCCATCCATCGCCGCTAACAATCTCCACCACCCCATCGCCAACCTCCACAAGCAGTGTTCGCTCCCCCCTCTCTCTCTACTTCTGACTCATTTCAATTATGGGGTTTTCAATTTCTTTGGACTTAAATCAAATGATGAGTCAAATTCTTCATATAGGTTGTTTATTTTGTTGTTTTTGGGTTTATGTTTTTTTTTATTTTATTGATTCTACAAAAATTGTTTGGTTTGCTTGTGCAATATTTGATGGGATTTTGGTTGAATAACCCACAATGGCTAATCTGGTATTAAATCTAACATGGGTTCTGGTTTTTGCAATGAGAGAGAGAAAAATGGATTCAACTTCTTAGGTTTGCAGTTTAGCCGATGATTTTCTTGATAATTTCTTCTCTCTCTCTCTTCACTCTCTCTATCCCCTCTCTCTCATAGCAGTTCATGTGTTCTGTTGTCTCTCTAAAAGTACGGAAAATTAAACTTGGATTTCTTCAACACTGAACAAAGCAGAGTAGAAGACTAGAACAAAAGATAGAGAACTGTTATTCTATTTAAAACAACAATTATTGCAAAATTAAACTTGGATTTTGTTGAGCAGCAGCATGATTTACAAAAATCATATCTTCATCAGCCACAAAATTTTCTTGCTTTGGATATTCCTCTCCTAATGCCAAGGAATATTCAATTGATCTGCTGTTGAAAAAATAAAATTAAATTAAAAACTCAAACTGAAAAACGAATTAAATTAAAGTGAGAATAATATAAAATAAATTTATACATATTATTGGCATAGGAAGGCTTTCTTTTCTTATTTTTCGTTGAAAAACCTCTTTCTGCAACTGATTAATGGAGGGTTTTAACGTATCTTTAAGCCTCGACTTCTCGGCTAATTCTTGTATTTGGCCCTTTTCAGCCACACAAGCATTCCTGCAACTCAAAACTCATAATAACGAATGTTATTTATGTATATTTAACTTTAGAGCAAAAACTAGAACAAGAGTAAACGATAGAGAACCCGACATTTGAAATTGAAGCAATCACATTGTGAACAGAATTGATACTGGAGATTTGAGTCTACAGTTGCTCTGCTGGATTTTGACAACATTCTCTAATTTACCAATCCAAGACTTTCTCTTCGAACAAAGATGAACAAATGCAACATCAGCAAATTTTTTGCCGCATGGGACATCCAGTTAGCCAAAAGTATTTATTGTATTGTTAATAAACAACTACAGGCCTTAAAACGGTAAACTTGAGGGACGGAATGATAAAAGTATACAAATACAAGTGGCTACTTATATATTAAGCCATTTATTTATTTATATTTGTATTTGTTGATAAAATATGGTGGGGCTACCATTCTTGGAAGCTAGAGCAATTTTGATTTCATATGATGTGATAGAACAATTAGAAGGAAGACATATTTCAAGAATTTAAGTTATTTTCAATATGGTTGTATATCTGCTTCATTTTTGTTTCCAAATTTCAGTAGTTACACTATGGATATTCCCATTGTTAGGTTTAGAAAAGCCATTATATGAATCACCAATACTATACCATAATAAATGGAGCGGTTTTTATTCTTAATAAGAAAAGAAAAACTTTCATCATCCAAATAACAAATTGAATTGATATTCCTACTCAAAGTAGGAACATAATCAATTCTAACAAAAGCCCGTTGGGCAGTCATTTCACAAGTTTCCAAAGCTAAAGTAATACTCCCTTAGTTTTTTTATATTTGACATTTAAAATAGTTTGTTAAAATCAACAATATATTAAATATATCATATAAATAATTAATTTACCTTTATTAATTTTTTCCTAAAATTTTATTTTTCACACTAATATTCTCAATCTTTTTAATTATATGACTTAATTAAATAAGAAAAAATATAATACAAACTAACCAAAAGTACATCAAAAATTTTAAAAGTTATTCATAAAAAATTTTTTTAACAACTTTTAAACGTCAAACATATAAAAACAGAGAGAATAATTTTTACTCCATTTTCTATTTGGAAGTATACCACTTCACCCTTTTTCAGTTGTATACTCTTTTTTTAATCCCTGCTCGTTTATACAAATGTAAGATTCACATACAGTATTTAATACCAAGAAGTAGATGACTAGGCTTTTAATTTTATGCTCGGCAGTTTTAAACATGGCATGCAACTCAATAAGAAATTTCTCCCTATTATTCATATTATAATTTATGACAAACATATAATAATTAGCAGACAATGAATTGAAATCCTTGGCTAGTTCTCAAGTCTTTAAAAGTGATCAATATAACCATTCATTTTCATCTTCAAAACATGAGTAATCACCGATTCACCAACTATTTTGCAAAATTATTGTAATAATCTCGTATCTTTTTTGCCATACTTCTTATTAAAATTTTCTTTGAAATTTACACTCTACTCATAAAAATTTTAAACTAAAAGGAAATTCAAAGTAACCAAAATAGCCATTGAATATTTACTGATGCGTCTTCAGCTATTTTGCGAAACTGACATACTTTGATCATCTCATACCTTTATTGCCTTACTTTTTGTTGAAAGCCTCCTTGACATACTTTGATAATGTCATACTTTTTTGCCTTGCTTTTTGTTGAAGACCTCCTTAAAATATACTTATTCAAACCTTTTAAAGCAATCAATATAACCCTTCATCTTCAAAATATGAATACATACTAATAAATCTTCTATTATTTTTCAAGACTATCATATTTTATTGATACCTCCAATACTTTTATAAAATTAGTATACTTTAATAATTTCGTATCTTTTTTAACCCTCTCAAAATTGAAATAAACAGAGAACAAAAGGAATTTTAAATTTCAAATTCTTCTGATATTCGTTCCACACATCATCCAATACTACAATTATTATTCCCTTACACCACCCTCTGCATCAGTTGAAATCAAAACCCCAATGAATGTTCATTATAAACCAGCTGAGCTAGGTTATTATGCCAATACCATCCATGCCTATAATTGAAATTAGTTTAAAATCTGCATCACCAATTTCAGTCTTCTTATCTCTCTCTACAATAAACCAGAAAAAGATAATATTTTCTTCCATTTCTGAAACCATCTCCAAAATGAACTTAACAGTTCTAGGATTCGACATACCCGGAGATTGAATAAATGAGAACAAAGATCTTACTTGGCGGAACCTTCTAGTCTCGATCCTCCGATTCTCGTCGGTGGTGTTCATTGAGCAGATCTTAAAGGTCGTAGGCCAATTCTTTTGGATCTGGATCCAAGAATTGGCTTTGATCAACAAACTTGAGCAAGTCGATTGATTTTAATATGTGAAAAACAGCTTCAAAGCAAGCAGAAAAGGAATGATCCGGCCACAGCAGCCACCGTAAAAGACTGCTTGTGCCCTCTCTGTGAAGTTTGGTTTGGGAAGGAAGGAGGAGATTGAAGACGAAGCCAAAGTATCGCCGTTATCTCTTCTTATATATAGTGCAAGGTTGAACTTAACCTACCTCTAAAAAATACTTTTGTAATTAATAAGTCACCCCCATAAATACTAATAATTACTCTTTCTGTAAGGATTTTCTTTTTCCCACTTAAAGTAGTAATTTTTAAATTTCAAAAAAAAATATTAATTATTGGATATTTTTATTTTACTTTTTATGTAAATTAGAAAGAGATGATTAATAAGGTAAAAATATATAATTATAAAAAATAATAAAATATATTTCAGTAAATTATAATAAATATTTTATAACATTGATGTGCATAGGGATGAATATGGACCGATTAACCGGTCCATCAATAAAAAAATTAACCAGTTCATTAATACAAGTTTTTCAAAATTACTAACCATTAACTAGTCCGTTACATTTGATTAACAAGTTCATCGATTTCGATTTGATTAACCAATATTTTTCGATTAATTATTAAAATTTATAACATAAAATTATATAAAAAAATTAGGTAAAGTTTAATTCAATTTTCAATGTGTAAAGTAATTTAATATAAAAATTATGGTAAAATTCATGTTTTATAAATTAATAGCTAATATTATAAAATAAATTTGATATTTATTGAAAATTACTATGTTTGATTCTAAGTCAAATAAAATTTTGGATAATAACGTAATTAAATGCTATTAAGTAAAATATGAATACCAATATATATATATATATATATATATATATATATATATAAGTTAATTGTATACTATATATAAATATTTTTATATAATTAAAGAGAATGATATAATATAAATTTAGTTTAAAGTACTATATAAATTTTATAGGAAAATATAAAAAATTAAGGTATAAAAATAAAAATATAATTTAAATATATTTTAAAGTATTATTTTATGTAAATTTTAGAGAGAAATAAAGAAAAAATTGAAGATATATATATATGAACCGGTTAGCCGTGGACTAACGGTTAACCAGTACTTAAAAATCTAAACTGTAACCACTAACCAAAAATGTAAAAATTAAAAATCGTAACTAAATCAATCAGATCAGTTAACCGTAAAAATTAGTTCGATTTCGAACCAATTTTATGGTTAACCATATTTTCGATTTTTTTACTCATCCCTAGATATGCATTAGTAATGTTTTTTATTTTTATAAATAAATAAAAGGTTGTTGCGTTGAATAAAGCGGATAAAATATGTTCCATAATTTCTTTAATTATATGATAAGTCATTAATCTCATATAAATTATTGATCTTTAACAATCTAAAACTAATAACCACATTAAATAGTCCCTCATGGCATGGATAAATCATTGTTGTTCTAACAAAAATATTAAAATAATTGAATTTTCATAATTTTATTACTAATTACTTATAATGTAGTAAAATACCCTTTTGAAGAAAGAAAAAAGTTTAATGATATTAATATAGTAATAATAACAATAATTAAGATAAAGTTATAAAAATAGATTTCTCTCATAAAAAAAATTAAAAAATAGAAAATTTCCTTTCAATTTACAAAGTGACACTTTAAGTGGCATAATATTTTTTTTTTAAATGACTTTTACACTAAAAGGAGTAATATTTTCACGGTTAAGGTTAAGCCAATTTTCTTCCCATGAATTAAAATTGACAAATGCGTCAAATAATGTCATAAAAATATATAAATCATATTAATTTCCTTTATTTTTAAAATTCTATTTCAAATGAATTTTTATATTTGAAATGCCAAAATTCAAAATATGTATTTAAATTGAGTCATGTTCTTCTTATTTAAAATAAAATAAATTTTAATTGCCATTATTTACTTAACAAAATAGTTTATAGAAACAAATAAAAATTTCAAATTGTAATTCATTTCCAAACAAGACCTTAATTTCACTAAACTTAGATGATTTTTTTAACACACTAAACTTTATGATTTGAAGTTTAATTTCTCATAAAATTTATAATTACAACGGTCTCATCATATATCACAATGGAAAAATAACAAAATAATGCGAATTGTACTCTGCAGTGAAACAGAGGGAAAGGGAAATGAAACGACCAATTATTAGTAGTTTTTATTTCTTCACATTGTTTCTCCTCTCTTCAATAATCAGAAGATATACGCAATCTCTAAGGGGTGTGTCCAATTTAGTATCACCAAAGGCAACAAGTTTGCTCACAACTGTGTAACATATAACTAAAAACTGCCAAGGCCTTAACAAGAAAGAAAACTGCCATATACCTGTCTCATCTTACCCTTGATGATGCCTCCTTTAATATCTGATGCAAATTCCCCGTCTCGGTTACAATACTTTCTTTGTCGAATAGGGCAGAAACAACTGCAACACCTTTCAGATTTGGAACACCAATTTCCATCACACAGCCAGCATTTGAAGCATTTATGCCACCGATTGCAACCACCGGTAGCTTAGAAGCTAGGCAGACAGTTTTTAACCCATCCAAACCTACTGTGACATTGTTGGCCTTTGTATTTGTCGGGTAGACACCACCACAACCAATGTAGTCTGCACCATCGAACCATGCTTGTTGTGCTTGTTCAGGTGTTTTACATGATACACCGATTATCTTTTCGCGGCCAAGAAGTGAGCGGACTACGCAAACAGGCATGTCAGACTGACCAACATGAACCCCATCAGCATTGCATGCCAAGGCTATGTCAACTCGGTCATTTATCAACAAAGGTACTCCATAAGAACGGCAAATTGCAACACATGCTTTTGCTGTTTCCAGAAATTCCTTTGTTTCAGCATTCTTCTCCCTGAGGAAGAAAATTTCACTGTTAACAAATGCAAAGTAAAACATATTCAAACGAGACAGTCATATAGATCAGGGAAATTTTTTTTTTTTAAAACACTTCAGGCTATAGAACAGCTCTACACAGCTTGAAATGATTAACTAAACATTTAAAAAAAAAAGAAAAGAAAAATCTTTTGGGGTGAAGCAAGACTGTGTCGAACATACAAATGGAGAAAAATAAAGCTTACTACATCATACAATGCATGGAAATTTTAGAACACAAGCAATGAAGTAGCAGTCCAGTTTTCTTCTATTAATGTATTTTCCCCCAAAACATAAAAACAACTCTCTTCAGAATGTGAAAAACTATAAGGAGTCGAACCTCAATTGAATAATAGTAGCACCTCCTTCAATTGCTGCTTTAATGGCATCGACCATGGATCTTCCCCATTTTTTATTCATATAAGAGTCCGTGACAGAATATAAAAATAAGTCATTAGGACTGAAGTTGTTGAGGCTATTCTTAAGCCTTAATTGGTGGTCGAATGGACCTTGACGTCCATTTCCAATCAAAATGTCTTTGCTGTATTCCAAAGCAGTCTCAACATAGCACTTGGCCACCTGCTCATAGTCAGACACATAAGAATTTGATATGTGGAAATACCAAGTAAAAGGATGAGGGAAAGCTAACGAAAAACTGAGAAAGAAAGCAATGGAGAAAGGTTGTGCAGGTCAGATTATAATCCAACTGCAGTAGCAAGTCATAATAGTGGAGTCCCTGCAGACTTGTAGGCAGGAGGAGGAAAAATAGCCACTTTACACATCCAGAGCTTCAGCATCTTGATCAAAATCCCACAAAATATTAACCCATTCATTGTAATGATTCACAACAATGGGTTTGCTAGACAATCATGACATCTCTAAGTTGCAAGATAAAATCCCACATATTTACTTCTGAAACTTTGAAATATGAAGTGAAGGCAGGTAGAGAGAGGAAGAATACAAATTTTCTGTTCACTGGTAATGCATTGCAATCCTGACTTCACCAGACCATATACTATTGATACCTTTGTCATTACATTATTGAACCGTGAATTGCTTGAATTTGGCCAGAAGCTGAAAACATAAGCATGTACCTTAACAGCTGAAAACATTGGAGAACCTTTGGCAAGCTCAGCTGCTATACACGATGCCAAAGTGCAACCAGTACCATGGGTGTTGCGAGTTTTTATGCGGGGTGAATGCAGCTCATGGTAATCGTTACCTGCAAAAATTGATTGAGCACCATTAAAAATCATCAACGCTTCATGCATACACCGGATAAAGTAAACCTGGATATCAACGGACTAAAGGATTGTATAGAAGTTAAGGTGTACCATCGAAGAAAACGTCAACAGCATCCACAGAGTTGGGAAGGTCACCGCCTTTGACAAGTACATTTCTGGCAGGCAACATATAAGTTCAAGTTCAAAACTCTTGTCAACGTGAACTTTTTTTTTTTTATATATTCTTCAATTGCCAGTTGATGAATTCATACGCTCAACAGATTTGCTACAAGAACTGAAGATAATGGCACTTCCAACACTGAAGTATTTAGGAGCCAGAGTTCAATTTCTAGTTTAGCAGTTAAGCAAGCTACAAAATGCTACGTATGCCTTTCGCATATTTAAGAAAACCACTCAGGGCTGAATTGTGGCTTATACCTATGACTCGGGCATTAAATGCTGTAAAAGTTGCAATGTCAATGTATTAGGGTTTAATAGTTAAAGAATAATTATTTAGGCCATTCATTTCACTGGTAATTCCATACAAGTATTATGAAACAGCCTATAAGGCAATGGTAATCCAAAAAACTAATGCATAGACTGCTACATTTCATAATAGCCATCATCTAAGCCCACACTATAAATTATGACATTCATTGCAATTGCTTAATTGTTATATAGGAACTTGCACAATGTTCTATAATTTTCACTAATCACATATCCAAAAGTGATGCTTCCATCAAATACTCTAGCTTAAAAGTACTGTGACTGCAGACTGTAACAGTTATATGAAGGTACTGCTTGAATCACTTCAAACTCGAATACAACTGCAGTTGGCCCATTCAAATACTTCAGCCTTGTTCAAATATTTTTCATGCCTTGGCTTCTTTTCAGATATTTCCATGCCTTTTTCAAAAATAAAACCACAAAATCAAATGCTCCTCCTTTATTGTTTAGAATTCATATCTCAGCTTAGGGGGTCAAAGAAAATTTTCAAACAATCTTCTCACAAAAGAAAAAGTTCCCATTTGAACAGGAGAGAAATTATTACTTCAATAAGCATTGTAACTCCTGCAGAAAAGGCAATTTGTGGGTCTAAAATACTCGTAACAGCAAAGAAATAAATAGTACATAATCAATATACAATCCTCATTTAAGTAAACAAAGAATTTAAAGCAATTTCCACTGACCGAGGACCAATTTCATGCAAAAGCTTTGCTGCAGACCGCATGTCAGTAACTGTTTCAAGCGGCATACCACCAAGTAAAGCAGATGCCTCTTTTATATTTGGAGTTACTATGTCAGCAATGGGAAGAAGCTCCTCTCTGCATTGAAAAACCAAAACTTTGACAGTATGCAAACCTTCCCATATTACATAACAAAAACAGAAGGCTCGTAAACATGTTAAAACTATAGAATCTCATCCTATATGAAGAAAACCAATCAGCAATTGTCAGTACATAGCCAGTCGTTATGGCAAAGGTATGTCATCCATTGGTCTGTCTCATTTACATCCAAATTCCTCAGAAACTCTCTGTTAGTTTCAGAAAAGGTAGGCAACATACCCAAGTTGATTCGACATTTGAGCTTTTGATTGTTTTGTGGAGCTAGTTATTGATAAATGTGTGAATTTCAAAAATTGGATTATGTACTTCAAGTTTTAATGGGCCTATTTCACAGCTTCTATATGGCTTAATACTTCTGGAGCTTGTAGGGGAGTTCCTAATGTTAGTCGATTTAAGTAGTCAATTTTGGAGCCTTTGCTGATCTTTATTTCTCTTGTTGCTGAAATAAGAAATTATGCCTATAAACTATCACAGTGAAAAATAAGACACAAGAAGCAAGAGTATATGCAATAGACTGCAGCATATATTTTATAAAATCCCAAATACAAGCAAGGGACAGCAAGTTTGCTAAATGAATTTTGCATGGGAGGCATGCAAACCAATTAGCATAGGCATATGTGTATGACTTCAAAAGAAACATGCTTACTTACCGAAAACTAGAAATAATAGAAGGGCCAGCTAGCACATCTCCACTTGTAGACACCATAACAGGATCAACCACCAAAGCTACCTTCAGTTATCAGATTAAATCAACTCAAAAGCCACTAGAAGAGTAACCAAAATGGCATGCTATGAATGTACAGCACTTTGGCATACCTCGAACAGGATACTTCCTGAGCATCTGATGAAGAATGTTCACAGTGACAATAGAAGGTAGCATGCCTGTTTTCACCTAAGATAATTTCACAATCAGATTGCAATCAAATTGTTACATAATCATGAAAGAAATGCATAATTTTGATTGTGCATATTGAGGGGTCGCAAAGCTAGTATTCAGAAACTTTTAAACAACATCAAGCTTATCAACACAGCATAACAAAATGAAAACAGAATGCTGTTAGTTTTTCTTCTTCACTAATGCCATTTTGATGCATGATCTACATAATTCACATTATCAGGGGACGATCAAGACGAGTGGAAAATATTACCCATAACAACATTTAAGTCTCACTTACCACATCAACTTGCATATCAGAAAGCACAGACTTCAACTGCTCAGCAACAAAATCCTCAGAGGCACGGTGTTTACTCCCTAACAGTCACAGGAGTCCAAAACAAAACTATTCAACAAATGCACATATTCTAAAATCACCATAAAAATAAGAATCTAAAGCTCAAATATTTAACTGGAAAAGTCACCAAAAAACTTCTATTATATGGTTTTTGCTATCTAAATTACTGTAATCCTCTATTCATCTAAGCCAAATCATTTCCTCCTTATGTGATTCTCGTCAAACAGAAAGCGGAAATCTAAAATCCCATAACTTCTCCTTTCTACAATTCTCAACTGCCAAAATTGACCAAAGAGAATGCAGTTGTGGTACAACCTGAACTCCAACAGTGTTCTGTGCAGTAACAGCAGTAATCACAGTGGAACAATACACTCCACGAGCAGCACAGGCCTTAAGATCAGCTTGTATTCCAGCACCAGCACCTGAATCAGAGCCGGCAACCGTCAAAACGTGTGGAATTTTCTTGTTAGCGGCATCATTTGAAGCTGTAGCGCCATTTCCTTCCATTGCCACGAAAGTTCTCACTAGTCGACTTTGACAAACTTTAAAATTCGAGAATCTTGAGCTCGGAGCAATAGGTCTACGATACAGAGGCCGAAAATCCTGAGAAAAAAAAAATTATCCACTCAAGATCAGAATATAATCCAAGTAAGCCAGCAATGGAGAACCTCACATTTAAGTTATTTACCCGCAACATTTCGAAAAATCAAACCTCAACAAAAAAAAAATGTAAGACAAAAATCTTCATTATAGCTCAAAAAAAGGTGAAATTAACAATTATAATAGACTAATAGTTGTTTGCACAGATAACTAAAAGACACGAATTGTTTTCTAGCATTTTCTTATCAATCAATCAGAAACAAGCGAATAGTTTGCTTACCTTGTTGATGATGGTGGTGCACTGAAAGTTGGAGAGGACTCCACAGTTGGCCATCGAAGTAGAAAAAAGGACAGAGTGCTTCGAATCTCTGTTATGGTTCGGTTTTCAATGAGAATTGGGCCAGGTTTAGTCCGACCCTTATCGAGTTTCGGCCCACCCAAGTCCGCCACTTGATTTTTGAAATTTTCATAGAAATAGCATAGAAAAAAAAATATATATATATATATATACACAAACTATCTATTACAAAGTTCCATTTTTTTAATTTTATTTTTAAAAATATGGTTTCAATAAAAAATATATTTTCATTCAATTTCCCATTAATAAACATTTTTAAAAGTCTACTTTCCATTTTTAATCGACTTTTCATTAATCTATTTTTTTTTTAAATCTCGTATTTAAAATTAACTTTTCACCTTTCTAAATATATATTTTTTATAAATTATGTTATAATTTTATTTAATTTGATATATCTATATATATCAAAATTAGGGATGATCATGTAATAAAAATTTTCCGTCCCTGGTTAGGAACCACTCCGAATAGGACGGGAACCCGATAATTTTTTCCACCAAAACAGAGACGGAGGAAAAATATTTTCTGACTTTGAATGTGTGGCAGGGACGAAAATTATGGTCACCATCCCCAAATTTTAGTAATTAAATTTAATTATATTTATATAATTTAATTTTAAATTATATTTAATTTTAGTTTTGTCAATTATTAAAATTTATATTAATTTAATTTATATTTTTTAATTATTAAATATTATATTTCAATTACAATTAATTGTTAAATATTATATTTTAATTATAATTATATTTTTTAAAAAAATAAAATATTTTTTATACGGGGACGGGAATAGGAAGAATTTTTTCCTCAAAATATTTTCAGGTATGGCCCCGCCCCCGTCCTACCCCCGTGCAGAGCAATAGGTGGGGAGTCGTTTCATATCCCCGTCTCATCCCATGATCATCCATAATCAAAATATAGGCACTAATATATTAATTGTAAAAAATACATTTGATATGTCAGTAAATATACCAAAATATATAATTGAAAATCTATATCTTCCATCTTGGTATATCTATGTATATATATTGGTATAACAAAGTGTGTTATTGTAATTTTTAATATGAAATCCGCAGTATCCAAAGCCGCATTTGTATTTATCTTTGAAGGAAGCCAATTAGATACTCATTGAACAAAGTTTTTGTTATATTTAAAGGCCTAGAAGATGGTCTCAATGATACAAAGGATAAGGCTAAAGCAAATATATATATATATATATATATATATATATATATATATATATATATATATATATATATATATATATATATATATATATATATATATATATATATATATAAATCTAAAGTATAATCACTTAAACAAATTTACATGTACATGTTAATTTCTCGTTGGAACAATGAATGTCAATAAAGCTATGGTTTAGGTAAAACATATAGGAATAACATATAGATTCCATTCTAAACTATTATCATTTATCATATTTTTTTACTAAATTAATTATATATTAGATTATTCCCTAAACTTATTAAAATTATCATATAATTTGTCATAATGAGAATTTTCGTATCTAAACTTCATTTTTCCTTTTTTTTTTCTAAAATAAAAATGAATTTTACAAATAATAAAAAGCATAACATGATTATATACCTTCAATAATATATGTTGGTTTTTCAAATTTAATGGAAAAATTCAAAAATACACATTGATTAAACGTGATTGTATTTATTGCGCTAAATTTTAAACCGACACGTAATTTCTCTTATATTTTTATGAGCAAGCACTTATTTGATATGTAAAATAATTCAATTCGATATGATATATGATTTATTTAATTCAATCTATTTATGATTAGATTTTAATTTATTTATATTATTTGTAATTGTATATTTTTTGATGTAATATGAATATGAAAATAATTATATATAGGACTTGTACAAGTATAATTTACAGTACTTTTTTAAGCATATGCATCGTTAATAAGTATAATAAAATGAATTAATATAGGAATTAAATTTTTTAGTGCTCGAGTACATAATGCCTAATTGAAATTATAAATATAGTTAGAATATATAAAATTCGAATTATCCCGCACTGTTCTTTGAAATTATAAAATTTACTAATTTAGAGACAATTCAATACTTAAATTTAAATTATAAAATCATTAATTATTTAATTGTGTATAAAAAATGCAACAATTGAAAGTTGGTTATTTCTCTTTGGTTAATTATATTTTAGTCAACTTTATAAAAAACAATTATTATTTTTTAATTTACAATTTAGCACTCATTTTATTTTTTTTATCTGTTACTTTTATTATTTTTATCGATATTAAAAAATAATAATTAAATTTAAATTTAATATTAAATTACGTAATTAAAATTAAATTATAAAATATAATCGATTCTAATTTTATTAAAAAAATTAAATTAAAAAAATTTAAATTATATTATAAATTTAAAAATAATAAATAAATAAAATTTAAATTTTACTAAAAAAGATAAACAGAATAATTTATAAATTCTTCTTTAAAAATGAGAAATTGAGAACGAAGAAAAAAAAAAAAACTCCCAAAGGATTCGTAAATTAAATTTTTTGTTCTGGTCTGAAAAATGGAAGTATCCCGCCTTCCACCCTGGTTTGTTTTCTGAATGGCGCGCTCTATTTCTCCTCCTCAAGCCAATCATTCACGTCTCCCCTCGCATTCTTATCTTTCTCAGATTTTCTGTTCTCCGGTCCATTACCCAAGCTTCTCTTTCGAGGTTTCTTTTCTGTTAAACCCTAGAAATATTTTGATTCTAACGGCCAATTGTTACTGTTTTGAACCGGTCATTAGTAGCACTTCATTTTGCTCAAGGTTAGTCACTTTTCAATTCGTTTATGAGGTTTTCTGTTTACATTTTTCATCTCATGCTACAACATTTTCATTGCGGCATTTTTTTTTCCTTGTTTCCTTTTCCTCTTGATACGGTCGCTTGCGTCGGAATTGAAATGGTTCAATTGTATTTATTTTTGGTTTCTGTACAATACTGATTTGGTATTTGTAGCAATTGATATTACATTTTTCAGAGCTTCTTAATTGATAGAGAGTGATGAATTGAATGCTCATGTGATGATGTAAAGAACTAAGGAAGGACAGCTAAAATTTCATTTCTATGGCTAGCAAAGTTCGTCATCTAAAAGGGGACCGATAAAGTTTGGTTACATGATATTTTGTGGTTTAAATTGGACAAGAGTCTGTGTTTCGACTGCTTGTGAATTAGAAAGCATGATTTACAGTAACTGAGAACAGTCGATGGCTATCGCTACAAGTTCAACAAATTGGCAAGGCACAGATAATGAAGACTTGATTGTAACTTTTGATGTTTTTTTATTCTATGTTTCGAGAAGTGAGAAGTGTAGATTTATCTAGGAAAAGGGTGTGTGTGTGTGTGTGTATATATGTGTGTGTGCGTGTGTGTGTGAAGCGAGATGAATTTCAGTTTTCTTATTGAGAACCAATATTGTATTACATTCTCTGCACTTAAAATTCTTATCTTCTTAAAAGCAGGTTTACATGAGATTATGTGGTTGCTGAGTGTGTGGGATTGCAAGAAATAGGCAAGAAACATACGATCAAGGAAAACCATATGAGGCAAAAGTAAGGATTATATGTGTTGCATTCTATAACAATTGCTGTGGTTCTATGCACATAATTTGACTGAATTTAGACAATGGTTTATGCACAGTCTAACCAATTCAAGTGAAGGTTACAAATGTGATGAGAAGCTTCCTAAAGTTAATTGGTCCCAACATGCCAATGCATTTGATAATTTTTCATCTCTGAAGAAGTTTTTAAGTTCAAGTTTCCTTTTCTCACTACAAAACCAGAAACCTCATATTGAAGGTGCAATGGCTATCAGGTACAAAATTGTTTTACAAATTTTCATCCTTTTTATATCCCTTTTAGTGATATAGAATAATTGTTAATATGAAAAGTAGGCTGAACTGTAAGAATTCTCAAGGACCTTTCTTGTGAACTGCAGGTCAGTCGTCATCGGTAATTTGTAGTTTTTGTGGCCAGTATATTATTGCTGCACTTGTATTATTAATGATTTGTGCTGATTTCCTTGCTGTAATCCGTTCTTGTTTGCTTAGTTGCTTTTATTTCTGTCTTTTTGAGCATGGTATCATAGAATAGGTTTTTAAGCATATTTTTGTGACTTTGGTTTCTTCTCCTTTACATTTAAAAGGCTTGAGAGAGTAATTTTCAAGCAGTGCATTAGTTCTTAAACTGCCAGATGGTGGTAGAAGAATATAGGAAACTTGGATTGATTGCTAGGTGCAGATCATTTTCATTTCCAATGCTCTGACTCCCAGTCATTTCCAATCCATTTAGGTTAAGTAGCTGCCAAATTCAGAATTTTCAGAGACTGCAGAGTCCACAAGTTGAAAAGGTATAGTATATGTGCATTTTTTTTCTTTAATTCTACTTTTGTCATCATATATAATGGTTTCAGTTTTGTGCTGTTACATTCATCAGTTAATAGTTGAATTTAACAGTATTTTTTAGTTTTAGTTCTTTTTGTTTAAGTCTCTACACGAGTCCCATTTCCTAGGCGTAGTCGTATGCCCTTGCATGCTTACTAGAAAGGAAAAATGAACAGAAAATAAAAGGAGTAAAGGAACGTGCATTGGTCCCTCCAGGCCATACAGATTTATACTGTCCCTTTTCGGAGGTCCCTCGCTTGATTGTGTTAAGGACGATCTCTCTTTTTGGTTTTCTGAAGGCACTGATAACATGCCTTCTCTTAGCTAAAGGCTTTATCTGTTGGTTGGAGTTGGCAACAAGCACTAGTGTTTTGCTTTATTTTAGTTTTAATATTTTCAAGCACCTGTCCATTTATCAGGATATGATATTTTCTTATTTCAAAGAACTTGTTTGGAAAATATTTGGCAGGCTTGGCATACTTTTTCCAATCTGCAGATTTCTTGCAGAAACTACTTACAACCTGGTAAAACTGATCCCTTCAAGAAGACGAAAGATAACTTGCTGCAGAATGTTGGAGAAAGGCCTGCCTCACATATCTCATCTATTGGTAGGAATAATTCTGAAGGCATGGATGTTCATCAAAACTTTAGTGAATCCAATTTGAAGAATAATGAAGTGGGAAGGTACAGGGGCAATTGTTTACAACAAGACAGTGCTAGAGTTGCAGAAAATGGAAATGATTTAGGCCTGCAAGGCCAGATTAAAGCATCAGCAGCTAACAATCCTCGATCCAAAGTTTTCTATGGTTCATTCAGCAATCACATAACACCTATTAGTCAACATAAAGCATCTGAAGAAACTTCTACTGATTTTATTGATGATGATGATCTTCTTGGGGTAATGAATGCCAGTATTTCTAGCAAATTATGCAAATTGAAATTTGACTAAATTGGTGTTTCACTTTAAGTATGCTTTTGGTTTGAACTTTGTATAAGTTAATTTGATGAAGTCTACTTGAGAGATACACGTTCTAATTACATACCTTTGGTTCATTTCTGCATAATTTTATAAACTAGTTGCTAAATTAGACTAATGGTTTAGTATTCTTTTCTTTAGTAACATTGTGGACAAGTTCCGTGGGTTTATCCATTTAAAATTACAATTTTTGCTGATATCTTACTGATATAATTTCTCTTTAATCTCATTCGCTGGCTCTGGTTTCAGAATATTGATGTGGACAAAATAGTTATGGAGCATTATCAGTCTACAAATTCAACTCCTCAACCTTCAAGTTCCAATTTTACAACCATAACTCCATGTATTGATAAAAATAACTTTGCAAGATCAGAAGAGATGTCTTTGCCGCCTGAATTATGCCAAAACTGCAATCATGGACTTAAGGTGTGTAGTTATTACATTCTGTTCTGTTATTTCATCTTAATTCTGTCCGCAGTTTGGTGTCCCTGATTCCGAGAATTGGTACAGCTAGGACTTTGCCCTGAAGCTGGCAATCATTTAGAAGAAATGAAGGATATGCTAATTGCTGTGTCAAATGAATTACTTGACAACAGTACCAACCTGAGTTCAGAGCAGATAGAAAAGCTTTGCCAGGATAGGTTGCATCACTACCCCTTCTCTTCTCTCATATTTCATGATGTGAAAATTTCAATCTACATGGAAACAATAGATATGTAAAAAGCCTATATGTAGAGAAGGAAAGAGAAGAGTTGATTGCAATGAGTTTAACACTCATGGAATGAGTTATGCTAGATATTACAATTCTTTTTTTTTTTTCATTATTTTGTGATGGGAGTTAAATTACCGTTCTTGGGAGATAAGATACAATGACCGTCATATTGGTTCTTACACATGTCTATTTGTTTGTTCTTCCATAGATTACAGTTGAACAAGCAAATTAAGATGCTTGAGAGATGTGCTCGTGATGAGGAAAGGCAAAACTCTCATTTCACTGCTTCCTCTGCAGCTCAGAGTTTCCAATATGAAACACAGCAATCTGCCAATTGCAGGATAAATCCCATGGGATCTGATACACTGGTCCATCTACAAAATCAACCGGGATCTTTTACAAATTGGAATACACCACCAGTTTCATTCTCTACTGTAGATAGGTTTAACATTTCATCTGGCCCTGTGGAGAGGGAACCCTACATTCCAAATTTTGTTGAAGTTAATTACATTGAAGGTTCCAATGACCCAAAATGGAGTAGCACAAATTTCTCTTGGACAAAAAAGCTGGAGGTGCTTGTCTGTACTGATTTTTGTCACTTTCTTGTTTTCACTACCTCTTCTGATTGCTGCTTGTTTTAGGCTTACAACAAGAAAGTGTTTGGAAATCACTCATTTCGGCCCAATCAAAGGGAGGTTATTAATGCTACAATGAGTGGGTATGATGTTTTTGTTTTAATGCCAACTGGAGGTGGAAAGAGCCTGACATATCAGGTTAAAGTCACATATCAATAGTGGTGTTTTTTTTTATTTAGACACTAAACTAGATTCAGAATCTGTCCATGTTTGTTTAGCTGTTTCAGTCTTTGCAATTTGCTACAAAGACATCTTATAGTCACGAGCTATGTTTCATAGATGATATATGATACTCCCTTGGTTTCACTCAACTTGACAATTTTTAAGTTTTCACACATACCAAGAAAATAATTAGTTAGCATTGATTCTATAAAATTTTCATTAATAATTTACTGTAATGTTCTTTTATCAATTTTCTACAATTATATATTTTCACTCTATTAAATACCTGTTTTTTAGTGCATACACAAGGGCAAAATAGAAACAAAATGTAATTAGTACTCATTGAAATTTGAAATTGTCAAGTTTAGTGAAACAAAATAATCCTCAAAAATTGTTAAGTTAGATGAAATGGAGGGAGTACTTGAATATCAACTTTTTTCTAGTAGCAGAAGTTTTGTTGATACATGGAAGGAAACCTGTTCTGGTTCATGATGTGGATCTCACATATTCTTTTATCGTACAGCTTCCTGCACTAATATCTACAGGAATAACCTTGGTAATTTCACCACTTGTTTCACTTATTCAAGATCAAATAATGCATCTCCTGCAGGTACACTAACTGAGGCAAAGCTTTTTTCTTCTTCCTACTTGCTACCACATACAACTGTAACATCAGACGTACTAATGCCAATTGCTTTGCTCTGTAGGCTAATATATCTGCAACTTACTTAAGTGCCAATATGGAGTGGGCTGAACAGCAAGAGATTTTAAGAGAACTCAACTCTGATCATTTTAAATACAAGTTTCTATATGTCACACCAGAAAAAGTTGCCAAGTAAGTGTTGTCTTTATTAGAAAGCAAGTATCAGGTGCTGAATCTAAGTGTTGTCTTTTTAAGAAAACAAGTATCATGCACTGAATATGCCCTTCTTTTAATTTTCTATGCAAATGCTGGGCATGAATCTCTCTGTCTCTCTGTCTTTTTTGTGCCTTTACTGGTTTGAAATTGTATTTGTATTGTTAGTAGGTCATTAGGTGGGATTTCTTAGATGGTTCTGCTGACATTGTTAAAATTCAACCAATGATACAGGGTAGGAATTTAAGTGTGAATGATATCATTTTCTAAAGACTTGTTCAACCAGAATAGGTCCTTGGTTCTAAGTTGAACCTTTAGTTGGTACTGTCCATGGCAATTCTATATACAATCAAGCCTCTCTCGTGTTGCATTGCCTGCTCTAAGTTATTTTAGGATTTGCATATTCTTTCAACACTTGGGTTATGATTACCTTTTATAACTCTTGATGGTTTTATGGCATTTCTTCTTCTTGCTCTTTTTCCTTGAAGGGATCCCTTTGTATAAAGTTTTTAATTCACTGCCTGTATGCCTTTCTCTAACCTCTACTGTTTCATTGTCTACAGTGATGGACATATAGATTATTGGTTTGGGGTTATATTCGTAGGTCTCTTGGTATTGTTTGTAGACCAGTCTGTTATATATAGAAACTATATATGCAACGTTCTCACAGAGAGCTGATAGTATGAAGCAGAATTAAATACTTTTGAGTTTTTGATCGCAGAAGTGATGTTCTATTGCGACATTTGGAGAGTTTAAATGATCGTGGGCTGCTTGCCAGGATTGTTATTGATGAAGCTCATTGTGTGAGTCAATGGGGACATGATTTTAGACCAGACTATAAGGTTGTTGCTTTTATATATATTTTACTGTTTCCTGAAAAATGTCGTGGTTAAAAGAATCAAAGCCCTGCTAATGACGTGTATCGGTGACTGGGAAATATCCAGGAGCTAGGTATATTGAAAAAGAAGTTTGAGAAAACTCCAGTATTAGCTTTAACGGCTACTGCAACAGCCAGTGTAAAGGAAGATGTTGTACAAGCTCTTGGTCTCATCGATTGCATTGTTTTCAGGCAAAGCTTTAATCGCCCAAATCTAAGGTCAGCATAGAACAAAGAAATTTAATCAGCCACTGCTGAGCTGCCACTGTATTTAAAAGTATCTTTTATTGAATGCTGCAGGTATTCCGTCATCCCCAAGACAAAAAAGTGTCTTGATGACATTGACAAGTTCATCAAAGAAAATCATTTCGATGAATGTGGAATTATTTATTGCCTTTCAAGAATGGATTGTGAAAAGGTTGCTGAAAAATTACAGGTTGGCTTTTCTTTTGATCACTTGTTTCATGTTCTTTTCTATTCAATCATATAAGAAGCACTGTAACTTGTTGGAATTGTCTCATATCCTTTAATTGTCTTCTCTTGATCTTATTATGATCCATTTCATGGTAAAGCACTAAGCTATTAATCTTGATATTTCTATTAAACTTGTGCACATAGCAGTGTTTTTCCCCTAATTATAAATGCAAGTTGTCATCATCATTAACTTTACAAATATAACATTATGTAGATTTTATGTTTGCTCAAGATTTTGCTTTCATTGCACAGGAGTGTGGACATAAGGCAGCATTTTACCATGGGAACATGGATGCTGCACAACGCTCCTTCATTCAGAAGCAGTGGAGTAAAGATGAAATCAATATAATTTGTGCTACTGTGGCCTTTGGAATGGGTATCAGTTTATTTCATTTACTGCTGCCTCGATTGACTAATACACCATGTACTAACATAAGTATTACAGGTATCAACAAACCAGATGTTCGCTTTGTGATTCACCATTCACTCCCAAAGTCTATTGAAGGTTACCACCAGGTTGGAACATTTTCTTGCTTTTGATACTCATTAACAATGCTTTGATTAGTTCCTTAAAGTGGAAGTGCAAGATTTTTTTTTATTCATTTTTTTAACATAACCAAAAGAGAAGTACAATTCAATCACTTAATTTAACTTTATCGTAATATGTAAGCAAGCTTGATATATCTTGCCATGTTCTGCAGGAGTGTGGCCGTGCTGGTCGAGATGGTCAGCCCTCATCTTGTGTTTTGTATTACAGTTACAGTGATTATGTATGTTGATTAAGTAGAAACAAATTCATTTCTTGATTCTTGTAGATAAAATTAAAAAAAAAAAAAGCTAGCTGTAGTTTTATGCTAATTTTAATCATCACTTCTTTTTTAGATACGAGTCAAGCACATGATTGTCCAAGGACAGATAGAACAGAGTCCCTGGACTCCTGGGTATAACCGTACCAATGTGACAAATTCAGATAGAATACTGGAGAAAAATACCGAAAATCTCCTGCGAATGGTACCCTGATACAAGGCTTTGGCAGCAGTTGTCGTTATTATCAGTACATCTGTTTTCTTTAGTGTTATCTCACATAGTTAATTTTGACTGCTTCAGGTCAGTTATTGTGAAAATGATGTTGATTGTCGACGTATCCTACAACTCTTGCATTTTGGAGAAAAGTTCAATCCCGGAAACTGCCAAAAAACATGTGATAATTGTATACAAAACAAAACTTTAGTAGAGAAAGATGTCACTGAGACTTCAATGCAATTGGTTCAAAAGCTTTAATCCTTTTCTTGATATCTAGTTGGGCCAGTTCCATGTCATATTTATTTTTAGCAATCTGTTGCATCCTTAGCCATGCTTATCCTATTATCCATTAACATTTCTACTATGTCTTATGTAGATTGAACTCGTAAAGTTAACGGGACAGCAGTTTTCATCGTCTCATATTTTAGAAGTGTACAGGGGTTCCTTAAATCAATATGTATGCCGTAACAATGAATATATACTCATCTTTATTGCTTGTTATCTTCTGAGATATCCTCGATTAATTGGCCCTCGGTTCTATTCCCAATACTAGGTCAAGAAATACAGACATGAGACATTAAGACTGCATGGGGCTGGAAAACATCTGCCAAAGGGTGAAGCTTGTCGAATATTGAGACATCTTGTTACTGAGGATTTTCTTGTGGAGGATGTTAAGAAAAGTGATGTTTTTGGATCTGTGTCATCTGTACTAAAGGTACTCAAAGCTGTTTAAGTTTTTTATGCTTTTGAATTCATTTTGTTAGTGGAAGCAATTATGTTATTGGTCTAAGAGAAAACTGGTTTTGTCATAATGGTATTTATTTCAGGTGAATGAGCCCAAGGCTTATAGTTTATGCTCTGGTTGTGAGACTATTAAATTGAGGTACAGTCATTTTGGCTTGCATATATCTGTTTCAACTTATGCAATAGGGCATATGAAAGATCCAGTTTCACTACAATATCTGCTCCTTGTCCATGAATATTCTTTTATTTGTTGTAATATCTGCATTCTAATATCCATTTCTGATTTTATTTGTCAGATAACAGTCTATTTTCCTCAGTTCATGATTTTGATATTTTATTCTTTCTGATGTGCCGTGCTGTATTTTGATTGTGGATAACTTGATGTTGCATTTTGAAAATTTAATGTAAAATACGAAGCCTTGGTGATGTATAACCAAATTACGGTCCAAGTCATCAGGATTTAACCCCTATACCTTTAGTTGGTCATTTATTCACTCAATTAGAATACAGTTTCTTATCATTATAAATCCATCCAATATGATGTTGAAGGGCTTAGATGGGACTTTTGAATGCCTCATTTTTGTTTGATTGTGCTAACATTTAATGCCATGGGTGCTTATGACTAGCAAACATTGTATTTTAGCTTGGGAGACTTTGACAAAATTGTCGAGACCTAATGTATGGCTAAACATTATTACGCTTTAAGTATGACGTTTTTCTAAATTGTCATATCTTATGCTCCTGTGTTTTCTATATGCAGGTGTCAATTCCTTTAGTTTTATTTTATGTGTTTGACATGAACAACTTCAGTGCTGAATACATCTTGAATACTTTGCAGATTCCCTTCATCTGTAAAAGCATCTAAACCGGGCAAATTGGGCATGACTCCAGCTAAAAGCATTATAACATCTGAGAAGCAAAGTCTACCACATGTTGATGTGACTGCACGACTTCGACCTGATAAAGACTTGGTATTTCTAAAATATATTTACCAAATAATCCCTGCACAACTTCAAATTGTTTCCTATTTGAAACCGTTTTGATATGTGTATTGAATGACAGAAGCTATCTGCAAAGGTATTCACTGCTTTACGGATTCTACGAAATACGCTTGTCAAAGAAAATGGAGATGGGGTTATGGCATACCACATATTTAAGTGAGCTCTCAATATTGCCTTCTGAAGTCTTTTATTTTCAATAATAATTTTTCTTGACAGTCAGTTTCTTGAAAATGGACACTTAGGGAAAACCATTTGGAAATTTACAAGATTTACCTGACACATTCTTCTAAGTTTCTTTTTCCTTCAGAATTCTATAAAATTTGTCACAGCATGACTTGAGTTTTTATTTTCCTTGATTTAGTAATAACACGCTGGAGCACCTAAGCAAACGAATGCCCAGAACTGAGGAAGAATTACTTGAGATCCATGGCATTGGAAAGTAAGTTTTGCAGTAAGGTGAACATAAATTCAGGTTATGTATGAAAACTCGAGAGATCTAATTGACAATTGGACTTCAATTTAGGGCCAAGCTAAGTAAGTATGGAGATCGTGTGCTAGAAACAATTGAGTCTACAATCAAGGAACACTATGGAACCGAAAAAAGCGGCAGCGGCAGCAATGATTCAATGAAGAAGAGAAGAAAGGAAAATAGAGCTCCAAATGGAAATCCAGAAGAGGACGACGACTTCACCAAAAGCACAGGTCGCTCAAAGAAAAGGGCAGCAAAGTTGCAGAACAAAGGAACCAAGGTCTATAATTCCTTGGAAACAGATCAGTACAACCAATGCTTAGACGATGACTTGGATTTTGTGGATGCTGATATTTGTCCCAATGCTTACGGCTCAGAGCTAGAAGCTGAAAAGAACAGCTCAGGAAGAATGCTACCCTCATGGTCAACACCAGGAAACAAGGTCACAACTTTAAACCCTAATTTGTTCCAGGAATATGCTATGAAAAGCTAAGTGTATTATTGTGGTGTATGCTGATTCTATGTTGCTGTGTTGAGGAAAGAAAATTTTCCTGATCTAGATTCATTTCTGTACAGTTTCTGTATCTCAGTTCAGTTGATTTTTAATGGCAAATGCCTCCTTGCTCTTTTATGAAATTCATCAGCGATTATGCGTAACTTAATACGTCACACTGCTGATGATTGGTGTCATTTAAGCTGCCTATGTATTGCTTGTGGCATAAAAATGATAACTTACCAATTCTGCTCTCTAGTTGATGACAGATCTGTATCAGATCAGACAAGTTTGTTCTAGAAAAGAAAAAAAAATTGAACGATCAAGGGCATGTCAGGTATGGTTTTTGAGTAATAATCCAACGTGCGCATTTGGAACGCTTGGATTGTGCTCGTTTCTGATGGCTCAACGTGCGCATCACATCACATCACATTCTATGATTTTTTTTTTAAATTTCTATAATTAAAAAATTTATTTATTTCAAAAAAAAAGATTATTTCAATCCTTTATAAGTTTATTCCTTGGCATTATTTTAACATAGGAATGGTTTGAAACAAAAAAAATGTCAAATTTTGCATGATGATAATTCTTTAATGGCTGGAACTTGCCGTAATAATGATGTGGAAATTATTTCTTTCCTTTTGACCTTTTCTTGTCTTGGTGAGTTCAAAAGCTGCAATCTTAAGAGAAAATTTCAATGTCACCATTGTAAAAACTACCGTTAATGAAGAGTTATTTATTAGTAAGCATCAACCATCATCAACAAAAGGGAATAATGATATTAAATAACAACTATCTTACCTATATATACTTTAAACGAAATTAATGGAATACGCCAGCCATTCCAGAAATTCCATACGGAATACCAATTAATTTCTCTCAACCTCCTATTAATTTGCTCAGTACTGAAAATAAGGCACAAATTGAATATCAAATACTCAACTCCAAATCTCCCACCAGGGCCATGGAAGCTCCCGCTAATAGGGAGCATCCACCATTTAATTGGTTCCCAACCCCATCATTTTCCTCCTTAAATTTATGCATTTTTCTTTTTTTTTCGCTACTTCATTATCAATTAAGGTTTCATTGTAGTTAGCTTCTGGCGTGCAATTTACATAAAGTAGGAAGAAATGTGTGAGTAATGGGCATGAAATTCCAGCCAAATCCAAAGTTTTGCTGAATGTATGGGCTATTTGAAGGGACCCCAATTACTGGATTGAGCTTGAAAAGTTTTATCCAGAGAGGTTCTTGAATTCTTGTGTAGATTATAAAGGAGCCAATTTTGAGTTCCTACTTCCTACCATTTGGTGGTGGAAGAAGGATGTGTCCTGGAATATGTTTCGGCATATGTAGCTCATGCTGAGCTTCCACTTGCTTACCTATTATACCATTATGATTGGAAACTTTCTTCAGGAATCAACCCACACAATCTTGACATGGATGAAGTTTTTAGTGTTGTACTCGAGGAAAAATGATCTCAAAGTTATTCCCACTCCATACCTTTCCCCACTTGCTAAGTAAAACATCGAGCAAGTTTTATTTATGCGCAGGTTGATGCCAATAAACAAGTAATTGTAGCTATATAAAGACCACTTTTTGGCTAATGTTAGAACACATAAGTTCTTGAATAACCATAATGGTCATGTATTCGTACATTACAAATACTATAACGGTCATATATGAGTTTAAAAGGTTAATTCTTATGTGATAACTGAAATTTAATAATTGTAACGTTATAATCACTATACTTTGATTTGTAACAAAAAAAATAATTCAACTTTGATTTTGAAATAAAAAATAATAAAAACCGAAAAATCTAAAATTTGCCCACTGTAAAAAATAATTTAACTTTTGCTTTGGTTCATTATTCAATTTATTTATTTATTTTAATGGTGCAGTTTACATAAAATTAATACAACTTTTTTTTTTATTTATACAACATCGATGCAACAAAAAAAAGTTCAGTTATTTTATTCGGTGGCCGAATTTTTTATTTTTTGATTTTTATGACTCTTTTGTTATAAAATAAAGATTTAGTTATTTTTTCGTTACAAATCATACTAGAATGATTATAACATTAAAATTGTCAAATTTTAGTGAATATAGATGAAATTAAACCGGGTTTAAATGAACTTTAAGATCATTTTTGGGTTAATGTTAAAACACATGATATAATTATAATAGGATGTGGTGATTCTCTTTTGATAAAAATAAAATTGAAGCAAAAATTTAATAATTTCTCTTGAAAAAAAACAATTTATTTATAAAAAATTATATTTTAATAACTGTATTTTAAAGATTTTTTATATCAAATTTCTATATTTTTAAAACTATATATTGAATTCCTAAACTTTTAAAAAATAACACATTAAAATCAAAATGGACGGTATAAACGGCAGTGTATCGCATGCTCAATTAAAGTCCAATGTATTTTAACAGAATGTTATTGTTTTTAACATTTATTTAAATCTAATATGTTCTAATAAAGAAATTTAAAAATTTATTATATAATTTTAAAAATATAAAAAAATAATATATCAGTATATAAAATTTAAATGAAATAATATCTAGTTTTAAAAATATAAAAATTTAATGTGTAAATTTATTTTTATTTATTTATTTTGGGAAGGTACACAGAAACTCTGATTAAAACTTTAAAATAAATTGAACAGCCAACTAGAAAATTCAAGAAAATTACGTGGGAAGTTGGTGATCAAGAAAATAACAACCAATCAATCCAACGGTCACCGGTCCACCGATCAAACTTGACCGTTAAATTTTCTAATTTATCTTCCTTTGCCACGACGGATTCCAAATTTCCAGTCTATTAAGTCGGCAATCTCTCCTATATAAACACACTTCTTTTCCTCTCCTCTCATCGTCTCAATTTTAAGTTCCTCTCTTATAATATCGCAAAGAAGTTCTTAACCCTTTTTCTCAAATATGCAGATCTTCGTCAAAACCCTCACCGGCAAGACCATAACTCTCGAGGTCGAGAGCTCTGATACCATCGATAACGTCAAGGCCAAGATCCAAGACAAGGAAGGAATTCCACCGGATCAGCAGAGGCTGATTTTCGCCGGAAAACAACTCGAAGATGGCCGTACTTTGGCCGACTATAACATCCAGAAGGAGTCTACTCTCCATCTTGTTCTCCGGTTGAGAGGAGGTATGCAGATCTTCGTTAAAACTCTCACCGGAAAAACTATCACTCTTGAGGTTGAGAGTTCCGATACGATTGATAATGTTAAAGCCAAGATTCAGGACAAGGAAGGAATTCCTCCGGATCAGCAAAGGCTGATCTTCGCCGGAAAACAGCTGGAGGATGGCCGGACTCTGGCAGATTATAATATTCAGAAAGAATCTACTCTTCATCTTGTTCTCCGATTGAGAGGAGGTATGCAGATTTTTGTTAAAACTCTCACTGGTAAAACCATAACCCTTGAAGTTGAAAGCTCCGACACGATCGATAACGTTAAAGCGAAAATCCAGGACAAGGAGGGAATTCCTCCGGATCAGCAGCGTTTGATCTTCGCCGGGAAACAGTTGGAGGATGGCCGTACACTCGCGGACTATAACATCCAGAAGGAATCAACCTTGCATCTCGTTCTCCGGCTAAGGGGAGGGATGCAGATCTTCGTCAAGACATTGACAGGGAAAACCATAACCCTAGAAGTTGAAAGCTCGGATACAATTGACAACGTGAAGGCTAAGATTCAAGATAAGGAAGGAATTCCTCCGGATCAGCAGCGTTTGATCTTCGCTGGAAAGCAGCTGGAGGATGGCCGGACTCTTGCCGACTACAATATCCAGAAGGAATCCACGCTCCATCTTGTACTCCGATTAAGAGGAGGAATGCAGATTTTTGTGAAGACATTGACAGGGAAGACAATCACTCTTGAGGTGGAGAGTTCTGATACTATTGATAATGTGAAGGCAAAAATTCAAGACAAGGAAGGGATTCCTCCAGATCAGCAAAGGCTTATCTTCGCCGGGAAACAGTTAGAAGATGGGCGTACTCTTGCTGATTACAACATCCAGAAAGAGTCCACACTCCACCTTGTGCTCCGTCTTCGCGGTGGGTATTGCTGAATAGTGAGAAGTTCAAGCTGCTTTCTTTTCCTTTGTTTAGCAAAGCTTGTGTTTTAGTTTGAAGTGGGTGCTTGTTGCCTGCTTTGTTTCATGGGTGGTGTCTAGTTCTTGCTATGGTTTCAGCTTAATATGTAGTTTGTGTTTCTAATTTCATAAATAAAGTTATAGTCTTTACCCAACAAAATTTTATTTTATCTTGTTTCTTTTCACAATTCTGTGGATGTATGGTGCAGCATTTGAAATCAACTGATTGAAATTAGATTACCACTCTAATTTATGCGGAAAAGGGTAACTAGATTGGCAAAACGAGTGGGAATTAACCCACTAATCGGATTTAGTGGCAAATCTATTACTTGTAGCTTCTAGAGCCAGCAATGACGTTAAGGTCTGTAGAATTTCGATACTCTGAAAGCTGTTTTTACTTTCTTAACAATTAAATCGGACTAACGGTACGTAAAAAAGTGAATAGCATCAGCCAAGACCTTGGAATCCATCTATTGCTTGGCATGATTCTTCCCAAATATTGCCTTCCCATTTGCAGCAATCATCGGTTGATAGCAATTCAACAGCGAAGAAGATGAGATGTTCGAGTGAGAATAATAAGAGGAATCACAGTGGCTGCAAGCTTGTGCATGGCAATAAAGCCATACAAATGCACAGGCAAAGACCAAAAGTTGCCAAAGTTTTCATAATTCCATTCAATCTCTTTACATGGAGGAACAGGCAAAACGAGGAATGAGGTGATTAAGGAACGATCAATGGCTACTTTAGTACATAATAATAATAATGCATTAGGTTCTATTTCATATTATAATCCACCGAATTCTATCAGAATTTGGAAGTTATTCTAAAAAAAATTAAAGAAATAGCTCAAACTTTAAAGTAAAACAATAGAAAATCAGCAATAACAATGGCAGTAACTATGAGGCTTAGCTTTCTTGCAAAATCCACCTTTAACACAACCTTTTCTGCAAAAATGATCACATTTTTTATTATCAATTCCTGGCTTGCAATTTCCAAGCTTATGGTAGTCATGGCAGCATTTTGCAACAATTTCCCCCATTGCCTTGTAATTATTATTTGAATCTCCACAAATCATCATTATTGCTATTATAATACACCACAAAACCTTCATTTCCCCCATACTTCTTCCCTAATTTAATAACTAATTATCTTTATTTTGATAGCAAAACGAAAAAAAATATATATGTTGCTGTGAATTTACTCTTCCTAATTACTACTATTTATACAGGGATTAGAGTTAATTGTGAAGCAAATAATTAATAAGAAACAATTTTCTAATATATGCAATCGTAAATATTATCCATATATCTATTTATATATCTTCTATTTTTATCTTTTACCTCAAATTTTCTAATTTTTTTTCTATTTTTTTAACAATATATCTATTTTCTATATCTAACAAAACTTTTTAATTTTAACACTAATTATGGAAAATGCAATGTACGGTTTTGTATTAATGCAACAAATCATGTTCATGACAATAACAAGATTAAAGGCTTATAATTTATGATTACATGCCTAATCACAGCTGACTCACTCGTCTTCGGATTGCTTTAACATCGCAATTAGACCTGCAAAAGGTTTAGCGCAAGTAAATTTGTCTATTAATTATCACAATTTCTATTTAATTTATCTTATTAATGCGTGCTATATTATTAATCATGATTTTAATTATTTCAATAATATTTAAATTTTTCTCCTTTTTTACTATAATAATAATAATAATAATAATAATAATAATAATAATAATAATAATAATAATAATAATAATAATAATAATAATAATAATGTACTATGCAAGAAAGCAGAAGGTTTTATTTCATCTGATAATAAAAGTAGCCACAAGCCAAAACTTTTCAAGTAGAAAATCAGCAGAAACAATGGCAGTAATTTTGAGGGCTAGCTTTCTTGCAAACTCCACCTTTTTCGCAGCCTTCACCATTATCACCAGTGCAAAACTTATCACATTTCTCATCATCAGATCCTGGCGTGCAATTTCCAAGCTTTTTGTAGTCATGGCAGCATTTTCCAACTTCCCCCATTGCCTTATTATTTAAATCTCCACAAATTAGCATCATTGCTAGAATAATACACCACAAAACCTTCACTTGCCCCATAGTTCTTCACTAATTCAACCACTAATTATCTTAATCTTGATAGGAGAAAAGAAAAAACAATGTGCTGCTGTGAATTTGCTCTTCCTAATTACTGCTATTTATTCAGGGATTAGAGTTTACTGTAAAGGAAATAATTGATACGAAATCTTCATAATTAACATTGTTTCCAAGAGAGAATTAATTCCCTTAATAAGAAAATATTTTCTAATATTTTGCATATCTCTTAAATATTAAGTAGTATATCAACTACTAATGGCGTTTATGGCAGAAAGAGAAATAGGGAACAATTATGAAAACAATTTCCTAGTTGATTGCATGTGTCTTAAATCAAATCCAATGCGAATAATTTGAAATTTATGCATATATATATAAAACATTTACTAGTGAAGAGGAAGATCTCTTTTGCATTAAAAGGAGGAAATAACATTAGTGGCAGAATGCTGACATAGTAATTTACATCTCTACCAAGAGACTTCTATATATAGTGAAGAGGAAGATCTCTTTTGCATTAAAAGGAGGAAATAACATTAGTGGCAGAATGCTGACATAGTAATTTACATCTCTACCAAGAGACTTCTATATATATATATATATATATATATATATATTCCACCTCTTAGAAAGAGAAAAATTTAAATCAAAATACTAAGGGTTAAAAAAAATAAATTTTATATTATATAATATTATTTCTGATTATTGGTTCTTTATTGAATTTAAAAAATTAATTCCCAACCACACACAATCAAATCCACAAAAAAACTAAATGTTAAAAAAATCAACTTTATATTATATTATTTCTGATTATTGATTCTTTATTGAATTGAAAATTTTAATTGCGAATTCATTTATTTTACTGGTAATAGATCTATTCATAAGACGGATTTTTATATTATATTTTTTCTGATTATTGATTCTTCATTGAATTAAAAAATTTAATTGCGAATTCATTTATTTTAGAGGAATTTACGCCAAATACCCATTTTTTTACTCTACTTTTTGAAAATACACTCTCCAATTTAAAAGTTTTAAAATTACCTTTTTTTAATTTTTTATTTTTAAAAATACCTTTTTTTTAACTCTGTAAACTCCCTCTTGCAGTATCGTTATCCATCTTCGTCTCTTGCTTTATCTTGATCCATTTTCATCTCTTGCTTCAGCTTTCGATCATTTTGTGCAAATTATTATCTCTTGTTTCGGTTTTCCAACTCCGAATCGATTGATTCTCCGTGTTTGTCGTCATCATCTTCGAGCATCAATTCTAACTTTGACATTACTGTTTCCTACTGTGTTCTTTTATTTTCTAATTTCTTTCTTTATTTTGTATTTATTCATCTATGCAAATGATTTTCACACTTCATAGTTTTCGCTTTTTTTTTTTAATTATTCTCTGCTAATTGTTAACCATTATCATTCCAAGAACTTGTTTTTTTTTCAATGCGTTGATTCATGGGATTGTGAACAATTCCCGTTTTACCATTTGCCATTTTGTTCTCATGTTGAGGATGGATATGGTTGATATATATGTTAAAGTTGAGGAATTGAGTTTTGCTCTCAAGCTGTTTGATGAAACTCCTCAGAGATTTAATGGGAATGGCACATTGTTATGGAACGCGTTTCTAAAGAATAATAATCCGTCCCTCAAACAGTGATAAATCTTTCGTTTAATACCTGAAAATTAAATTAACACTCAGCTAATTAACAGAAGAAATAAACATTCTTTTTCTGGGAAAATAATTAAGAACAATACATTCTTAATCCTCTTGTATAGATAAATAAACCATTCAAGCAGAACTGTAATGCTCGCTCTTATTACCATTTAAAATGCTTATTATTTTATTTAATTACTTGCACAACATACATTTAAAGTACAAATACAAATTAGTTCATTACATATATGTTCAAATCTTTTACATTATACATTTACAACAATAATACATTAACAAAAATAGCCCTGACTCGCTTCCCTTCTAGTGGCCTGCAGATGTTGACTCTAGCAAAAGCACCTTCTTACACTTGAGTACCTACACGGGAAAACACCCGTGCTGAGCAATGGCTCAGTGGGAGTAAACAGTATAATTGACTTCTTATCGAAGTCGCAAACACAATCAATATAACATGCCAATACATAACAATAATATCATGTCACTCTTATTCAATACATGCAGTTAATCACATTCACTAACAATTATACCCTCGATAACAATCCCAATACAGTTTTCACTTACATTTCAGTATTCAATATCAATCATTAACATTATTATTAAGTATAATAGTACACTTCAATATTCACTGAAAAGCGCTACATTATTATCAAACACTAACACTAACATAGAGCCATGTAACACTTAAATTATTAATCACTAATCATTATTCAATATTCAGATCACTTTCATTGCCTGAATTCTCATAAATGGTGGATACGGGTACAAACAATAGATATTTCACTAGAGACATAAAAGTCTCGATTCACTAGATACCCAAAGGTATCAAACACTACACTAGTCACACTTTGGTGACATCACTAGCAGCTGCAATCACTATTCCCTTTATAGGCATGCCTATCTATCCACTACTATGTGAAATTCAGGCTTACAAACAGTCTTTAATCACTCAAAATTATCACACTTCATACCACTATATTCATAGAAATAACACATCAACTAAAGCATGTAACAAAACCACTAAACAATAACTTATTCACTTAAACTTCGAATACACTTAACATTAACATATTTAATAGATTATGCAATCATTTACTATATCATTTCACTCATATTCATGTTCATTCACACTCATTAATTGTATAAATTGTCATATAATAAGGTTTAACATTTAACCCTATTTCATTAATTCATTAAGCTTTACACTCATTTATATTGCTCATTACTCTTATTTCTTTTACTTAAAACACTCTAAAACACTTAGAAAGGCTTTAGCATGCTTTAATAACAATTTGAGACCTTAAATCAAGTTCAATAAAAATAGGATAGGGTCACGGTTACTACCAAATTCATGGTAACCGTGACCTAGTTGCACTTTCGGGTCTGGACTATATTAGACTACCTCACGGTCATTACCGGATGAGTAATAACCGTGTTCAATACTTTTTAAAGGTGTCACGGTTACTAAGAAATGCTTAGTAACCGTGAGGTAGGGTGCATTTTGATTCTGGACTGCCTCACGGTTACTATGAAAATCATAGTAACCGTGATGCCTAAAATCGCTCAAAGACAGATTTTCTGTCTCGACTTGTAGGCCGTTTTTGACCAAGAAAACAGCATTTTCAGGAAAAGTTTTCTTCTACAAAGTTGTTCCACTGTGTTTCTAGTTTCCAAAACATCAAAAATCACTCAAATCAGACTTCTAAATCTCAATTTATTCACTAAGAAACGAAGACTACTCACTTGGGACGGACAGCAGGGGTCTGTCCACTTCAAGCTCATTTTCGGGCACTCTAGACACAGATTTAGGTCCCGGTTTCTTCTACAAAGTTGTAGATATAAGTCTTATCTTTCATATGAAACTGGAATCACATAAATCAGACCTCTACAACAAGAGTTATTCCCTTTTTACTAAGACTGGTTCATGTGAATCAAAAACAGATTTCCATCAACTCACTTTCTAAGGCACAAATCATCTTTCTCATGCATTATACACTCAAATATTCACTCAAAAAATCAACTATAGATCATCTAGAGCACAAATAGCAATTTATTTCAACTACAAACACATAAAACAATAACAAAACTCCCAAACCTTATTAAGGCACCAAAGTCTCTTTCTTTCTATCTCTCTTTCTATTTCCTTTCTCTTGCACTTCATCTCTACCATCTACAGTTTTTTTTTCTCTACTTGAAGCAGCCTCTTCGTGGACTTGAGGAGAGAAGGAGATGAAAACACCAAAAGAAAAATAAAAGAAAAGAATTTCTTAGCCAAGTATGGCCGGCCACACAAAACACACACACTTCCACTTCTTTTTCTTTTCACTTATCTTTTACTCTTTCTAGAAATCCAAATGTCAAGTCTCTATTGGCTACCCAAATAAAATCTTACACAATTTCACTTTAATCCCTCTTTAAACTTATGTTTCTTAATTTAATCTCTCATCTTTCTTTATTTCTATTTTTGCCACAATTCTTTTACTTTGTCTTTTCAATTAAGTCCCTACATTAAAATTTTCTTTTAATTAATCATAGAATCAATATCTGTCTTATGCAAAATTACCATCTATCTCTCTTAGGGTACCATTAGGGGCATTACAACTCTCTCCCCCTTAAAGAATTTCGTCCTCGAAATTCTCCCTGTACCACTTGTCAAATCTCATCACTTACCTTCCAATACCTCTATCTTAATCAAACTCTATTCAAGACTATCTCTCACTGTTTCTCTTACTCTACACTTTATCATGGTTATATTCAATCTAACTTCATCTCTTTATAACTGTACTCATCTCTCACTATCCTATCATCACTGCACTCAATGTATATCCTGTCAGTTTCCCTTCCGGTTGGGGCCCTTGCATGTAATCTGATGCTTTTCATGACTTTGCAAATAATGCTGATGTAATGTGGGGGAAAAATGATATGATGCAATTGTATGCTTTCATATATCATGTATGTTTGCCCCATCCCATGCTATAACATATGTATAATCAATTGCCCAAACTGTTAAGGAATTTCTGACAGGTACACAGAACACCATATCCAATCTGAATCCACTTCCATATCAACTTTACATAGGGGCTATCACACTCTACTGTTTATCGAATACAGAGACATCTACATTAATCCTTACACTAACACTGGATTGTCTATACTTTCACCAGGATCCAATTCCATCTGTACACTAAACAAGACAACATCTGCTTTATGGCCACAACACTACACAGACACACGTGTCTAATCTAGTTACTAACACCTTATTGCCCAAAATCGCCTAAACATTTGCTCTGATACCACAATGTAATGCTCGCTCTTATTACCATTTAAAATGCTTATTATTTTATTTAATTACTTGCACAACATACATTTAAAGTACAAATACAAATTTAGTTCATTACATATATGTTCAAATCTTTTACATTATACATTTACAACAATAATACATTAACAAAAATAGCCCTGACTCGCTTCCCTTCTAGTGGCCTGCAGATGTTGACTCTAGCAAAAGCACCTTCTTACACTTGAGTACCTACACGGGAAAACACCCGTGCTGAGCAATGGCTCAGTGGGGAGTAAACAGTATAATTGACTTCTTATCGAAGTCGCAAACACAATCAATATAACATGCCAATACATAACAATAATATCATGTCACTCTTATTCAATACATGCAGTTAATCACATTCACTAACAATTATACCCTCGATAACAATCCCAATACAGTTTTCACTTACATTTCAGTATTCAATATCAATCATTAACATTATTATTAAGTATAATAGTACACTTCAATATTCACTGAAAAGCGCTACATTATTATCAAACACTAACACTAACATAGAGCCATGTAACACTTAAATTATTAATCACTAATCATTATTCAATATTCAGATCACTTTCATTGCCTGAATTCTCATAAATGGTGGATACGGGTACAAACAATAGATATTTCACTAGAGACATAAAAGTCTCGATTCACTAGATACCCAAAGGTATCAAACACTACACTAGTCACACTTTGGTGACATCACTAGCAGCTGCAATCACTATTCCCTTTATAGGCATGCCTATCTATCCACTACTATGTGAAATTCAGGCTTACAAACAGTCTTTAATCACTCAAAATTATCACACTTCATACCACTATATTCATAGAAATAACACATCAACTAAAGCATGTAACAAAACCACTAAACAATAACTTATTCACTTAAACTTCGAATACACTTAACATTAACATATTTAATAGATTATGCAATCATTTACTATATCATTTCACTCATATTCATGTTCATTCACACTCATTAATTGTATAAATTGTCATATAATAAGGTTTAACATTTAACCCTATTTCATTAATTCATTAAGCTTTACACTCATTTATATTGCTCATTACTCTTATTTCTTTTACTTAAAACACTCTAAAACACTTAGAAAGGCTTTAGCATGCTTTAATAACAATTTGAGACCTTAAAATCAAGTTCAATAAAAATAGGATAGGGTCACGGTTACTACCAAATTCATGGTAACCGTGACCTAGTTGCACTTTCGGGTCTGGACTATATTAGACTACCTCACGGTCATTACCGGATGAGTAATAACCGTGTTCAATACTTTTTAAAGGTGTCACGGTTACTAAGAAATGCTTAGTAACCGTGAGGTAGGGTGCATTTTGATTCTGGACTGCCTCACGGTTACTATGAAAATCATAGTAACCGTGATGCCTAAAATCGCTCAAAGACAGATTTTCTGTCTCGACTTGTAGGCCGTTTTTGACCAAGAAAACAGCATTTTCAGGAAAAGTTTTCTTCTACAAAGTTGTTCCACTGTGTTTCTAGTTTCCAAAACATCAAAAATCACTCAAATCAGACTTCTAAATCTCAATTTATTCACTAAGAAACGAAGACTACTCACTTGGGACGGACAGCAGGGGTCTGTCCACTTCAAGCTCATTTTCGGGCACTCTAGACACAGATTTAGGTCCCGGTTTCTTCTACAAAGTTGTAGATATAAGTCTTATCTTTCATATGAAACTGGAATCACATAAATCAGACCTCTACAACAAGAGTTATTCCCTTTTTACTAAGACTGGTTCATGTGAATCAAAAACAGATTTCCATCAACTCACTTTCTAAGGCACAAATCATCTTTCTCATGCATTATACACTCAAATATTCACTCAAAAAATCAACTATAGATCATCTAGAGCACAAATAGCAATTTATTTCAACTACAAACACATAAAACAATAACAAAACTCCCAAACCTTATTAAGGCACCAAAGTCTCTTTCTTTCTATCTCTCTTTCTATTTCCTTTCTCTTGCACTTCATCTCTACCATCTACAGTTTTTTTTTCTCTACTTGAAGCAGCCTCTTCGTGGACTTGAGGAGAGAAGGAGATGAAAACACCAAAAGAAAAATAAAAGAAAAGAATTTCTTAGCCAAGTATGGCCGGCCACACAAAACACACACACTTCCACTTCTTTTTCTTTTCACTTATCTTTTACTCTTTCTAGAAATCCAAATGTCAAGTCTCTATTGGCTACCCAAATAAAATCTTACACAATTTCACTTTAATCCCTCTTTAAACTTATGTTTCTTAATTTAATCTCTCATCTTTCTTTATTTCTATTTTTGCCACAATTCTTTTACTTTGTCTTTTCAATTAAGTCCCTACATTAAAATTTTCTTTTAATTAATCATAGAATCAATATCTGTCTTATGCAAAATTACCATCTATCTCTCTTAGGGTACCATTAGGGGCATTACAAGAACAAAGCTTAGAGATCAAAATCCCAATATGAAAATTAAAAGATTTTTATACTTATCCATTTACTGGTTGCCTTTGGTTCAGCTTATGGAAATAAGCAGTTTATCTTGATCTTCATTTCATCAACAAACCTAAATTTTTCTTGAATGCTTTCCAGCCTCTAGCAACGTTTTGATGATGATGGCAACTTAGTGGATGAATCAACCAAAGAGAAACTGAAAGAAATTCTTGTTATCTTGCGGGACTTCACTCTGCGTACTAAGAATTAGAGTATCTAACTACATGTAATGTTTGTTTTTTTTTTTATTCAAGTTTTACTATATCGAATTTCTGTTATCGTTTTGTGTTGTTTGATATAAAATAAATAGCTTTTAAAGTAATTGATGAAGTTCAATCATAAATCACTCCCTCGATATTGCTGCCAACGGAGGCAACTTTTGCCCAGCTGGTAGCAAAAGAGGCCGCTGATGATGCATCGACAATTCCATGCCTAATGCTTATACTTGTTGCCATACCTCCGTAGTCGAAATAATTCATTTGAGTTGCCAAGATTACCTCATGATGAAAATCCTGTTTTGAAATTTGGTATACCAGCTGATAGATCTGGTATATCGTCCGACATACTAAATTCCATAAAGCAAATGTTAATTATGCTTGCTTTGAGCCCCTCATCTTCAGGTAAAGCACCCCACTATTCTAATTCAATATGAAAATAATGTATTGTAACAGCACAATTTAGCTTAACAGATTATCCAAATGCAGGGGAAAACACACAGGCTATTGAATCACCAGTAGTTTAAAATAAAGGCCACTTGATAAATGTAAAACTCCTTTTAAGATAACACCTGTTCTGCAATAAATTCCATTAATGGAACAACACCGTTCATCACAAAAGAACATGAACACTGTTCAATGCTTAAAAATCATCATAAGAACATGTTAGGAATCCCCTTGCACAATAAATGAATACAAATAAAAGATCAAAAGCTAAAATTATTCTACAAATATTACAACTTATAGCTTTTTTGTTTTCAAAGATGTGAACTATTTTATTTTGTTAATCTATCTAGAAATTATTCTTTTTATTACAAAATTCTGTCTATATGATGTTCTATAGATATATTGAGGGAGCTCAGAGTTGCTAGAGAAAACAAGAGTCATGGTCTGACTTGGTAAAGTTGAATGCTACAATTGATAGAGGAGACTAGCTGACTTGCCGATGCCATTGACCTATTTTTTTACTTGAAATTATATTCTGAATTTTGATATACTGGTGGTATACCAGGTATACCGTCAGGTATACCAAATTTTAAAATACAATTTTAGTTCTTTTTTCCTTGTTACCCCCGGCTGAACCTGTACATAACTTGGTAGAATGTTTAATGAGTATTTACAGTCCCGTTTGGTCAATGTGTCTTTTTGCCAAGCAGGAAAGAACAAGCAAGCTTGATTCGGAAAACACAACATTGCCTTGTGAGGATATGCCATTTTGGGGCAAGGCTAACTAGCCAAGAGAAAAGCAGTGCTAGAGCAGCAATGCTGCATTTATAACAAAGTACCATCTTTTTTCACCCTTTGAGAACCGTAATGCACACTCACTTCTCTTTCAAGCCGTATGCTCAACTTTCTAGCGGTATACCGGGTGGTATACCGGTATACCGTCTGGTATACCAAAATATTGGATGAAATTTTAATTCTGGAATTTGGTATACTAGGTGGTATACCGGTATACCGTCTGGTATACCAAATTCCAAAATACAATTTTAGTTCTGGAATTTGGTATACCAGGTGGTATACCGGTATACCGTCTGGTATACCAAATTTCAAAATACAATTTTAGTTCTGGAATTTAGTATACCAGGTGGTATACCGTCTGGTATACCAAATTCCAAAATACAATTTTAGTTCTGGAATTTGGTATACCAGGTGGTATACCGGTATACCGTATGGTATACCAAATTCTTCATTATTATTTCTCCTTATTTTTTCTATCTAAAAATTCATTATTATCGATTTTGTATACCAAATTCTTCCTTATTATTTCTCCTTATTTTTTCTATCTAAAAATTCATTATTATCGATTTTCGGATTTCTCCTTATTTTTTCTATCTAAAAATTCATCGATTTTCAGATTTCTCCTTATTTTTTCTATCTAAAAATTCATTATTATCGATTTTCGGATTAATTTAAGTCTTTGTTTATTCCATTTACCTACCGAAACACTTATTATTTGACTTGCGCTCTCTTTCATACCTTTCTTTGCACTTACGACGGCACTCCGATCTTTGCTCTCCTTGCCTTTCGCATTTTTGTTGGCATTCTCTCAGCCTTTTCTCAGGATCAGTTTCTCCCCCTCTACTCTCTCGCTCTTTTTTCTCTCTGTGATACTCTTCACATTCTCGCAGGCAACTCTCCTTCTCTTCTGGACCGAATTGGCGCTGGACTTCGCATTGGTGTTTGCACTGCTTTAGATCCGGATCAGTTTTAGCTAAAGCTAAGCTACCACAAAGAACCAGAGCTGACAAAAGTAATAAAACTAAAGAAAGCTTCATATTTTCTCTGCCACTATTTGACTTGCGCTTGTCTCTCGATGCAGGGAACTAGACATTGGAAATGGATTTTATAGTGGAAAAACGCAGAAATAAAAGATGGGATTGGAACAAAGCAGAAAGATTTGCATGCAAGGAGACGAGTGTCACCTTAACGTGTCCATCATGCACCAAACTTAGTCGCCGCGTAATAGTTAGCAGCACTTGATTGACAAGGAACATGCCAAGGAAGGACAGCTAATGTTGCGAATTATTATAATTAAAATATCCAATTAATTAATTGAACTTGATAAGATTAGTAACCGAAACTATATAATACTAAATTAAAATTTAAAAACGAGATGAAATCTTGAATTTATCGATTTGCTGAGCACCGGGAAAAAATTTATCTTGAATTTATCGATTTGTCTTCGGAAATGAAGTTTGAAAATTTGAATTTATCTTCGGAAATCTTGAATTTACCAATTTGCTGAGCACCGGAAAAAAAATTGAATTCTATGTTTTTTATTCTTCGAAAGAGGTATAAATTGCGATCATCGTAATTGCAGGGCCTGAAGACTGCTATCATTGAAGGAGATGTGGTGGGATCATCATAATTGCAGGACCTGAAGACTGCTATCATTGAAGGAGATGTGGTGGAAAGCACATGTGTAAATAGAAAAAGAGGTATTTTTAAAATTGTAAATTTAAAAAAAGGTAAATTTGAAAGAAAAAAAAAGAAGTGGCATTTTTAAAATTGGCTTTCTATTTTTGGGTATTTTTGTGAAAGTCCCTTTATTTTACTGGTAATATATCTATTCATGGGCCAGATTTTTATTGGATTTATTTTACTGGTAATAGATCTATTCATGGGCCGAATTTTTATTGGATTGATTTTTAGCAAATTAAAGTATCTTTTTTACTATTCCTTAACAGTAAGAATACATATGTTCCTTGCATAGGCCTGTTTATAGTATACTGTAATATTGTATATTAATTCTCAGTAATACACTAATATTGTTATTGTATCATAATTAGTACTAACATCTTTAGAAAGTATGATGATGACAGTTTGGTAAATGATGTTTTAATAATTTAATAAAAAAATGAAAATATTTTTAATAAAAGAGAGAAAATCATGACTAAATTAGAATAACCATATTTTTTAATCATATTGCTAAGTTTATTTTCAAGCATAAAGTTCCAAGAAACAAGAACATAGCCTCAGAGGAAAAAAAGAGAACACTATGACAATTAACATCTACATTTCACATCAAAAGAATTTCTAATCACAATCATTCAATAATTTTGCCTTCCAATCAAATATTCATTCCATTAGCAATTAAACACGGCTTTACACCCATACAACTACTTTACTACGTACAGATGTGTGTATTATTTCTTCATGCACACAAATTATTCACATGTTATCAAGCAGATTGGTGTACCAAGCACCGTGCACGGCCACTGACACACTGGCTGCAACCACCAGTACTTCAGCAGTTTCCACTACCCTTCCACTCAGTGCAAGGGCTCCAACCTGCCGGAGTGCCATTTCTGCTAGTTTCCTTCCTTGAGGACCGCTGCCCCCAAGCACAACCCCTCTCACAGCCAAATATACAGCGCGGGAGACCTTTTCAAAAATAGGGTCCCCCGGCTGCAAGCTTTTTGCTAACATCCTAGTCATAACTAACTTCCCCGATTGCAGTTTCTCGGGGTCTATTGCCTTGTCAACATCTTGGGAGAAGTTACTTATTATATCCACAATTAGTTCAATAGCTACATCATCTCGGCTAGCCAACACTTCCAACAGTTGCTGAGCATACTTCGATATTATGTTTTCCAGGTCAGTACCACTTGCCACTAGTCGTTCCATCAGAATAGTTTGCCGGCAAACTAGAAGGCTGCATATTAAGTAATTAATCTTGGATCAGGTAATCATGCCGCATAATTAAAGGAAAAGCAATTGAGAATTGGCAAGTGCTACACATCAAAGTAGTCATAAATGAGAAACTAGGAAGCATATAATGCCAAATTGTTAGACCATCATGTCATTGTAGACAGAAGCAAATACAAGAAACAGAAAAAGCCAACGGGAAGGCTTTACCATACCTGGTAGATATTACTACAAGCTTCTGGATTTGAGCTTGCACAGCCCTCAACCGTGGCAGGTTAAGTAAGAAGGTTTCAGGACAGGCATCTTGTGTTAGACCTGAAAACTTCAACAATCCAAGCCTCACTAGCACATCAATTCTATCACCATTGCATTCTGGCTCCGGTTTTCTGCCACCTGATGCGACAAGAAAAACAAGTCAGCATTTACTATGATCTGCGTGTCTACTAGTGATTCCATCAACTTTGCAAGGACCTCATATTCCCAAGAAGATTCACAAAACAAGATGTGCCAAGATCAATACCTGTAGAATTTGAAGCAGATGGAGTAGAAACAGTTCCACTTCCATTTGTTTTGAGTGTAAAGCTTCCACCAGTTCTAAGAGTGGTGGAAGGAATAAACACCTGAGATGAATTTTCATGGTTTGACAAAGCTGAGAGACAATTGGTATGCTCCTCCCATTCCTGATCTTTGCAATTTCTCACATATGAAAGCCATTGCAGAGTCAAAGGTAGACATGTACAAGCATCCAAAGGAGATCCATAACTGGTGGTGAAAGCTTTTCTAAGGTAATCCAAACCAGCAGGTCCCTTCAACAAAGGTTCCATCATTCTTATACGTGCTTTACTAATCTCTTGTTTCAGGGTCTGATAGATGAACAAGTAATAATTCAGTTGATACTGAAAACCCTAATGAAGGTTAGAAAACCCAATAATGCATCCAGATATAACATGTGTGAATCGGAATGAGAAGCAAGCAAGCATCAAATAAGATCAGAGCACTTGCTGAACAAAAATGCACTAAGCAGTACCCCTCATAAAGAATAAAAATATCACAAAGCTCCACTTACAAAATATATATGCAAGAAACAGAATACACACCTGAATCTGCTCTAGCACAAAGCGCAGCCCTCTAATCATTGCAATAGCATGTGAACACTTTGACTCATCTTGGGTTTGACATGCATCAGCCAACTCTTTGAATAATCTTTGATGTGCGACTTTCAATTCATCCTCTTGGGCTGGAGAAGAGAGTTTCTGCAGGGTACATAATGCAAAATCTAGAATCTTTCCAAGATAATCAGTATCCAAGATACCCGACTTCAGCAACTGATGAAGAGAACAAAAAAGTCAGATCTATGGTGCATAAATTTTCACCAGCAATTTAAAAATAGTATAAAAACCTGCTACCTGAGAGAGAATGTCTAGATCGATTGCTTCAGTAATCTCTTGCTTCCAGCTTTCAGGAGCCATCTCAGTAATTCCATCCCTCACCTCCCTCACAAGACCAATGACCCGGTCATAGCTAGGTTCATCCTGTTTGATGGAGTCCACGATACTATCCCAAAAAGCCTTCTCCATGGTCTCTTTTATCTTTGCCTGGGAGAAATAAGACAGAAAATAAATCAACATCTCATTTGAGACTTGAGCAATTTTAGAGGGACTTGATAATTTGTTCAGCCCTTAACTCATTGTAAGCCATCAGAGGATGATCCATAAGCAGCTGAAAAGCATACCGTTTCACCAACAGAATTGCAAAAGAAAAGCAACAAGAGAGGGACAGTCATTTCCTTTCACATGTATCTGTTATTTCATTATGTGGCACAGCACTGGTTATTGATTAATGACTATAATTTGAAAATGCACTGACCTTGATACTGTTTTCTTCAACAGTATTGAAGCTATCAACAAAGCTTCGATCCCACCCATGGAGAAGTTCATTCACAAGCAATTCATTCTCTGTTACCACCTTTTCAACAGAGGAACCCAATTGAACATTGGCTGAGGAAGCAACATCTTCCTTAAATAACGAACGAACTACACGACCTGACCTCTCAGCACCACCAATCATATCATTTCTGTCACTTGGACCGCCAGCAGGACTAGCTGGGGAGCTAGATGTGCTAGGAGAGAATAAGTGCGTGATCGGAGACACTACTGGCTTTCCATTTTCCTTCGCTTCGAAGTATTTAAACCGTGTTTCTGATAGAGCATTTTCCATATGCTTGATCCCAGTATCTCCACTCAAGTGTTGTATCTTTTCCCTCAAAAGCTTTTGATCCTCCATAACCTGCATGAGAATAGATACCAAATTCATTAGAAATAAAAACTTTGAAAATTACCAAGTGCACATCTGGTAAATTTCATCATGCAGGTAGATACCTGTTTCTGAATGGCTTTCATGTCATGACTAAGAGCATCATTATCCTCTCCTGGTGTCAGCTTGCATTTTTGAATCATAGAGAGCTCAAGTTGGCAAGCAGCTCTCACCAAGTCCTCCTCTAATGATTGAGCATCCTTCACTTTCCACACTACAAAGCAATTCAAATAGGAGCAAAAAGCTTTATCGAAAATTGGAAGCTGAGACCTGAAGGTACACCGTTTTGGCAAGGTGGAATCACATTCCTCATCAGAGCTCTGAAGTGGGCCATCTAGTATAATCCTTATCAACAATTCAAATTGTTGAATAAATTCTTCTGCAGATTTGGCCAAAGAAATCTCACGTTCTCCCTGACCACTGAAAACAGCATCTGGATGACCCAAAATAATGTAGGCACAAAGAACTATTCTCACTGGATATCTTGACAATTTAGGTGAACTTCGGGCTGCCTCCCCAATGGGAGCCACTTTCTTTGCCCCCCTACTCCTTGCAGACGACCTCGCAGCAGTCCTTTTCTTTGGAGTGGCTACCCTTTTCAAAAGGTGATCAATGTTATCCAAACTGGCAGTATTATTGCTATCAACAGCCCTAAAAACTCTGAAGCGGCTTTCAAGTCGATCGAGCAGAGATTTGACAGCCTGCAGGGTAGCACCGGATTCAATCAACCGTGCAAGCTGCTCAAATGGCATAGACTTGACAGAACTTTCATTGATTTTCAAGGACCCATAGTCCTTTGCCAAGTCTAATGTAGTTCTCCTTAACCTAATGAACTGCCTCCAGCACCTAAAAGAAAGAATGACACCATTATATAATTTTTCAGGTGAATAACTATTTCATCTATGATCATCAGATGCAGAAAATAAAATTCCGCACTATGCAATAATTTCTCTATTGCAAAATTGAAAGGCATTTGGGTCTCCATGGAAATAATTCTCTATATGATAGTTCACATTATTTTTCTGCAGAACTATAGAATCACTTTTTTAATTAAAAAAAAAAAGCCTTGTGGCGCTCCTTGCTTCATCGTATAACAGGAAATATAGTGCTAGAACGCCAGTCTTCAAAGAACGTGTAAAGAGTGAAAGCAAGACAAATTAAGCTGTCATAAGCCCAATGATTTAACAGGTCAACACAACTTTGGAGAACATTAAATGCAGAAATTAAATACCTTGCTAATTTTCTAGAAAGGAGATCAGCTTGCTTGTGCATTTGATTCCAATTCACTCGACTCGCATTATGCTGCCTTACTCTCTGCTGCAGATATTCTGCTCTTTGCCTCTTTGCCTAGATATAATATTCAATAAATCAGAACGTAAATTAATTAGGAAATAAACTAGGATATAAAAGCATGAAAAAAGCACTAAATATACCCTTTGCAGTCGACTTTCCAACTGGTCCCTGATTCTGTGCCTTTCTATCTCGCGCTGGTGAAAAACAGACTTGGCCACCCGCCTAACTTGCGACACCCTAGCACATGCCCTCTTCTTTTCTGCTTCCAACAATCCTATTCGCTTCCTCTCAGCTGCTGCCCGCTTTTGATGAATTGCAGCATGTACGCACTCCTTGTACCTGCTCTCCCTAGCCATTTGCAGCAGTAACGACTGCGATGTCCTCTCCTTTCGGCTGGCCCTTCTTTGCCAATTAGCTTTCAGTATAAGCATTCTGTTTGCCTCTGCTTGCTGAACCCGAAGTTCTACTTTTGTACCAAGACTTTCCCTTTCTCTCTTAGATCTCATTTCTACCCCACTTTTTGCTGCCTGGCGCAGCTCATCCAACCTAGCTAGGCGCAGCTGAGCGTTCACCAGAATGCTCAACCTGGCACATTAACAAGTGAGAGATAAATTATAGTATCACTCCCACAGAAAATGGTAAAGCACTTGTATTTGCACCTAACACATTGCAGCAACTGTTGAATTAAGTATAAGTTCTAGGTCAACCTGAACTCTTATGTGAAAATCTCTAGCATACCAATTGGAAAGAAATTCCAGTAAAAAGTGAGGGAGAAATTCACAAATGGGTAGCAGCATTGAAATACAGATAGAATATTGATTATAACAAGTCTTAAATCAAGGGATGAATCCATATTTTCTGCCTACATGAATACATATTCTGAACCTACTTATCAAACTGATTATTTTAACAAATGATAATGAAAGCACAACTGGGACAGATTAAGGATCAAATAGGAAGATAAGTGATGGTATTGAACATAAAAAGTCATAAGAAAAATTCTCGCAGTGGATATATGAAAGATTCGAGTCTTTTCAATTCTACCATAGTGACCTCCTAAAAAGTAAGGCAAGCCTTCATGGTGATAAAAGTTGGGGAAAAAACAAAAAGCAATAATAACCCATCAAACAACAGCATAATCCAGTACAAATGCCCGAAAATCAACCAACAAATGCCTGTACAAAGTTTGAGACTAAAATGATGCTGTGGTGGACACTTCATAATTGCACGAATGGCATAATGTAATACCAGGAATAAACTATCTCCATTCAATTACAGCAACTATTCATTTAGAACAACACACTTATCGAGAACCTAATCAGTAGTAACTAAAAAAATCCATCAATCACGCCGGAACCACCTTTGGCAAAAAGAAAACGCTTTACCTTTTCTGCTCTGCAGCTTGAATCTTGGCTTCAAGACGCTGGCCAAGGTCTTCCTCGCTAGATGAAGAACGTGAAGGACTTCTAGGCTTCGGTCTTGCCTTGCTCGACAACTTCTCGTAGAATTGCTGCGCTCAAGGAGAAAACAGAAAAATATCAGTGATAAATTAAAGAGGATGATGCTAAACATTGAAATGAATTAATTAAGAAAAAGAAACATAACAGAAATTGCAAACACTGAGTAAAATAATTTGTGTTACTTGGAAGAAGCATTCTGTACAGAACCTCGCAGACAAAACAAGCAAAAACAAATTGCCATCATAGAAGAACTAAATGAAAGCAAGAGGGGAAAACAGAACATGACAAAACCAATAATATATATATATATATAATTCCAAGAACAGTTATCTTTTTTTTCTTTCTTTCTTTCTCTGGTTCAGGAAATGGGATGATCCATGAGAAAAAGGAAAACTGAAAGAAAAAGTGAAAAACAAAAATTCAGGCAGAAGCAGCAGCACCCACCCCCCACCTAACACAAAGAATATTTTTTTAAATTCAAAGTAAAAAGAAAAAAAAATTTCCAAAATTTGTAAGGCATTAAAAAAAGAAGGAAGAAAAACAAGTAAATGGACAAAGAAACGTTCTGTTGGATTTAATCTTAAAAGAGGAATGTTTAAAATTAAAAAAAAAATGGACTTAAAGCCTCGCAGACAAAAACAAGATTAAAACTCTCCCCAGTTCAATGGAAAAAGAAACTTAAACAACATAGAACCAAAAGTTCAAAGAAAACTTAGCATCTAAGCGAAGAATTATTATTAATTTTCTGGTTGCCCAGAATTGAACAGAAAATAGGAAGAAACGTTATTAATTCCATCAAGGATAGCAACTGAAGAAGAAGAAGAAGAAGAAGAAGAGATCGCTGGGAACTATTAATTGCTTTAGTAAATTTCTTATTCTTATTACTCTTTAGAACTTTGAGGCCGAAAAAAAAAATTCACTGAAATAAGCAAAAAAAAAATTAAGTCCGAAAATATTTCTTACTTATTTAGAAAATGTTTTTTCTGATTTGAAAATTCTTTTCACAACAGAGAAATATACTTAAATTCTTTCTAAAATTAATCAAAGAAATTATTCTTTTTTTCCGAAAAATCACACGAACCTGTCTACGGAGATCGGCATGTCTAAGTTTAGCTTCAATTTCTTCAACAGTACACGGACTTCTAGCCTCCAACAATCTTTTCCTCAGCCTGCTAGGTATTCTCGGCGGAGAAGAAAACGATGCTTCATCAGTCACCGGAAAATCAAGCGCAACGGCCATCCTCCCGGTTTCCGGCGACGATGATTCAACTCCGGTAGCCATAAGACGAATTTTTTAAAAATCAAACAATTTCTTCCTCTACACAAGCGCATATAAATTGAATCTATACACAGAAAATTCTCTTGAGAATTTAAATTAGATTGAAAACAAAGAAAGAAATAAAGAGAAAACAGAGATATATAAACTAGAGAAAAGAAAGGTCACATCGATTCTTCTCTTTCAAATTTTCTTGCTTCTTCTTGTCATCAAAGCCTCCTGAGAAAAATGGAAAAAATAACCGATTTTTGTACCTTTTCAGGTTCGGATCGGTTTGGTTCGATAGGGTCGATTTGCTTGATTTATTGGCTTATCCAGAATTTGCCACGTCAGAAACTAAGCTCAACGGTATACTTGGTGAAATAGTACAGACTTTGGGGGTCCCACTTGGCGAACTTTTAGTATTGTGTTTGGACAAAAATTGCCACTGGACCTACCTTATTTGACCATATTACCCTCTTATTGAAATTTTTAATTTTACTTTTTTTTTTGTCTGCCTAATTAATTACCTGTAATTAATGGTAATTTAATTTGTGTTGTTGATATTTTATCTATTTAGCATAAAGTTTTTACTTTTATGTATGGCAATTTCTTCAAACCATCCAATGCCTGTTCCATTTGACTATACTTCCCTCCGTTTTATTTTAATAAATCTTTTTTCCTATTTTAATTTACCACACTCAAAATATCATTTTAAAAATTTAAAAAATATATCTATATATATTTCTAGTTATTATATAATTTATTAAATATATATTTTTTATTACTCTCTATCTTTAATTAAAATAAAATAAAATTTTTGAAAATATAAAATGATATTTTTTATCAATTACTATAATTTTTTATAAAATTAAGGTATTTTAATTATTTTCTTAATTTTTTAAAAAATAACAAAATATCTCTTAAAATGTAATGTAAGATAGTATATATTTTTCAATAGTTTCATTTAAATATTTACTTTTTTTCTTTTTTGACCTTTCCTTTTAAACATACTCACTTCCTATATATATATATATATATATATCAGACTGTTCATATTTACACGTACCAAATTGCATTTAGAATAAAAAACATAATTTTAACTTTTTTCTTTTTTAATTTATTTTTTATTGAGCAATTTTGAACTTCTTTTTAGAAGATACCACTAGAGTAGTTTTATATAAAATTACAAATAAGATTGTTATTGTTATTTGTTATTATTACTATCAAGAAACAAGATTTATGAATCTGACCAATAAAATATTTCAGCAGTATACTTATTTAAATTTAAACAAGATATTTCAGCAGTACACTTATTTAAATTATAAGGGTTATTTTATTTTAATTTCCTTTTCCTCCTCTTTATCCTTTTATTAAAAAGAAAAAGAAAAAAAAATAATGAAGCCTTATTTTATAGATTTTTATTTTTTAATATGTAATTGTTTGGGGCAATTATCAAGTGAGTTTCCTTTTTTATATCAAAAAAAACAAAATTATGCAATAGATTAAGCACTTAAAACATCTTATTACTTTTTTTGGACAGTCAGCCAGTACTTATTTCAATAATTAATATCTGATTATTTTCATGACAATGAGATTAATCTTACAATAATAAAGAAAACGTTATTAGCTTCATAAACGAACAAAGAAATACAAAAATAGCACAAAAATGGGATTTTTAATTTCATGTTTTTGCATGATAGAAAAAATACACTTTTATTTCTTCCACCTCGAATTAAACAAAAAAAAAACTTAATTGATAAAATCTAATGTTACTTTCTAGCTAGGGCAGTAATTTTAGTAGTATTTTTCTAATTTAGAATTAGAATTTGACTTTAAAAATTATATAAATAAATCAACTTTAACATCCAAAGCTATGAAACCCTTTTCTTGGTATGTCAGGAAAAGGAAGGCCATCCTTTGTGTTATGATTCCATAACTCAAAAAGCATAAATACAATCATCCATAGTAAATATATTTACTTTTTGTAGTGTAAAATTCATTGAGAAAAAATGAAAGCACGAGATTTGTTATCTTTTTTTTATCATGTCTGCATGTGGTTAAAGATCTAACCAATAATGTAAAAATTAAAAATCTCGTAATTTTATTTTTTTCTCAACGAATTATGTGTTATAAAAGGTAAATATGTTTAATTTCAACTATTATATATATGCTTTTTAGGTGCATGAATCCTAACGCTTTATTTCATGTCATATGCTATATCACCCATTAATCTTACAAGATAATTGTTTTTTTATAAATTATTCATCTGCTTTTTAAAGTAACAAGAGCTTTTTTTTTTTCTTTTGCTTTCCATGTAATTTAATAGTTTATTTTATATAATTCTCATATCATTATTATTTAATTTTAAGATGAATAATTGAATATTCATAATTGGAAATTCATTTCAATTAATATTTTACGAATTTTGATTATGAAATGGGATTAAACTTCAAAATCTTATACAATAATTTGAAGGGTATTATTTAAGGGAATTAATTAAATTTTTTGACATTTAAATAGATTTTTTTTAATTTCAATTTGAACGTCAAATACTTTTTAAGGTATCTACTCAGTCACTTAACAATTAAGAGTTTTCTTTTACAATCTTTATTTATTCAACAGGACGTGAAGTAGTTGAAAGCTATTTAAGACGAAGAAATGTAACTATTTTAGTTGTAAATTAATCAATAATTAATCTACATTTATTGAAATTCTTAAATTGAGTTTCTTCTAATAAGAAGAAGATTGTTTAGTAAGTCTACTTCAATCACTATTATTGGCGAAATGGAATGCTAGAGCTTCTACAATAATCTAAATGATATACATTATAATGATCACCAGATAGCTGGACAATTCTAGAGAATTTCATTATGTGATAATCATATTTTTAATGAATGCTTTTCAATTATGATTACATGTGTATGTCTGTACATAAAGGTGGCAAATAGACGAATTAAACGTATTTAAATTGGATCATAAACGGACGGATCATAAATGGATTAAAAGAAATGGATCATAAATGAGCTAATGTCTAAATAGATTAAACGGTTTGGATCAATCTATAAGTTTAATGTATTTTGGTTCATTTTTCATTGGTTTATTCATTTTTATTTTATTTTTCTATCAAAATTATTCCAAAAATTTCTAAATATTATAATTAATATATTTTTAAAATTTTGAGTCAATTAAAATTCGTTTCGATAGGTTTCAAAGATCGAAATATTTTCAGTCTATCCGAAAATTCTAAATTTTAAAAGTGTCCAAAATTTTAATTTTCACTTATAAAAATTAATATTCATTATTATAAAATATTTCATATAATCGGAATAATTTTTAAAGTCCGTGGAATATTTTTAATCCGATCAAAGTTAGTTTGACTCTATTTCGATCCCGTTATTTATGTTTATTTTTTATTTTTGGATGACTAGTTGACCTCAATTTCGGTTCAAATTATACAATCCGACTTGTCATGAATTGTACTTTCTAATGGAAATATAAATTTTTTTTAGATCTCGGTAGATCCGAGATTGTATTATTTACCTTTGATATTACTATTCACCATTGGAAAGTATTATTCATACCGACAGTGGTTTCAGAGCATTACAGGCGGTGAAGGTGGAAGAAATAAACGATTTTGAGAGAGAGAGAGGGAAAGAACTAAACTAAGTGAATGGGAATGCCCATTGAGCCTAGATGGATCGCATGTAACTTAGATATAAATCAACTTATTACACTTATTTTTTTAATGAAATTAACACTTTTATACAATAAAGTGAGACAAAAAATAGTGTAATAATAAATATTGGTCCAAATATATTTGATAGCCTAAATGAATCAGATGGCTTAGATGGATAGTATTGTGACCCATAAGTAGATCAACTTATTTGATCTATTTTTTTTAATGAAATTAATACTTTTATACAATAACGTTACACAAAAAATACTGTATTGAATAGTTTAAATAAATCAGGTGGCTCATATAAATCATATTATGGTCCAAATGGATCAGATGTAATCATACACGGATCAATCAATTTGATCAATTTTTTTAATAAAATTAACCCTCAATATAATGTAATATTAAAATTACTGCAGTAAAAAAAATATAATAACCAAAACGAATCATTTTTTGGTTGGCTCAATAGACATCATAGCTAGATCCATTAGGTATTTGTAGGATGCTCATTAAGCATCATGGGTAAGACCCAAATGAATTACATATTTAGTGGATCATTTTTTGGTTGACACAATAAATATTTTTTTGGTTGAGTTGAATTTAGATCATTTTTTTATTAGTTTGAGCGAATTTTGGATTTGGGCCAATTTTGTCAGCCCTATCTATATAGTTCAATGTATTGGATAGCATAAATACGTGCATAATAAATTACTATTCATACTTTTAATGTAAATTTATTTTAAAAAAATATCATGGCCCTAATATGAAAATGTAGTATTAGATTGTTGGCATCTTTGCAAGAATAGAAAAATTCCATCTTCCAAAATGAACGCAGACCTTCGTTTCTTTTAGTCAAGAATGTGGTAAGGTTTGATAATTCCTGCCAAGAGGCTCTTAACCGGATGAATATGGCTGGTAACATGAATTATGAACCTATTAGCATTGTTTGGACTCATCTCCCTTTAAATTTTATAAAGCTGAACTCAGATGCTTCGATTCTACTTTGGAGGATTATGAGATTTGTGGTGGCCTTTTGAGAAATCAATGGAGAGACTGGTGTACATGGTATGTTGTTAATCTTAGGATCTGTCCTATCCGTCTGAATGAGATTTGGGGTTTGTTTTATGGTTTTCAAAGAGTTGAGGAATGTTGTAATAATATTGTTGTTGAATGTAACAACAGAGTGACTGTGGATATGATTTATGGTAAATGTTGTATAAATTCATCCTGCATCTCTTTCATTAATCTCATCTATCGAAATTCAAAAAATTTTATAACTATTTCATTTTATCACATTCACAAAAAAATCAACTTCGCAGTAGGTTTTTTTTTTTTTCATATCGCTTACAGAGGATTTATTTCATCTATAATTACTGAACTTGTGATGAATTACATAAAAGTCATAAAAGAAAATTTTTTTCATAAAAAATACTGAATTTTGTAAATTTTTACAATAAAATCACTTTGATCGGATTCTAACGAAAAATTGTCGAAAAATTTATATGGCATGTTGATATTGCAAGTTCAAATGATGACAGGTGAACTTTCAGACAAGAAAATCAATTAAAGTGATTTTGTTGTAAAAATTTATAAAGTTCAGTATTTTTTACATATATTTTTTTAATAATTTTTACATAATTTAATTATAAATTCAATGAATATTAGTAAAATTAACCCTGCTTATGGATTCCATTCGAACTATAATATTTAACACTTTAAATCTCGTGAAATAGATAATTGGTTTTATTATGATTTTATTTAGATCCCATATGTTTGTCTGTGTTATGTTTTTATGCTCGTATTCTTTTGCAAAAAAAAAAAAAGAAAAGAAAAAATAGTATTTGACATGGGCCTTTATCATGGTGGCCATTATGGACTAGTCATGTTTTGATGTGACCTTAATTACTACAATCAAGGATTTAAGATACTTTTTTTTTTCAAAAAGCAAATATCCAATCAAAGATAAATTTAAGAAATTAAAAATTAGACCATATTGAGAAAGGTTTAAAGTCAAATAATAAGAATAAGAATAATAATAATAATGATTTCTTTCTTTCTTTTCTTTCTTTAATGAGAACACGTATAATTTTCATAATTCTAAAACTTTCATAATAGACAATGAATTATGAATAGTTGAAGTGTGAATGTGATGTATCAACCTCCCACTTTCCACCATGTTGTATTAAACTATTAGAGTCAACCTATGATTTCGGGGTCTCCAAAAATTATTCCTTTGCTGTCCAATTGTTGTTTTTTTTTTTTTGAAGTTACATCTGTTCATTATTTAAGATCGGTTGACCTAATTAATTGGATTGAGCAATGCTGATGTATATTGTTAGAGACGATCAATTTTCATATATATGTTGAACTTACGGATCAAATTCAAAACATATTTAAGAAAGATAGAACTCCCGTATGTTTCAACCAACAGAAGTTGGTATATTTGCTTTTTCTTTAATCTTTGTATTTTGAGTGAAATCACATGCTATTTACCTTTACGTCGTACTTAAATTTTGATTATTTATCTTTGTTAATTGTCTGTCATTCAAATTCAAGGGGAAAAACCTACTTAAGGTGTTTGTATCAAAAAAATGTCTATTGGCTAAAATTATGGTGTAAAGGCTGAAAAATGTACTTATCGAATTTAATGGTTCGAACCAATTAATTAAAAATATTTCTTTCATTCCAGTTTAAACTATTATCTTTTTTATTTTAATTTATTCCACTTTAATTTTTTAATTTAAAAAATAAATTTATATGTATATCTCTATTTATTATATAATTTATTAAATATTTTTTTAATTATTTCCTACTTTTAACTAAATTTAAATAAAATTATTGAAAATATAAAAATATATTTTTATCAATAACTATAGTTTTTTTATAAAATTGAGATATTTTAATTATTTTCTGAATTTTCTTAAAAAATATAAAGTTAGGTTTTAAAGCATAATGAAAGAAATAATATTTATTTTTAATCATGAGTCTTATACTAATATTTTTAATCATGGTTCTTGGTTTGTTTGTTGGGAGTTGTGGCTCAGGCAGGCAGCAACTTTCGTTGCTTCACCTAATAATTTATGTACATATACAAAGAGTTTATTTATTTATTTTTTGACCTTTTAAATGGCTTCCGCATGAATGTTGTGCTCCAATTATTTTTGCTAATAATCAAAGAGATTTTTTTTTGTTATTAAATGATATCAAAATTATTTGATCAAATTCGAGATCTAACTAATCTATTTAATGAAAACACTATTATCACAAAACCACAATATAATTGACTAATGGTTCTGGAAAGGCAGCGGTCTCTAGTTCAAGTTCAATTTTTGGCACCCTAATGATTCTATCTGATTCGAATGGAATTAATTTAAGTGTGATAATTTAAGTGTTCGTTTGAAACAATTAATAATTTTAGGGGTGAGTATGAATCGATTAACGAGTCTATGAGTAAAAAAATTAATCAGTTCATTAATATTGATTTTTCAAAATTACTAATCATTAATCAATATATTACATTCAGTTAACCAATCCATCGATTTTAAATTTTCGGTTTGGTTAACTAATATTTTTCAGTTTAGCATTAAAATTTATGACATAAAATTATATAAAAAATTAGATAAATTTCAATGTGTAAAGTAATTTATTATAAAAATTACGAAATAAATATAATTTACCACCCAAAATTAATATTTTATAAATTAATAGCTAATATTGTAAAATAGATTTGATATTTATTGAAAATTACTATATTTTATTTTAAATCAAATAAAATTTTGGATAATAATGTAATTAAATGCTATTAAGTAAAATATAAACACCAATATATAATAAAAAAATATATATAATTTAATTAGATACCATATATAAATATTACTATATAATTAAAGAGAATGATATAATATAAATTTAGTTTAAAATATTATATAAATTTTATAGGAAAAAATAAAAAATTAAGGTATAAAAATATAATTTAAATATATTTTAAAGTGTTATTTTATGTAAATTTTAGATAAAAATAGAAAAATTAAAGATATATATATATATATGAATCGGTTATCCGTGGATTAATGGTTAACCGATATTTAAAAACCTAAATCGTAACCATTAACTACAAATGTAAAAATAAAAATCGTAATCGAATCAATCGAATTTGTTAACCATAAAAATTTATTTGATTTCGGATCGATTTTATTATTAACCATATTTTTTATTTTTTTGCTTACCTCTAGATGGTTTAACCACGATATCATAATTTATTGGGTAATTCACTGTATTATTTTATGCTTCATTTTGTTTTCTTCCAAATTTGTTGTTATACAAAATGATGGTCCCTTTTCAAAATATCATGTCGCAAACAATTCATTGGTAGTGAAACATTGTTCTGAAACAACTGATTATTTAATAGACTCCCTAAATTATTATAAGTGGATAAATAATAGTTCAAATAAAAATTATTCCTTTATGGTAAAGTTGTCATAAAAATTACAAATTTTTTTTGTTGCGATTAAATATTTATTTTTTTTATTCTACTACTTATATTCAGAAATTTATAAATTTTTATTAATTCATTTCGATTTAAATCGAACTATTGTAAAAATAAAAGTAATTTCGAAATTATAATTTCAAATATCTCTTGCAAAATCGGTCAAACCAACTAACTTATACTGGTTTATTAGCAAACTAAGGAAAACATAATATCTATAAAAAAAAAATTACATTTGTATCTAATATAACATCATCTAATTCTGCTACCACAGTAAATCTGATAAATTTATTCATAAAAAAATCACCAAATTTTAAGCTGAAAACAACTCATCCTACGACCATTTTCCACACATATGCTATAGATAAGTAGGTTTCATGCCATTTTTCAAAACAGGTTTGGTAGATGCATCCATGGAAAATGTCAATTTCACTTTCACATCTTGTGAATAATTGGAAAAATTACAATTATTGGTGATGTAAATAATTTAAAAATTCTGATATAAAATAAAAAATAATCAGAAAATTAGCTATCGATTTTAAAATGACTTATTTGAAAAAGCAACTAATTTAATATTAAATTTAAATTTATTTATTATTTTTTAATTTTAATAAAAATAATAAAAATAACAGATAAAAAATCAAAAAAATATATTATTAGTTATGATGGAATGTGTTAATCTTATTTATAAAATTGATCAAATACATAAATTTGCATTTAAATTTCAATATAAATTTTTATTTTAATTGATACAGGTGCTCAATGGGTCAATACAGTAATTCAGATATTTAAATGAAAATCGATACTAAATTAGGGTATGAATTTATGTATTTAGCCAATTAATTAATAAAAGCTTGAATATATATTTTTTAATAGTTTTGCGGATTGAAATTCGGTGGAAACTTTCTAGGAGGCTAAACGCAGTATAGCCACGGAAACCGCATGTCAATTAACCACGTGTTACGGATGAATCAGACACGGAATCCAAACCTATGAAACCATAGACACTGATGGGCCCACTGGGCCCATCACTTTGAATAAAGTGTTCCATTTTGGGCCAAGCAAAGACGTGGCCCGGTAATGATGTGTACACGCTCTACGTACATAGCCATAAAAAAAAGCACTAATTCTCACCTCAATTATAAATGAAAAATTCTCATTTTTGTTGGCTAATTATCTGTGATCTGGTACTCTATGCCTCATTTGTACCGTTCGAATGTCGGGATGCATACGATTTGATGATCTAAATATATGCTCATCTACATCAAAATATTATTTAGGCCATAAAATTTAATATAATTATGACTCAATTTATTTATAATCCAACTAATTTATAATTCTATTTAATAATAATCCATTTGACTCATAAATCTTATTAAATTGTTTAGAACTCAATTTGTTACATATAAATATAGGTGGAAAAAAAAAGCACCAATTGGGCCATGGAAATTGGATTAGCCTTAATTAGTACTTGGGCTCAAGGTCAGGATAGCCCAATTAGTTGGGCTCTTCAAAAGACAAATCTCAATTCAAATATAAAAATAGACCAGCCCATGTCAAGGCCCAGCCTCTACAGCAATTTAATATTGCATTTAAATAATTGTTTAATAATAATAATAAATCCAAAGGTCCACTCCTTCTCAGTCTCCCATCCATCTTCTCCTTTCTCATCCTATAATTCGTCACTGCAATTTGACATTTTCTAGGGCCTGAGCGTTTGAAAATTTGTATGCAACCTCATATTCCGTCATCTTCACCGTTAATGTTTCGTTATTGCTATTGCAAGATCAAGAAGCCCTCCTTTCGCTGTTTTTTCTGTTGCTCCCAACCTCAATCTTCTACTTTTTAATGGAGTCGGACTTATCTCTTGGTTTTGGAACCAGTACGACGCCGTCTCGCCCTGCTAAAGTAGCCGATGATTCAATCTCCCTCCAGCTCGACTCCAGCCTCCGTGATTCCATCACCAACCCTGTCCCACAGGTCCCGCTTCAATTGCTGGAGCCACTAATGGAGAATTACGATCATCGTCGGCAACGTTGTCAACCGAGCGGCAGCTTAGATAAGCAAAACGGCGACCTTTACAAGGAAGAGGAAGAGGACGATGAGGATGATAAAGAATATCGAATTTTAGGTTACTCTATGTGCTTGAAGCGGCGTAGAGATACTGAATCATCATCAAATTCGTCAAAAAAAATGGCGACAGTCGGTGAATTAAACCTCGAAGAGCGGAGGAATTCGGTGAAATCATGGGGGAACCAAGCTATTTGTGACGCGGATCCTGAGATATACGATATATTGGAGAAAGAAAGAGGTAGGCAATATAAAGGTATTGAATTGATAGCTTCTGAGAATTTTGTTTGCAGAGCAGTAATGGAGGCTTTAGGGAGTCATTTAACGAACAAATACTCCGAAGGGATGCCTGGATCACGATATTTTGTTGGCAATCAGTACATTGATGAAATAGAAACGCTTTGTTGGAAGCGAGCATTGGATGCTTTCGGGTTGGATTCTGAGAATTGGGGAGTTAATGTGCAACCATATTCTTGTACCTCCGCGAATTTTGCTGTTTATACTGGTTTATTGTTGCCTGGAGATAGGATCATGGGTTTGGATACTCCATCTGGAGGGAATACTAGTCATGGTTGTTACTTGCCCAGTGGAAGGAAAGCATCCGGTGCTTCCATTTTCTTTGAGACTTTGCCTTATAAGGTGAATCCGCAAACTGGGTATATTGATTATGATAAACTGGAGGAGAGGGCGCTTGATTATAGGCCTAAAATACTTATTTGTGGTGGGAGCTCGTATCCAAGGGAGTTGGATTATGCTAAGTTTAGGCAAATTGCTGACAAGTGTGGTGCTGTTCTTATGTGTGATATGGCTCAAATCAGTGGTCTTGTCGCTGCCAAGGTGCTATATCAATACTTAGTTCTTTTGGTGTTGATTTCTATAATGATAACTTTGTATCTTATCATTTTTTATTTTTAGGTGGCCGTTCCTCATTTGACATTAATTTGAGGCCTACTATCTGATTTAAAATGTCAATGCATGTCTTTATGCAAGAGTTATGCTTTAAAATTCACCATGGGCATTATTATAGTCTTGAAGTGCTAGATTACCTGACCGTGAGCTCTATGGAAATGCTGGCAGTCTTCTGAAGGTGAACAGTAGTATGTACTATTTGCGATCTTCCCCTTAAGTTGAATTCATGTAGTTCTTATAATAACAAGAAGATGAGCTTGCATATAGTCTGAAATATATTGTTTGGGCATTGGGATGGACCCCCTGAGGTTTAGGCTAACTGCAGATGAGTATGATGGAGCAACAGATCCATATGGTGCATGGTGTGATTAGTGGCTTTTGTTGTTCTCTGAGTTATAATGGCTTCTTCTTTGTGGAGTGCTATTTTCTGGACTGTTTTATTGATTTTGTCTTTGTTTCCTATCCTGTCTAATATATTGAGCTGAAGTTTGCCTGTTCCTTTATTTAAGCTATAAGACTGAGATCAGAATTTAAATAATTCAATGTGGCACTCGGAGTCGGATAGGACAAGTCTTTGTTAGTTTCTCACTTTGAACAAATATAATTTAAGTTGTTGTGAATTTATCATGAAGGCATGCTGTTGTATATGTATCGGTGAGATCTACCATAACGGTACAAAATTCTAATGTCTGCTGTTGAGTAGAGCCATTAATAGTAATGATATGCTCTGTTTGAATAAGAATTATTGTGCTACAAAAGAAGCACGTGTCACAGTTTAAATATCTCAGTGCAAGTCATTCTACAATTTCTTATTGTGGCACTTCACTTCCAGAAAATCCATCTAGGAACTTCCCCTTCTGGATCTCTTAATTCTGTTTCAGTTTCAAGTGAGTTTTGCTATCATTCCTATGATTCTATGAGAGGTTTTTGCCTCCTTGTTCTGTTATTTTTACTTGGTCTCTTAAACCCATTCATGTAATTTAGACATAGTTGACCATTACTTGAGCATGAGCTATTCTGCATTTTTGTTTGAGATTGTGGACAGTGGATCATATCCAATCTCTTTCCTTGCAATCAAGATGGTCTAGCTTGAGGATTTCTTTTCCCCGATATATGCGTAAGTAAGTGCATATGAGGAAAATAATCCATCTCAGTTGTAGATTGAGATCATCATTTTTCCCTTTAGATGCTTTAATTTGCTTTCTCTGCAGAGCTTGTATTTTTTCATTCAGAGCTTAATATGTTACTAAGGTGCATTCTGCTCTGACTTCTGCAGGGGATCCTAATGCTCCTGTAAGACTTTGCAAGCTGTATAAAACATCTGACTGTTATAGAATGTCCTTCCAAGTGGAGATAATGCAAACTTCTGCTCTTGAGAAGCGCAAAATTATTTACTGAAATGGCAACATCAGTCAATAGTTTGCATGTTAGTGTTTCCTCCAATAGTAAACTAGCCTGTGTCACTGAGCTTTTTCATAAATTTATTGCTTGTTAGTGCAGTAAATTTTTGTGGTAGTTTACAGAAAATGGCTTTTGATATTGGTCATGTTTGCATATTGCAGTTCTTTTGAGAAGTCCTTGTTATGAAACTTGTCTCTTCAATGTAAAAATAAACTGGAGTTTCACTTGTAATCGTGTCTTAAATTATCTTCTTGAAGATTTGCACTCTTGAAAAACTTGAAGGTGTCATCTGTGGTTGAATGACAAGATTGTTAAATTTAAATATTATTTCAGAAGATATATCTGGTTGATATAATTGTTACTGTAGAAGGGTAAAAACTAATACCTTTTTTTTTTCTTTAAATTCAGGAATGTATAAACCCCTTCGATTACTGCGACATTGTTACCTCAACAACTCATAAGAGTCTTCGAGGTCCTAGAGGTGGTATAATTTTTTATAGGAAGGGCAGGAAGCCAAGGAAAAGGGGACTGGTTGCAGGTCAAGGAGATGATAGTGATCGGTATGACTTTGAGGAAAAGATAAACTTTGCCATCTTTCCATCGCTGCAAGGTGGACCACATAATAATCACATTGCTGCTCTAGCCGTAGCCTTAAAACAGGTGGCCACTCCTGAGTACAAGTTGTATATGCAACAGGTTAAGAAAAATGCACAATCTTTAGCATTTGCTTTGTTGAGAAGAAAATGCAGGCTAGTAACTGGGGGCACAGACTATCACTTGCTACTTTGGGATCTAAGACCTCTGGGATTAACAGGTTTGGTACTGTTAGATATTGCATTCATGAGATGATAACCTTTTTCTCTTTTTGCAGAGTAGAAACTAGACATGATGAAATTTATTTCTTTACACTTCACGCTTCATATTTGTCTTTAATACGTGTTCATGATCAAAAAACTAAGTAGTCATTTTGATCCTAAAATTGAAATTGCTTTGCTGGTAAGTTATTGTCGTGAGTTGGCTCAACCTTCTGCCATAAATTTAACTTTAATTCCAGTTTCTTTGTTCTCTGGGCTGCTCGTTTATTTCCATCTACAGCCTATGGTCAAACCATGTTGAAGGCCCCTATCTCTCTCTCTCTTAATGTGCATTATTTTTATTTTTCTGAGTGATTCTTTTGACAAGGGATTTTTCTTTTCCTTGTTGGTTACTTGGCTTCTTTCTCTGTAGAATTCCATTTTATTTAATTACATGCTGTTTAAATCGGTTTCATTCTCACGATTATGCTTCTGTCCATGAGCTTCAATTTATGTTGACACATGACTAGATCTTGTGCCCTTCTGTTCATTACTTTGTTTCTGTTTGCATGCTTTTAGCACACCCTAATGATTTTATTTAGGAGGTCAGTTTTTCTGATCTTTTGACCCTTTTTCTACCTTTCTGTTTTCCAGGGAAAACGTATGAGAAGGTCTGTGAGATGTGCCACATCACTGTGAATAAAATTGCTATATTTGGTGATAATGGCACTATTACTTGTGGAGGGGTAAGGATAGGTAAGTGAAGGTTCCCATCACTTATTTTTTACCTAACGTGTATGTCTTGACTCAATAACCTGTCAATCTGTTGCAGGTACTCCTGCTATGACATCGAGAGGGTGCCTGGAATCTGATTTTGAAACAATTTCTGAATATCTTCTAAGAGCTGCACATATTACAAGTATTGGACAGCGTGAGCATGGAAAGGCCTTCTTTCAGGGTTTGCAAAGCAATAGGGACATTTTGGAGCTCCGAAATCAAGTAGAAACTTTTGCAACACAGTTTGCAATGCCAGGTTTTGACTTATGAACATGCAATTCTCCGTACCTTACTGTATCCCAGGCCTGTTCGAAAATTGCTGCCTTGAGGCAATGATTACCATCTAAACACCAGTTTTGAGTGAGTCTTTGCTGTTTCTGATCTTTGCCACCTGCATTAGGCACAGCATACCGATATTCTTGTCAATTCGTGGGTGATAGGAGGCCTCTTCTTTGTGGTGTTGAACCTTCCTCCATGTTTGGTCAATCAGGGGCAGTTTTTTTCTGAACTTTTGGCAAAATGGTGGGGGCAACCCTATGATAGATTCTTGCTTTCCTTTATTTTGTCATTTTATTGGGGATAGGTAAGAGGAGAATTTGAACAGATCTTAAGGTAGAGGTTTAGCTACCAATGCTTCAGGAACCTTCTAAAAGGCACGAGTTTACATTGATTGATTGAAATTAATTGGAGCCAATAGCCATACAGATTTTGAAAGAGCCTATATATTTATATATTAAATATTTAGGGAATTCAAGGGGATCAATAATCCGTTGATCTGTCTTTGCTTTGTTGCTTTGCATCATCTACTGAATAAGCAATGCATTGATGTGAATGGACCGTGTAAGATCGATCTGTTTCATGTAGAAACAGGAACTTACAAGTATTGCAGAATTCTGGAGAGCTACTTCTTATCTGAAAGTGGTTTCTGTTGCCAATTTGTTAGAGTTCAATCTTGATTTGTTTGATGAATTGATTATAATTTTTTTTTTTTAAAGTAGAAAACAAAATCGTTACTTGTTTACTCTGCATGCCTTCATTAGCACGCATCTGAGCTTATTCTTCTATATATCAAATGAGTCATATATATCATAGTTTATTAGGGGATAATATACTACCCATCTTTACTTTGTAAAAAGCAAAAGAAAAAAAAACTCATCTGCATCTTATATTTTCTGATAACTCGTAGTACGCTTAGGCATGCTTGTAGTCAATAAAGAAATTTCTGTGACAAAATTATTCGGTTCGGATTGGGTTGATCTACTATATAAAATTCTTTTAGCATTGATTTTTGCCATTCATAAAAAAAACGTAATTGTCATTTGTGAAAATAACTGATAAAAATAGCGTATCAGTTCAGCATAATAGGTGGACTTGCATCAAATTAGGAAATAATCCCTTAATAGAATTTTTATTATTATTTATATATTTATTTTTGAAGTTCATGTGTGCTATGGTTTAAATGAAAAGATCAAATGTGATTTTTTTTAAGTACATATGTGTAAAATGTAAATGTATATATCATGTCATTCTTTTTATTTATGTATTGCTTTGAATGGGAAAAAAAAACTCAAATTTGATAAGAAGAATACGATAATTCATTTGTGAAACTGAGGCAACTTATCCAAGGACTGCTCAATTTCACAGAGACAATGGTTAACACAGTTTTCAATATTAGAAATTAAGAAACACTTTTATTTAATTTTTGGAATATCATTCGGCACGTTAAATGTATTGAATTTAATAAAAATAAACAGTTGAACGAAATATTATAATTTGGAGAAGATATATACTTATAAATGGCGACCAAAAACTAAAAATCAAGTATATATCTTAAATGCTGATTTACATCAATTCCATAAGAGGACTGTAGGTAGTGTTGTGTGTGTACACATTGAGACTCTCTAGTTGATAAGACATGGCAATGGCCAAAAGATATTGAGTATCCAATAGGATATGCAACATAATTTATTTAGGAATCTTACAAATATATTTCACACCTCTCCACTATATCAGCAAACACTTCCAAATACTATTTCTTTCTTTTATTTATTTATATTATAGAAGATGCCACTGTAACTCAAATTAGGATTTTTTTTATACTTATATAACTACATTTAAAACTTAATACAGATTCGATTAAAAAATAATTTTAGATAAATAACTTCCTCTTTAATCACTTTAGTCGGAAAATAATAAATTTCACGTTACAATGGAGGGGCTGTTGGGGTGTAAGGGAAGGTGGGAAACGTATATGAACAGATAACTGCAATTCGATTTTGGACTGGGTTATTACAAAATGTGAATTAGATGGTTGCGTTATACAATAATTTTAGGATGGATTATGTGGGTTATAATAACCCAATAAAAATATAAGAAAAATAAGTTGAATAGATTGAATTAAATGAATCGAATGAGTTATGTTAGTTTTGAACATCTCTAATTTGTGTATAAATTTAGTAACCGTAAATAAATTCATTCTTAAAATTTTGACATATATATGATAATAATTGTTTGCAACAATATGAGTGGGTTCGGTAAAAGGGAATTGAAATGATGAAAAAATGAAAAGAAAAACAAGTTTTAGAAAAAAAAAGAAAAGATATAGAGAGTAGAAAATCAAAGGAGCAGGAAACCATGTGAAGGATGTTGATATTGGGAAAGAGACTTCGGAGGACTTCAATCATCAACTATGGCAACTTACAACAGTTGCTGTCAAACTCCAAATTGAAACAAAAAGAATCAAAACGAAAGCTACAACTGGATATATTTCACCCACGACCACCGAATTTATAATTTATTATATGAAAATAATTAACTTATTTTTTATAATTTAAATGTTATAAAACTTATTTATTTATTTTTTTTGCATAAAAATCATTTTAACCGGAATATTAATATGATAAGTCAGAATGCTGACGTGAAATGTCACGTCATCGGAAGATGATACTTTAACAGTAACATGATAATATCACGTATATTCAGACATATGATATAATATGTCATATCAATATTCCAGCTTGTCACGTTAATATTCCGGCAAAGGCATTGTCGAAAATCTATCAAGATAATTTTTTTTTATAAAAAAAATGATAAATTTAATAACATTTAAATTACAAAAAATAAATTAATTATTTTTAAATAATAAATCATAAATTTAATTATCATCGATGAAATTGACCTATACCGCCTCTATTTTCTCTCTCTTCTATACAAAAAAAATTATATAAATAAATAAATACATAAATAATCTTCTTTTTGAATTTTCACACAAAAGCAAGAGTTAGGAATCTGAAGTCTTCTCTCTCTTACTGTCCTTGTATTTCTCACTTCCATCATTGTTCCACAACTCGAATCATTAGTTCTTCACTATCGCAGCTCCATTAAGAATCTCCATAGAAATGCAAAAGATATGTTGGGTACATTCCATTATTGCATTCCCACCGTTTTCTACTCTTTTAAGAGAGTAAAATCAGCTGGAAAAAGAGAAATAAAATTAATCAATTTATATATTTCCTGATGACTGCTTCAATGAATAGCGGACCTCAACAAAATATAAACAGCAGCAAAATTTGAGTTAAAGAAGATTTCAGTAGTCTTGTTTGTGATTTTAGACAGAAAAGATAAAAGAAAATAACTTGATTTGGATGTTATACATGAGCTGTATTGAATGAAATGAAATATTAATACTGAGTATAGATGATATTAATACTGAGTAACGAACTTGCAACGATATCCTATTAATGGATTGTAATATACAATCACTAACAATTACAAGTAGTGACAAAATAATAATTTATAATCAATGGAGATAAAAAAAATATAAATTATATTTAAATTTAAAAAACAAGTTAAGAAGAAGGGATCAAAACAAAATTTTGAAAAGAAAAAACTATCTATTTAACGTACATATATATAATAAAAAGATTTTAAAAATTAAGGGGGATAATTGCCCCCTTTCTGCGCCACTAGTTACAAGTAATTATTCAGTGAGAGTAATGTTTAAATAATAAGTCGAACCTTATTTGAATTTAGAGAATCTAAATTATATAATTCGGCTGAAAGTATTAAATGAGTAAATAGTGGAAGAATTTAAAATTTCTTCCACCTCTGCAATAACATAAACATGATGAAAAATGAAATAAAAAGGATTAAATTAATAAAAGTCAAATCCTTAGATGCAAAACTTTTAGAACTAGGATAAAATATTTATTTGAGAAGTGATGAAATGGGAAATTAGACAGCTTTGTTTGACAAGGTGAAAATGATGACTTTAGCAATAAAGAACTGACCCACAATCTTTCTTTTCTTTTCAAACTGACCCACAAATTAAAATAGTTGAAATTAAACATATGTCAATCTAATTTCAATTTCTTGGCTGTCTTGTGGCCAGGTAACATAATTTGCTATATTGCTGTAATCATTCTTTTGAAATTACAAGGATTTGGTGTTGTTTTTATTGGAAGTTAAACCTTAATAATTCTCAAGCCTTTAACTTGGAAAGGGGAAAAAGTTTGGAGCTTTCATTATTAACTATTAAGCCTATGTCCCTACTCTATTGGTTAGAGAAAAAGTAAAGGAATGGTATAAAGAAAAGTGTGTTTTCATGCTATCTATTTTATTTTTTGATATATATATATATATATATATATATATATATATATATATATATATTCCATTTCATATTTAAAGTTTATTAATTTCATTAATATGAATTTATGCTGTACTGACCAATAAATACTAAGAAAAGCCTATTTTTAGAATTTAAATTCAAAATCTTTGATCAAATAATGAAAAACTCGTCCCATTTCATCTCATTCATTAAAAATAAATCTATAATTTTCATTAATTTTAAAAGGGAAAAAATATTTTTATTTTGATATAATTACTGATATTATCTAAGTCGAGCTGAATTGATGCGAAAGGTAAAACTCTTCCAATATTAATTTTCATCCTTCACAAAATTCGAATTCGAAATATTATTTAAGGGAAACAAATGTTAAAACACCTGTACCAACTAATATTGATTAAAAATATTTTGATTTTAATTTGCTATAGATTTCAGCAGTTTTAGAGCTTTTTTTTTTCAAATATTTAAATTATATTATCCTTTTAAAATTTATGAAGTATAAAATGATACATATATATTATTTTTTGAAAGGAAAGTGAAAAAAATGATTTTGTTGGTTAAGTAATTTATGATTTTGAAAGGGTAAATTAGAGTTAATAATAACTTCAAAAGAATTGATTGCTAGTCAAGATTCGGATGCGGCACTTTTAAACTTTAAGTACTACTTGCGGCTGTGAATCAATCAATGGCTATATGCCCTCACTTCACAACTCCTACTCTACTATGCTTTATTTATATATTGCATTTTACCATTTCTTTTTCTTTTTATCACGATCTTGCCAAAGTTCAATATTATAATTTTTTTTTTTAATTTTCTTTGACAGCAAATTCCACTATTTTTTTATATATCTATCATCGAAACTGAAATTACTTCGGTGCACCATATAATATTAAGAAAATAAATTCGTAACTAAACTCAATTCCAAAAACTATTTATGGGATAAATATTATCTAAACCATTATAAGAAGTATCATATATTTGTAACTAACCAATACATGATATTTAACACATAATAAATGCATATTTTTAAATTAAATGATGATTTTTGTTTTTTTATTTTTTGATTAAAGATGCATATCTTATGGCATACCTTTGTATTGTGAACCATTTCTTCCCTTATTTATGTATAATAGTTAAATTATAAATGTACTTTTTTTAATAAAAATCTTACTATTTTTTTTAATGAACTGGCCTAGTTGTATATGAATTAATTAAAAATAGTGGGTAAGTTAGATGTTAAGCATAAATTTTAGTGTTTAAGTAAATCTTTAATCCAAACTTTTTATGGGACGAAAAGTAGAATTATAAGCCAATAAATTTACAATATACAATATCAAATTATTTGCTTAAATTCATAAAATTTGCATACTCTCATACAATAAAAGTAAATTTAGGTGATTTCATTTATTTCAAACTTTCTACCAACCAAAAAAAAAAAGAAAAAAAAAAGAAAAAGTCAATGAATTAATATTACAAACCAATTGCTTCACTAAAAATGCTAATTTACTTTATTTGTTAATTTCCCATATCAGTTGTCTAGTTGATGTATCCACTGTTTGTAGGACAAAACATGAAGCATCATATATATATATATATATATATATATATATATATATATATATATATATATATATATATAAAGGAGAATATGTCCTTTGGATTGAAAGATCTTGCTTTGCATTGAAGCTAAATGCTTATATCTAAAAACATATTATATTCTTCTTGTTTTCTTATCTTTGGATTGCAATATTTTCTTTTCTTCAAAGAATCAAATTCTCATATTCTCTATTCACCCAAAAAAAAAAAATCGTTTCCATAAAAATATATATTATGTTCTTGTGTTGCTTCAAAACAAAGTGCATGCATGCCTTCAATATGACAATTAAAACATATATATATAAAAGAAAATATTTACTAGTGATAATTAATTCTTGAAGTTCCTTTTCACATGGACTTTTCATTAAATTAAGTAGCTAGAAATTCATTTCTACCAAAACTTACATTAATTTGATACAAATATATGTATCTATCTATGAGTGCACATGTCCAAAAGTTTCTTTCTTCCTTCAACAATTTCATCAAAGAAATCATCAATTTGGCCAATTATAGTCTCAACCCCACATCTCAACAACCCAAAGCAACTCTTCAAGTTATCAACTCTGTCTTGGATCTCAATTTCTGATGATTCATACTCTATGATACTCTCCAATTCTAGTTTTAGCTCTTCCATTGCACTTCTTGCTTGCCTAAATTCATAAAGCATGATCCCTGGTTGGTCAATTTGTTCAATTTCATTTTCCACTCTTTCTTGCAATCTTGCCATTGATACCATAAAAGATGACCCAAAAATCACTTGCCCTTCACACCCTCCTCCATGGCTAAAGCTTGTTCCTGGCCAACAATACACTAATCCTCCAAATAAGATCATTAGTAGCAATGAACTTACGTTCCTCATTGCATAAAGTACTCCTCTAAAGCCATTGTATGCTTTGAGTTTTGATTCTACTGAAACTTTGTTGTTCTCATTATCCATTTCTAGAGATAATGCTCTCACTCTGGTCTCCGTCAAGCTCTTGTTATCCTCCTCTAGCACTAGGATTGCCCTTTGGCAACCCATCACTCCCCTCATTACCTACACAACAATTTTACCATTGTTAATTATATAGACATTTACGACACGTACAGAGTTGACGTACAATATCAGTTTTATATCAGTATTTGATTGTCACGTTAGTATAAATGAGATAAAATAAAACATAAATGGACTGTAAAAAGCTGATATGTAGTGACAACTTTGTGTCCGCATTTGCTGCCACATCAGTACAAATAAAACTAAGTGAAATATAAATGGACTGTAAAGAGCGGACATATACTGACAAACGTACAATATCAGTTTTATATCAGTATTTGATTGTCATGCTAGTATAAATGAGATAAAATAGAACATAAATGGACTGTAAAAAGCTGATATGTAGTGACAACTTTGTGTCCGCATTTATTGCCACATCAGTACAAATAAAACTAAGTGAAATATAAATGGACTGTAAAGAGCGACATATACTGACAGTTCCAGACTATACGGAACATAAATGGACTATAAGGTACTAACATGCAGTGATAACTCCATGTCAACATTTAGCTGCTACATCAGTACAAATATAGCTAAGTGGAGCACAAATAGACTTTAAGAAACTGACATGCCGTGACAACTCCATGCCAGCATGTGGCTAAGTGGAGCAAAACGGACTATTATGAGGAGCTAGTGAAAGAAAATGAGCTGGGCAGTTACTAAAAGGGATAAACTATGTATTACTTAACCTTGAAAGATTAATTTTAATGAGAAATTATTGATTAATATGTTTAGATATATAAAAAAGAATCTAACCTGACGTGAATCTTGTGCACTTAAGTTTATGAATCCATCGAGAGACGAAGCTATGTTAGAACCAGAAGAGTAATAATTTTCCATAGCTGAAACTCCGGCTTTTAGTATAAGACATGCTTCCCATAATCTTGAACTTTCATCCATATACTCATCAAGCCATTTTTCTCCTATAGGAAGGTGAAGTCTTTGAACTAAAATGGTCAATTGCGAATGAAACGATTGGAGAGAAGACAGAACATTTTGAAGGAATTGAATTGACATGAAATTGGTAGTGAGAGAACATTGGTGAAGATCATCCAATCCTTTTGCTAGAAAATTATAGAATCCATTAGCAGAAGATGTAGAGCATGAATTAGGATCCATTAGATGTAGAAGAAAAGAGGAGAAGATTGTAGTAAATGAGATGGAGATTGATATGTATTTATATTGTTAGGGTTAAAGAAAAAAGAAAAGGAAAAAGCAAGAAATGAAATTAGCTTAAAAGCACAGGTTTCTATAGTGAAAAAGATTGTTGGGTGCAATCATGTATGTTTCCTATAGTGTGGAGGGGATGATTGGGAATCTCTTGTTAATTGTCATGGCCAGAAAATTGAGAGAGTATCAAAAAAATAGAAAATATTTGACAAATAAATCTAGCTTAATTTTATTTATTTATCTCAATTCTAATTTAAAATTTGTAATTAAAATTATTTTGACCAAAAAGTTATGTATTATTAATGTGACAAGCTATATTAGCTTAAAACATTTCGAATAGCATGTTTTATAAAATTTCATAGTGGCATGTTATGAAATGTTTAATCTAACTTGATTTGTCAAATCAGTATTTTAATACTTGATTCACGATTTTTAATTAAAAGTGATTTTAATTGTCATATTTTAAAAATTTAAAATATTTTTATAGGATGATCCGTAGAATATAAATTGATCAGTGTGGATAAATACAATCAACCCCATAAATCTTGAAAATCTCTCTTGAATTTTCTGCAGTTTTTTCTTACTTTAACTTCTGCAATTTCTAAAAGGAGGAAATTAAAGTATATTGAGGCATAATAATGTTATAAACAAAGTGAATAATTTTGTGTATAGCTCTTTATTCTATGATATGTTAGATTATGTTTCTTGGGCTGCAAAAGTTTGACTACTTTGACTAATATTATTCCTCTTTTCTTGTTCTAAATTCCTTCTCATTCTCCAATTTTGATTTGGTTCTCCTTTTGCCTTTTATTTATGTCTTTGAAGTTCATCTTCCAAGTTAGATTTTTTCCTTTTATTTATTTGAGCTTTAGATTTCCTGTGCTGATTTGTTTTCCAAAGTGTATTTCTTTAACCAAAAATGAGTGATGGGTTGTGCATAAATGAATAAATTTATGTTTACAATGTGGATTCTTTCACTTTATGACCTAACATTCTATTTTAGGAATTCAATTTAATCATATAAATGCTAAATTCCTACACTATTCTAGACAATATATATGATGGGTCACCTCCCAAATGGACAAAACCCTAAAATGCCTAAACTATTGTTCTCTCAACAGGTTATGTCTTTGATTGCTATAGTTATGAATTTATTTAGTAGCTACTAGCTAGTGAAGCGTACGTGTGCATTTTTAGTAATATACTAGATGCCCAACATGTATTTTTAGAGATAAAAATAACGCATACTTTTTATTAGTAAATTACCTGTAAGCATATATGGATTTTCTGCTATAATCAAATTAAAATAATCAAAAATTAAAATTTGATAAAAATTATTAACTGAAACAAAAATTGAAGTTTGTACCAATTAGTGAACTGAACCAATAAACTAAATTTCTCTTATATTATTAAGGAAACCAAACCGAATAACAATTTGGAGAAATTTTATTAAAAAAAATGATGTCCATTTAAAAATTTTGATTTTTTGGGTTGATCCAAAAATTTAAATTATTAATCGAATTGAAATTTAAAATTTCATATTTCATTAATCGGAACTGAACAAGTTATTTGAATAATCAAACCGAATAAACCATAAGTTTTTAGTAATATTGATATAAAAATAAGATCTAGATCAAACCTTAATTGAATCCCTTGTATAAAAGAAATTGAGAATTACCGTAATTATATGTAAAGTAATTCACAATTATGAGTTACTGTAATAATGTATGGTAATGTAATTCACAATTATGACAAATTCATATCCATTGCAAATTAAAATAAAATTGTCTAATTGTTGAGGTTTTAAGTTTAAATTTCCCCCCCTTGCTAGTTAATATTTTTGTTATCAATTTTAGACCATTAATTGGCTAATACATAATCATTGCTTGGTATTTATTTTATATTATCTATCTATAAATCTTTTTTGATTAATCTAGAAAATTTTAATAGCTATTGAAACTTGAATCCTAGTAAATACAAGTGTTATGTGTACAATTTTTGCTTCGAGAATACCTTATTCTTCAGGAATATTATATAAAAATCACTTAAATCATCAATTGAAAATAATTTGAGCAACTCAACTGATGGAAAATGTTATAAAACAGATATTCTATATTGGTGAATATTATATGAAATATCTTCTAAAAAATAAAAGAAAAATTCAAATTCAGCTGTTCACATGTTATATGTGCATTTTTTTCTCTCGTACTTTTCATGTCTTATCATGTTTTTTGAAAGTGAAATAATATTGCATTTTTAATAAATTTAAAACAGTGATTTTACAATATGTTATTTGAGGTGTATAAGTTATTTTTTATTGGCAGTTGGACATAATTTTATATATTATGGCATATTCTTTATGGCAGGGTGCAAGAAAATAAAATTTTAATAGTTAACCGAAAAATATTTGTTAACCAATTCGAAAAATCGAAATCGATTAACTAATTAATCGAATGTAATAAATTACTTAATGATTAATGATTTTAAAAATCGATATTAATGGGCTGTTAATTTTTTTACTCATTAATCGGTTAACCACTTTGTGCTCATTCCTAATGCAAATGTTTTATGTACATATTTTTTTTTTCGTATTTTTCATATTTTTTACATATTTTATCATGTTTTTTGAAAGTGGAATAATATTGCATTTTTAATGAATTTATGATAGTGATTTGACACTATGTTATTTGAGGTGTATAAGTTATTATTTATTATTTTATATATTATCGCATATTCTTTATGGTAAGGTGCAAGAAAATAAAATAAAATCAAACCTTAAGTATGGAAGCAGAAGAAGATTAAGGAAATCTTGACTAATTAACCAAAAGGAGTTTGAAGCCCAATAAAGAAGCACTAATTAGAATGTCAGTCAAACCAAATATGAATATTTATAAACCGTGTTTATTAATTTTATAAAGAAATGTTTATAATGTATCAAAATTCAAAAGCAAAAGCAAAGAAATTCGTCCATTAATTAATTAAGGATGATGAGTCCTGAATCCACAGATTATATTTTAATCCTTTATCTATAAATTTTGATTTAATTTGAAATGACAACACTCAATATCTTAATTACTCTTCATTTGACGGATTTTGAAGCTTTATATAAATATTATATATGTGGATTTGCATATCCATCGATTTATCTTATCATGGAATCAAATGCATTATTATTATTATTATTATTATTATTATTATTATTATTATTATTATTATTATTATTATTATTATTATTATTATTATTATTATTATTATTATTAATTCAAAGATTGAATAGAGGCATTAAGATCAAGTCTAACGGTATCGAGTCATTTCATATCATTAGTTAATTTTGAACTTTTTTAATAACATAATATTTAAAATTCATTAGCCAATAAAAAGAGATTATATTTTTTTCGAAACATCATTTAAAAATGCTTTATATTTAGAATTCGAATATCTGATTACACTTCGATAATTTTTATATTAAATCTAAATTACAGGTTCAATGTTTGTTTCGCTCAGAATCAAATTACTCGTCGGTTCGTATCATGTTAAAAAGCTATAATAATAATAAATTAGAAATTTGGATCTAGCTACTCATTCCTTTGTGATATAATATATAAAGATTGTATTATTTATCATCTCTCAAAACTCAAAAGTAATAAAAAATTTTAAAAACTCTGTCAAACTATGTACAGTTGTTCATATCATATAAACTAATTAATAACCTTTAATATGCATCTACGAATGGATAATGAGTTTATAATGCTAATTGATAATATCCATATTATTATAATTGAGCTCTGGATTTAATGAAGTCTAATTTAGGACTCAATGATACTAATTTCCGGTCTGATCAATTCTCGACTCATGCATATTTACATTTTTTGAACTAACTAACCATCTCAAGTCATATTTGCCAATTTAAACTGTGATAACAATTTTTTTGGGTATAATTACTATTATCCCGTTCGAGACGGATTGATCTATTATAGGGTAAAAATTTCTCAATATTAATTTTTAGGCAAAACACATTCTTAGGTACTTGAACTTTCACATTTTTCTATATTAAATCATTTTACAAAAAAAATTATACATTAGGTTATTTTACTTTTAATTTATTTCACATTAATTCCTTTTACTTTTAATTTATTTCACATTCAATTCTTATGCGACGGAGTTTATATGGCGGAGCTGATGAGCGTGAACAACATACTCCGCGCATAAGAACTTAATATCAAATAAATAAAAAGTAAGATGACCTAATGAAATTATTTTTTTTGTACAAGAACTCAATGCAGAAAAATCTAAAAGTTCAGGGACCAATTGATACGTTTTGCCTAATTTTTATCATTCATAAAATTTTACCTGAATAATAAGAATTTTAATTTTCTCAATAATATGTAAACTAATCTGTTAATCTACTGTCTTTATTATTGTTGAGTTTTCTCAATAATAATAATAATAGTGCGTAGATACATACATTATTTGAATTTTCTGTTATCGTCAACTATGAAAATCTTATCGTCATCTCTGATAACTTCAATGCAATCGATTTCTGAACCTTCTTCATCTGTCACCATTGCATTCTTTGCATCAAATCCAAATTTTTCACCTGCAAAATAAATAAATAAAAATTTCTATGTCAAATTAAATTTATTGACATGCATTATCAAATTATACCTGCAATGTTCTTGAGCTCCTCTATTGAATCTGGTAATCTGATCAATCTCCCAGCTTCCTTGCAACAACTCTCTTTCCTTACCAAAGGATGTCCTCTGTATATACCAACTCTTATAGAATTCTTTGCACTAAATTTTTGACATGAATTACAATGTTTTTCTTCATCTTGTTTCTTTAAAATCACTTGATCATCATTAGTATCAGGATCAGGCACTGTAATTCGGTGTCCAATTTCTCTCTTTTGCAGCATTTCATGCAATGTTGTTGGCGAAAAATTCGACCAGTTTGCTGCAGTAACATCTGCACCATTCATCACTAGCAAGTCTACAATGTCTACGTTGTTCTCTGCCATTGCTATTTGTATTGCTTGTCTCCCTTGTCGATCCTTTGAATCGACATTAAGTCCATGTTTCAATAGCTCTTTCATCATTGTAACGTCGTTTCGTTTCGCAGCAGTGCATAGAAGATCACCAGCTGTGTGCTGATCTGAAATGCTCATGAAGTGATAAAGAATTCTGAATACGGATTGGTGCTTTGATGATAGAGCTTCCCATAATGCAGTGTTGCCATTAACATCTGGGAAGATGAATTACATTAGTCAACAGCAGAAAATACAAACTATCAGGATTTAGTCTAATTGCCCACACTCTATTAATACCTCTTAAATGTATGTTGCATCCATGTCTTAGCAGTACTAATACACATTCTTCATGCCCCTTTGATGCTGCAATGTGCTGGCGGAACGGAATTTTTTTTCAATTGTTGATTAATTTACTCTGATTATGATAAGATTGGAGAGATAAATAGAAGCATACCAATGGAGTTTTTCCTTCAGAGTCACTAATATCAGGGTCTAATCTAGCCTTGAGAAGTTCTTCCAGAAAAGCAGCATTGCCTGTGCTGGCTGCAGTTAGTAAATTGATGGCCATGTTTGGATCACCATCTTCTTCTGCTCCCTCAACTAGAATACTTCAAATCTTCAGGTCCTTTAGCTTTTTGTGATGCTGCCGAACAAAACCAAATTAGCTCCAATTTAGAGAATGACATGCCTCCAAAATCCGTAGCAAGGTTACAAACAAACCTGAAGGAAGTTCTTAATAATAACAACATAATCTTGTTGGTTAGTCTGCATAGCTTGTATCAAAGACGTAGTTTTTAGCCTCAAGAGTTGAGAAAGTGTTCGCGTTCTGAAGGTGAAGCTCTGAGGCTTGCAGCAGAGCACACCAACTTCTCCGAACATGTCTCCACATTGTAGAGTCCCGATCACTCTCTCCCTTTCGAGGTCCGATTCGATGATCTCTACTTCTCCGGATACTACAATGTATACATCATCGGGGGATTCGTTTTGCATGATCACATCTTCTTTTGGCGGAATGTACTCCGCTTTCATCTCCGCTATCTATTTCATCAATAGAATAAACTCGAAAAATTTCCAAGACTAAGAAATTATCGATGGGAAGTATGAGATGAATTAATTACCAGGAGCAAGAGAACTTCCCTTGAAACACCATTGAAAAGGTAGACTTTGTCAACGGTTGGCAAGAATAAATGGTGGCATATGCTTTTGCAAATAGATTTAGGTAATTGTTCGATTAAATGATTCTGGTTCAAGCTCTCGGCCTTGAACCTCAAGCACATATAAGCCAAGATTTGGTCTTTTAGTCTTCGAGGCAATCGGTTCCTGCACACAAAACTTGATGCTGCCTCGATGCTATTCCTCTGCACCATATAAATATAGAAATTATCATACATTTTCTACTAAACCCTGTCAATTATTTTTAATAATTTTACGATAAATGAAAGAATTACTTGACAAATTCCTCAGCACCATATAAATAAATCAGGGTTAATTTCATTTATGGTTACAAAATTTATGTCTAAATTACGTAAAAGTAACGAAAAAATTTTTCATGACACAAAAATAATTGAAATTAACAATATTATACGTAAAAATAATTATGACTGATTTTCGATAAATATTAATGCTGAAAAGTACATGTAGTGCATACATTAATATATTTTTTCTGCCACGTCATCAAATGACGTATCAGTATTGCCACGTATCAATTTTTTTTTGAGGTGTTTAAGATACTGACATGACATGCTACGTGTGCGTTCCGACATTAGTTTTTACCGAAATTTAATCATGATTATTTTTACGTATAATGTTGATTAATTCAATAACTTTTGTATTACGAAAAATTATTTAGTTATTTTTGCATATGTTGGAATAAATTAAGCAAGCATAAGTGAAATTAGCCCAAATAAATGAAGAAATTATCATACATTTTCTACTACATCCCGTCAATTATTTTTAATAATTTTACGACAAATGAAAGAATTACTTACAAATTCCATGGTGCGACGGGTGCCTTCGACGACAAGATTAGTCATGTTGCCGATCAAATAAGCGGTGAGGCCGAGATTGAAGAGCATGTAGAAGATGATGAAGATCATCTCCACGGTGTTGACAGCATGAAGATCACCATAACCAACAGTGGTCATGGTGGTGATAGACCAGTACATAGCTGAAATATATCTAATCCAAAGACTTGTTTCTCTGAAATTAGGATTCACAGAACCAAGCCATGTTTTGCCTTGGTGTGGATATCTGTCTGCTAACAAGTAGTACGAGCAGCCAGCACAATGAACTAGGAACAGTGTTACCTGTACACACAATTCTAATTAGTATCAAATTTGGCCTTGTTTTTTAATTTTTAATTTTTTGTTTATTTTACCATCTCGTTTTTTAATTAGAACATTCTTTTTCAAGATAATTAATCTATTTGGATGAATTTTTATAGACATAAAAGTTACATTTACACCAATTAGATTTAAAAGTTAATTTTGATTCAAATTAGTTATCCCAAAAAAAAACTTTGAGGGCAAATTTATAATGATATAAATAGTTAAGGATCGATTATTTATTTATTTTCATAGAGAATTCTTTAGTTAAAAAAAAAACAATTATATAATAAGTATATAGTAAAAGTACCTGGAAATGCATGAGTGGTCCTTTCTAATTCATTTAATACCTTTATTATTGAATATTGACAACCTGAAGTGGGGGGTTATATAGCGACCGCTTTTTGTCGTTTTTATAAAGGTTGCTTTTTTTTTTTTTTTTTGGGAATAAGTAAGGAACAGTGCTAACTATTTATTTATTTATTTTTATTTTACATTGTCATTTTCAATAGATCTGATTTAGTGAGCGTGTATTTAGGGGTGTATGGTCAGTTTGATTCAATAAGCGAATCGAAATAATTAAAAATTGAATTTTTAAGATTTTAATCAATCGAATAGAATCAAATTTATAGAATAATAGAATTCAAATTGAATCAAAATTTTTGATTGATTTAGTTCGGTTAAAAAAAATTAAAAATTAAAAATATTTTTTAAAAAATAAAAAAATTATGTTTAAAAATTATACAAAATTATAAATCATAATATACTAAAGCAAAAATATCTAAATTGTATAAAATAAAAATCCAAATTTAAGATATAATCCCAAAATATATAATAAATAATGCAATAAAATTATTTAATAAATTTTTTCATTTAATTGATTTTTAATTTAATCGTCAAAATTCTAAATTATCACCTAAAAAATAGATATTAATAATTGATAAATGTACTAATATAATTTACAACTCAAAATAAGATAATTTACATGTACAAAAAAATTATTCAATTAAAAATTTAAAAAATTATATAATTATATAAAATTTTGGTTCAATTCAGTTTGATTTTTCTACTGTTTTTCTTCAAAAATCGAACCAAATAAAAAATCTGAATTTTTCTAAAATTTAAAGTCGAAAAACCGAACCTAATTAAAAAATCAATTGGTTTGATTCAATTTTTCGATTTGAACAGAAATTTGCTCACCTCTATGTGTATTTAAACTTTCTAATTATCAAGATGCGTGCAATATGATGGATTGGATGCACACGCATTATATATACACATACTGAATTATTACTATATTTTTTTAAAAAATTTCAACTAAAAAAGAAAAATAGGGATGGAAAATCATTAAAAAAAAGAATCATTTGTCAAAATAATCAATTGATAAAGCGATAAGTTGAAAAATTCACTCACGCTGAGTAGCCTAGCACATCGGACCCAGAAGTAGCTAAATCTGATATCTTTCTCCAGTCTAATCAAAATAAATAAAATGATTAAAATTAACATATATAATTAAAATTAATTTTTTATATAATTACTGGTATTACATAATTCAAACTAAATTGATTCATTACAAGAATATATATTTTTTTATATTTATTTTTATCATTCTCAAAATTTAAATTGAAGTTTTTACGTAATAACGAATAAGTGTCAAACCAGTTGAATCCGATCATTAAGATTATCGTTCGAGTCTTAAAAAAAATAAAAATAGATAGTATAATATACCTAGTGAAGAGCTGCTTAACTCTTCGTATACGCCAAAATCTGAGGATACCCACAAGGGAATAAGAGAGACCCATTTTTCTTTGGCCGGTGAATAAGTAGCCCAACAACTCAAATGGGATAGTGGATGCCACATCCATTAAGAACCATGTTGATAAATACCTACATTTATTCCACAATAATAATAATAATAATAATAATAATAATAATAATAATAATAATATGACATATGAAATGAATACTTTAAAAAAATCTTAAAAAAATAAATGAAGATTCAAACAAAAAAGAGAAAGCAAATAGTCTGAATCGGACAAGAGCAACAACTTTTCCAAGGACATGTCACCAAAATAATAATAATCATCATCATCAACTTTACAAATAAACTTTATTAAATTACAATGATAGAAACAATGGCAATTCAAACTTTTTATCTTCATAAAGTTCATACGAGATAAGATCAGTACCAGAATATTTCTGCTTAAGAATTATTAACGAGAATAATACCCTTTAGCAACGGATAGTGTTGTAGCTATCCCTAAAAATTAAAATTCCGTCGTTTAATTCTTTTTTTTTCCTTTTATTTCAGAATATGAGCATTGCTACAGTACACACGTGCAACGGATTGCACACATTAACACTATAAGGTCGGCATAAAATAAATTTTTATTTTTGTTTTTTATTCAATCAGAAGATATATGCATGCAAACTGTAGGATATTTTCTTAATATATATATATATATATATATATATATATATATATATATATATATACCTGGTAGCGATCTGTTTTCTGTTGCAAACCAGTAATTGAGTTCTTGAATCAATGTAAGCCACAAAGAATGTCAAGACAATATCAATTGCGAAACATAAATCAACAATGTTGTCTGCTATGTATAGTCTTTTGTTTGGCGACGAATTCAGAAATGCTACTTCAAATGGATAAACCCATGCTGAATATGCTACCAATACCACCATAAATGTCTCCCAAAACCTGCACTCAATTTTTATTTTTAATTATTAATCCTAATATATCGCTAGATATAAATAAAAATCATGGCTATATGTATGATTTTTATATCATTTAATCATTTATTAAATAGTTCGTGGTTGGATGTAATTTTGTGTGCACTATTGTGGACCGTTGGATTAAAAATAAAATAATATTAAATTTCGATTCGATAGTGTATGATTACTTCAATTGAGTATATCTATGCGACGAATTGATACTCATTTAAAATTATATAAAAAATACTTTTGATTTTTATTAATTGTAAAGTGGTTCAAAAAAATTTGCATTTTTGCATTTATTATTCTACAAATTTTATTCACTATTGGCCATAAATTAAAGTAAATTAATCAAACTAATCATTAGTCAAATAAAAGAAAAGAAGAATATATATTCGAATAAGAAAAACATGAGAAAAATCCAGAAATTATTGGGTCGCTATACTTGTCGTATATACTACTATTAGCGGTCCTAAGTGGCATAATTTGAAAGTTGACTGATTTCCAAAATGTGGCTGAAAATTCTGCCAAATAAAGTATAGCTCCCGATTCTATTATTATTATTTTTCGTCCTTTTATTTATTTTTGAATTAAAAATTAAAATAAAAAACAACTTGCAAAATGTTTGATCAAGTACTTGTATTGTAATTGGATTAATTTGTGGTTAGGCATTTGCCTAATTATAGTTCAGATTCTTGGTCACCACAATATTTTTCCTAATTAAATCTAAATGTATGGACCGTCTTAGGATGAAATGTAAGGAATTTTGTTTTGTATATTTCTATTCATATAAATACAAGAAATTGGCAGAAAATGAAATTCCTATACATACAGGAACTAAGCAAGTAAAATAATAACTTTATAAACTTTATTAATAAAAAAATATTAACTTTATAAATTAAAACAATAATAAAACAAGAATAGGCATATAAGTCAAGTATCAACTACTAAATGCAATCAGTATTGCTACAGTATATGGTTGAATTAGAAAATAAATTTTTATTTTTTAATTTAACGGTTTATAATGTATAGTTCACTACGATACAGTAATATTACATAAATCATTATGTATAACCTCAAAATTTAGCTTAAAAGGAATTTTAGTATTTGTAATTTCACACATTTTTTAATTAGAAATTTTAATTAACTTTAGAGATAGATCAAAGATAAATTTCTTATAACCAAACTAAAAAAAATTAGAAAACCAAAAATATAGTATAATTACCTGTATCTTGAATCCATAGGATAAATGATCCATCCTTTAGACTCTATAGAATTCTGATTATAGCTTGAAGCACCCAAAGGAGGAAGAATAATCTTGGACAAGTTTGAAAGAGAAAGAGAAGTATCATCTTCACCAATATCTTCCGTGTCTCCATGGCTGCTTTTCAAGCTTCTTTGCATGGTAGATGAGAGCAGTTGAAGATGGCTTGGAGGCAAACTCATGATCTCTATTAGTTAGATTGAATGAGTTCTAAAATTAAGATGATGAGAGAATAATGGGGGACTAGAGAAGTTTGGAATGAAATTGAATTGATTGATGCTTTTATGATAAGAAGTTGAGTAGAAATGGTGGGGTGTCCAAATATATTTTTGGCATTATGGGAGTGTGAGTGAGGACCATATATTATGCCATTATGGTTCCCCTTCTCTATCTATTTCCTATATATTGTATAGTATAGGAATTTTTCTTTGTTTAATGAGGCTTAATTATATATCAATTTGTTGGTGAATTTCCTTTTTTCGAAAAAAACTTTATTTAGATCAAATCTACAAATAAATTGGCCTAATACCTAAAATACCTTCTGAACTTATATTTATTTTCATAATTGATACTTAAATTTTTATCTTATTTAAATTACCACTTTAATTTCAAATATCATTATTAATTATCGCTTAAATTTCAAATAACGATGATAATTCACCACTTAAACATATAAAAATATTAAACAATATCCGTTATTATATGTTAATATTAGTTAAAATTGAGGCAGTAAATTATTATCATTATTTAAATTTAAATAGTGATCGAAGATAATATTTGAAATTCAGCTGATAATCTAAACACGATAAAAGCTAAGGTATCAATTATGAAAATAAATACAAATTTAGTGAATATTTTAAGTATTTAGCCAAATAAATTCATGCATTAAATCAATAATATTATGCTATATTGAATAAAGAAGTTTAAAAAGCAGCAAGTAAGTGATTATTAATTATATATTGCAATTTACTATTAATTTGCAAAACTCAAGTCTAAATAAGAAATGTCGGTAAGAAAAATAATTAGTTGGACCCCATAGACGCACACATGTAGAACTAAAGGTTGCCTCCTTATTTTTTTCAAAATTAACATTTTTCCCCTTAATTTTTATAAATTTTATATTTAGCCTTTTAATTTTTAATATTTACTATTTAATTTTAGTTTCAACTAAATTTATCCATTTAATATTAATTTCAATTAAATTTTTCTTTGTTAGTATAAAATCTTGGATCCAACCCTAATTGAATCGGATTCATAAAAAAATAGTGAACTAAATAAATAGTAAAGTTTTTTTTTTTGTATATAAGAAAATGTGATTAGTTTGATTTATGAATTTTTATATAAATTTGATATAAATAAAAAATTTTCAAATGGCTATAATTGCTTGACAATCATATTTTAAACCACTTTTATTTAAATAGTAACACACCATTAATTTTGTGTACAAATCTCCTCATACAAAAAATATTGGCAAAATTTTTGCTTATATATAGTTCCAATAATATTATTTGGTGATGTTACAACCACTTATAACTATAATTAATTTGTCATATACTTGAGTACACCTATTGTTTTCCTTCTGCCAGAGAAAACTAATTAATGTGATTTCATTGTCATAACTTATGCATCACTAGTGATAGAATGGTATATAAAAAATTAATTTTAATAATTTATTTATATGTATTTTATTATTGATTTATTATTTATATAAAAAATTAATGTAAGCAATTTTCTCATAGTTTAATTCGCTGCTTGTGGTATTATTAACTAAATATACGAGTTTATTAATGATTTTTTAATATAATGATACTCGAGTTTTTTGGTATTTTCTTATTGCGAATTTAAGGGTTTGGTATTATCTTTTAACTTATTTCGAATTATAAAGCTACAATAAAAATAATTAGAAAATTGGAGTGGGATGTAATGTTTCTGTCAGAGTGAGACTCACCATCTTTTATATTGATCTTTCTTCGAAATTACTAAATAAAAAATTTAATTATTTTTTCAAAGAAAGAATAAATATTATTACAGAAAAAAACGTATTAAAATTACATGAAATAAAGTTAAATTGAGTTACAAAATTAACGAAGACATAATAATTAAACGCGATTTTCCTTTAATTAATATGTGTATTTATTAGCTTCACAAAAAATATAATAAAATGTAATGTTTGAGTATAACAGAAAAATTGTACATTAAAGTAAAAAAATATATGGCTTTGTGATAAAAAGAATAATTAATTTATTATTATTTATTTTGTTACAATATTTCTTGTAAAGTTTATAAATTCAAGAAGAGATTTTGTTTTGCTTTGTGAGGGTTGTTCGTAGAGTAGACTGGTTTTCTTGAGAGAGATAGTGGAAATGTATACTGTAGAGTTGCTTCAATAATTCATTAAACTCTGCGTTTCAATAATTCATTAAAAAATCGAACCAAACTTTTTGGGAGGAGAAATTTGAACTAATAAATTATATTTATGTGGTTTGATTGGTTTAATTATATCGGTTTTAAATTTTTGAGAGTTATAATTCATTTGGTGATAACAAAACTAATTTAATTTTATATAAAACTCTATGATATTTAAAATTATAATTATACGTAAATTTTTAATTCTATAAATATTTAAATCAATTATTTACTTAAATACAATTTTTATTCTTTTTATCCTATTTTTATGATAAAATAACGTGTTTGAAGAATTTTTAAATTGTTAGTGGTTAATTATTATATAATGCGTGTTTGAAGAATTTTTAAATATTTTATTTATCATAATTTTTATTTTATATTCGTAAACAACGATATTTTATTTAATATTTGAATTTTAATCTAATTTTTATAATGTAAATTGAAAGAATTTTTTTTAATTTAAAAAATAAGTTCATATTATTCAGATTATTCGGACAGATCTGAATTTTTGCGGATTGTTCAGGTAAGAATTTGAACTATTTATAAGGTCAGGTAGGGTTGAAATTTAAAGGAAAATTTGGGTTGCAGATTATTCGGATTAGGTTTGAATTGATCCGAATCCGTCCGATGAACACTCCTAACAATAATAACAAAAATTCATTTTCCTGCATAAAAAAAAAATTAATTAGCAACCATGCTCATGTTGGGCCCTTAAATTCAATTTAGCCTTGTATAGTACCAAATCAAGCATAAGCTAAAATAGCATTTCTTTGGGGATGGCTCATCATAATTTTTGAGAAAGGATGTGGATTGGATGCAAAAATCTTCTGGGCTTGGACCTTTATAGCATCATGCAATGTCTCTCAAATTATATCATACATACATACCCTATCCCTCTCAAGATAACTGTTTTTAAAATTTCCAAAGCCATTTCAGGAAATTTAATAAATGCGAGTCAGCATCAGGCTTTTCTTATTGCCAATGAATATTATACAACAAAATCTCTCAATTCCTATTTAATTAAAGCTACAGCCTACAATGGTTATCTACCTGCAGAATAACTCAGGCCTCAAAAATCTCAACCGTCTGCCCCCTCTCTTGCTGGCAGCTATAAATCAAGTCCTATAGGTTTCAAATGACTAGTACATGACCTACTGCATTTGATAACTGAATTTATACCGAGTAATAATTCAATAACGCAGCCAAAATTTCTTGTTACAGCTTTACGGGTCAGCTGCATCTGATACGCTTATCCTCAAAGAAAGATCATTCAGTTCAGATGAACATAAGCTATAAAAATTCACAGTTCAGCCATGGACTCCACATCTTCCTTTGAGGAGCTGTCAGTTGCAGACTTCTGCGTGTCAGTGGGAGATGTGATGGGTTCTCGAGGATCCACTTCATCCCCTAATATTTTTGCAGTAAAATGTCGTGCCTCGGAATCCAGATCCACCCATTCAGAAACTATTCTTTTTGCACCCTAGCAGACGTGAAGATGAAAAAGATGAGCAATTTAAGTAAAAAAATTATGAACATGATGGACGCTGATCGTATTGGATAGGCATTGTAGAGGGATCAATATCAAGGAATTTATGCAGCCACCTGAAGCTTAGGCTCCTTTGTCATGGGATTATTGCAAAGATCGATAGTCTTTGCCTTGGATTTTGTTGCATTTCCGCACCACGATTCACACCATAGCCACTCTTTTGGAAGTGAAAAGATGGGTACTGTATGCTGTGCATAGTTCGGAAGATCCTGAAACAGAAACAATATCTCAAATTGGTACTACTACCAATACACAGAATCATTATACCACAGGAGGTGTGTCCTGTATAGAATTTGAGGTAATGTGAATTTATATTGGTGGTGCAAATCAACCAAAGAGAATTGACAATATAATTCTTTACCACATTGAACATTGGACCATTTGACAACCAAAAGCTTAAGCTTGTCAGGGGAGAAGATGTCCATATATAGTATAAATTTATCACAGAACTTTAAATCTAACCCATAGACAATACAAGCCACAAGCAACTGGCAGAGAAAAATGAACATAAAACAATCTAGCACTGAATTATTAAAAGAGAAGAAAAAGAAATTTTTCTATTTCCTACATAATTCAAGACAATTTGGAGGCCTAGGCGAAAAAAGAAAGATGTGGGGCAAAATCAGTCCCTAAACAGTCAAATGCCAGAGCATATCCAATTAAATGTGGCACACGGAAAATATCACTTATTTCACTACCCTATTTACTGAATATCTCCATTAATGCATGCTAACATACTGTTTTAGGACCAAAAAATTTTATATGTTTGAATATTACCATGAAAGCATGCTAACATACTCTTTTAGGACTGAAACTAAACAATACGACAATGAAGCAGATAAATCTAACAAGTCAATGGATGCTGAGAAGTAAAGGTGCATTATATATAAGTGTGTGTATCAAGGCTGACATCTTACCTGATCCAAATTGGATAGACTATTTGGATCCTTGCTGAGCGTTTCATAAAAAACTCTTAGGTTATCTCCAGCTGCAGTTTCCCGGAATTTTACCAAATCAACAACATACAAAGCACTGCACCAATTCATGCAGATGTCAAGCTCTTCACTGGGAAGACAATATTCAAAAGAAAGAACATGCTCGTGGAACAAATAATACATGCATGAAGTGATTGCATACCTTATATGGTAAGGTTTTCCCTGCAGATGTTCTCTCCAGAAACCCTGTCAAAGCAAACAGGTAAAATAATTAAGCAACTAGGGATGTGATGGTGGACATAACCGAAAATCGAGCAGCCCTAAGCCACACGCTTTTGACCAGCAAGATTTGAGCATGATTGCTATAATTATGTGTGTTGTGTGTAATTATGTAATTGCTGTATTCAGACTATGCATTATCATACACTAGCTGTAGTTTCTTATTTGGGCCACAGGTTGTGTATAAATACTACGTATTTCTTCCTCTAGAGACAAGTGATAAGTAATAGAATTACTCTTCTCTGAAATTCTTCACAGGCTAATACTAAGGAATACAAATTACAAAATAAAATCTTTAAATAAATAATAAGAATTTACTTGTCTCCAAAACCGATAGCCATCCATGTCCTTGTTGTTGTCACAGAATGGTGTATATGCAAGAGGTCTTCCTTTTATATCCATGTCATACAGCTCTCCCATGTCAGCTCGAACAACCTGATCTGCATCAACAAATATAACCTGTGCATGGAATATCAAACAAATGTGAAGTCAGCAAATAAAAAAGAATTGATATAAAAGTAAAGAAGATGTCAATACCTTTTCCAAAGAAAGAGGAAAGATAACATCAAGGAATAAAATTTTGTAGGCCCAAATAATTCGCTGTTTTTCTTTCTGTTTGTGCAACCAAGAAGGCCATTTATAGGTGATTAGTTCATATTCGAAACCATATTCTTGCGCCATATGAGGAATAACATCCTGCATGTTATATCAGCAAACAAATATGCACAGCAAGTTAGACAATCTAATTGAATCGAGGATATAAATGACCCAGGCAGATGAGACAGAAATGACCTTAAATTGAGGAGAGAGATAGTTCTTTATAAACCAAAATTTCATTGGACGATGGGTGTTCTTCAAGACACTTAGTATCATGATTTTAAGGAATCGCTCATATCTGCCAAGGTCCAAAATACATAACAATCAGTAAAATGAATTAGACAAGTGTGTGAATACACGAGAGTCAGATGCACCCATGGCAAATAAATTTGGTAAGTATGTAAATATGCGCATCCATGAGTGGGATACAGAGGATGGGTCAGCACGCTACTACAAATTTCAGTTAATAAGTTCTTTATGTTGGAATGGGTCAATAAATAACATGGAACTTTGTTTGAAAATTCTAATACATAAATGACAGAGAAACTGTATAATAACAACAAAACCATGATGCCATGCAACCTCTGCAACAAGAAACACAAAAGAATTAGCACATATTTTTATCCATAAGTCTAAAGTTTCAAATATCCAATGGTAAATTTGCCACTGTCTGTCATTTAGTGCCTGCTCAAAAATTTGATCACATGCAACACACATATGCATCTAAAAACAGGCAACTATCATTTTTAAATGGCCAACCAAATACATTTATACCAAATATGAGAGGACCATTTCTTAAAATGGCCAGCGATGTGAAAGAACTCATTTTTTCAAGAGGAGGTAAGCACCACAACTAAGAACCATAATCACTGTTGAACTATTTGAATTCATGATTGTGACATCAAGGATAAACAATAGTAGAGCATTTCTTAGCTTTTCAGTCTTCCAATTTCAAATTCAGTTATCTTGAGAATAAAAGGTCAAAAGTGTCATACACTACCATCTCTATTTTTCCATATTACTTAAAGTGGAAGTAAAATGGAGAAAAATGAAAATTAAGACCCAGTTATTTTCTGATTTACATCTTAGATGAGAATGCAAAGTGGGATTAAGACATTCATCTCTAATTTTCAACATCTCCTGCTTATGATTACTTATCTCTTTTCACCATCAGTCGAAGGGGGGATCAAAACTAACTAAGACATTCACAACTTCACATCTGTTGTAATGACACGCATATAGAAGCGGCAACTCCAACTGCCATTATATGCATTCACATTAAGTATAAAACATAGAATGTAAACTAAAAGAAAGTATTTTAAATGATAATACGGTCTTCCTCTGAAACATTCGGTACTCAGTCAAGCTTATAAGGGATTACAAGATTCAGAGTAGGTAATGTAAAGGAATTCTAGGAATTGAAGATTTTTCGAGAGAGGTAATTTATACAAGAAAACATAAGCAAATAAAAAGAGAAACTAAAACTAATATTACCCTTGTTGAGTCTCAGCAAAAAATGGTTATTATGGGTGGTGATACAAAGACATATAACATGTAAATTAGGAAACCCTGACCCAGAATTGTGAATATTGAATCAGTAGGAAGAAATTTTGTTTGAAAGCCGATTTGTTTGGGCCAGTTTAAGAACCCCGATGAGACTCCTTTAAAGTTCAGATTCAAAGTTTAAGTGCTTGATTTTTCATTCAAAAGTATAATCTACAGATTCTGATTTTAAGAAGTTCACTACTTGGCCACTCCAGTAGCGCCTCAAATGAGTTAGCTTATTTTGATTTTCTCTTTTAACTCAAAATACAAATTATAAAATTAGAATGAAGAATAATTCAGATAAAGGGGATGCATGCTTACAGATGTCCAGAAGCAATGGAAAAAATGTTAATTGGCTTCCCTTGAAGGCCACCGTTCCCATGCTCCTGCAGAGGAAATGTTAAAGTAAGCAGTGTCTTAAAAGCAAAGCAGACAAAACAAGTGCTTAAGCATTTGTTCCCAAAACCAGCAAAGGATGTGACAGTAAATTTTCCAATAACTCAAATCAGAATATAAGAGCTTGTTCTAATAACCAAAGACAAATGTTTCATAACAAAAAACTCAAATATCCAAGATATTCCACAGACAGATATGTGCATTCCAAGCTCCTAAGGGAAAAACATAACACTCTTAAGGATAGTAGACAGATTAATTGCATGACATCTGTTGTCCAATTCCATTAAATAATTCATCACAAGTTCTCTGTGGTTCAAATAAGAATGTGAGAGCTAGTTTGATTAAAGATGACCGATGCCAATAGCATATACAAAAGCCCAAGAGAATTTGAGAGCTAGTTTAATAAGAAACTGCCTGTACACAATTGGAAGAGAAAAATATAATAGAAAATCTATCAGAATAAATAAAATATAACTCACAGCTAATGTTTTCTTGTCCTGTCCACTACCACCAATAAAACCCGACGCCCATTTCAGAAGGTTGGAGTTCCAGCCATTATCAGTTCCCTGTATAAATAAAGACAAAGATGATTCATAGATCCACAAATCTTAACCTAAATTTCTGGCTAAGGCTGTCACTATGTACCAACTTTATTAGCCAATAATGTAGGAACTCACTTTCTTTTTCCCATGTAAATGGTTACTATTGTCACTAGAAATCAGCAATTTCTCATGTTCCATTCCTTTCCTCTTAGCCACTTCCAAATGAACTACTTTACCCCGCAAGTCATTTATAGTGATACGTTTTGACAAAAGCTTGACAGGACTTCCAGCATCATCCTTCTTCAGAACATATAGCTCAGAGCTTCGTCCCGGAGCAAGTTGAAGATACCATACCCCAGGAGAGACTTTCATTTGCCAATAACCCAGGTTGGCCATGACAATAGTGTCAACTAAATGGGGAGTACTCTTAGTTCCAAGAATCAGCTGAAGACCGCGGGGATGATCTTGATCTTTCTCAGAACAATGGCCTGTGATAAAAAGGTATTTTACACTGTAACTTGTTTGAACTAAGGAACATATATGTAGTATCTCTGTTAATTTTCCAAAAAGTACATGAGAACGTGAAAATAAAATCATATTGAAGAAACCACAACTCACCAGTAAGGACAAGAGCTTCAAGTTCAAAAACTGCTTGCAATATCCTTGTGTCTCCCAAGTTTTCAAGCAAAATGTTATCCAAGTCGTGGCTGAAACATTTGGCAAGAGAATAATAATAATAATGATAAAAAATTAATTCAGTATCAATGGTGAAAATTAACTATAAAAAGTATTCACAATGCAATTGATGAGGGAAGGAACATACACAGCAATAACAGGCTCAACAAGCCATGGCTCAGGAACATCAAGGTTCATAGTAAGAGTTTTTGAAAGTGGCATATTTGCAAAAAAGGCTTTAGGACCAGATACTGTGTTATCAGTACTACTGAAATCATCCTGAAAAGTCACAGCATAACTAAAACATCAACCCAAAAGCAGTTATTTTTAAATTTAAGAAACCAATGCTTTGTGAATTAGATGGTATACCATGGTTGGTACTACATATCTGTAGAAATTCTTCGGAGGAAGAACAACAAGAGAACTCTGCCACAAAATTGAAAACTTGTTAGTTCTTCAACAGAGAAGGAAAAAAAGAAAAGAAAAGAAAGAATAAAAAACAACAACAGTAAGAATCCACATAACAAACTTATTCATAGCACATGCCAATGAAGAATGCACAACTGAATATGCCTAAGTAATGCAAGAGGGTGTTCAGGTAATAGCCTAGAAACAAGATATTCATCTGAGTCATAATTTTCAAAATTATATACATAAGAATATATAATACATAATTCATCACAAATTCGATCACTTGCACAATCCAAAGCAGTCTTAAAAATTTAGAAATGATGACTGGAATTTCAGTGAGTAATTCTAGATAATCCAAATAAAAGTGGAAAAATCAAATAATAAGAGTCATCAGATTGTGTTAGTTTAACAAAGATATGGTCCTAATAATAATAATAATAATAATAAAAAAGCACATAAGGACATTTAGTTTAGGCAAGTCATCACAGAGCAGCAAAAGTGAATGTTATTCACCCCATGAAGCAGTAGCTAATCGAATCTTATTCAATAGAGATTCGTTGCATTTCCGAAGTTCAAAGAACTGAATCCAAGACTGATTTTCTTTCCTTAATAATTGCACAAGAATCCCAATCACTCTAATAGCATTAAATGGAGATAGCCTAATCCTTTGGAGGGTGAAATAAAAGATGACTGACAGAGGAGAGGCACAGACAAATGGAAACTAGGATACAGCAAATTTTGACTCACCATAGGGTTTAACACAATTCTCACGCTTGGTTGAATGTATTGCCTTAGAACTCTAAGCAAAGAAGCCACCTTCTGACCAATTGGACTTAAAGGATCAACTACAGCATCAATGTGAATGCTAGCACTCTCATTTTCTATAATAACAGCACTGCAACCAAAAATGAACAAAATAAAATAGTGATGAAATCTGAGAGCTATAAAGTGTTGAAAATCAGAATGGACAGATGCTAAAATCAGTAAAAACTCCAAAGTGGATAAATTATTAAGAGCAACATGCATGAAATAAACAGAAAGCTGCATCCTGAGGGTATTCAGGAAGAAAAGGTAATTAATCATTTGTTTACAGTTTATATGATTGTCATCCTCACTACATTCTGATATATGCATAACAGATTTTCACCAAAGAAATTCCTTCGTAATTAGTAAATAGGACAAATGGTATGCACGCAAGTAACTAGCTGCATGATAAATATGGTACAATTATCTTCTCTCAAAATCACAACTACAGCATTGGAGAAATAGATGTCAATGGAATGCTTTTGAAGAATGTACCGAAAAGAATAAAAACTAGAAAGTTAATAAAGCTAGAAAAAGATATGGAGTATAGACTGTCAACTACAACTGAATACAAAGCTGATGATGAAAAAATCATACATAAAAGGGTTCCCCCCCATTTTTTACACCATAAACTATAAATGTTGACATGATATGTACATGTTAATATTTTTTTATCACCACAACATGAAAGATGCCATATACAAGTCTTTGTCAGAACCCAATGCTGTCTCAATTGTTGATACCTAAAGAAAGTTAATTAACATTATTCTGGTATACCTCCAAAAAAAAAAAAAAAGAAATAGGAAACAAAATCACCAACATGATAGAATTCAAACTCTTACCTATGTTCTGCACTCAAAATCTCAAAACGAGCACTTTCAGAACTTCTTTCCCACAATGCCATTGCAGATGACACAAACATAATGATGTCACTAACAAAGTTGCTGCATGTCACAGTGATAAATTAGCATAAACTTTCCATTTCACATCAGAAACTAAGATGTGGAAAAACTATAAAAATGTCAAGAAAATAAAAGACATCAACAGAACTTCCATACAAACGAACAAGTTAATCTTGTCTAATGTAAAAAGACTCGGCATCTAACAATGAAAAACGCCCAAAAAAGAGAGGAAAGGGGGATGAATTCAAGATTTAGCAATCATTTATTGAAATGATGATAAAGGGAATTAATCAAAAGCATCAACTTATTGTTATTTTTCTGGGTTATCTGGTCACTGGGTGAGGAACCAGTAACTCGTCCAAGAGATCTCCAAACCGTAGGCTCATAGGATAGAGAGAGCTTTAAACTCCTCAGATTAGTTAGGTAGAGAGAGTGTCTTAAACTTCTATAATTCAAAAGATAATTCTGCTTAGTTTTATTTCATCAATTTGTTCTCTTCACAGAGAATATTTATTGAAGGCATTCTCTTAGAATAGGAAAGCTATCAAATAATCCTAAAATAATTTCTTCTAATTAGGAACACTGCTAATATTAGGATTTATAAATATTCCTAAAGATATTTTCTAATTAAGAATACTGATATTACTAGGAACTCTACTAAAAATACACTTTTTAACAAATACTACCAACAGAAACACTAATTCAGAACACCAGGACCACTGCTGTTGGAACCCTTAACATGTATATGACTCACAGTGCAACTGTAACATTGTCCAATCCACTTCTTTAATTTCTCCATTTTCCAGTACAGCAGAAAGAAAGTATTTTTAACCTTCCAATTGTTTTAACTAAGGATGCCAGAGTTGCTGGGATAAGAGCATAAAGAAAGAATAAGGGCAAACTGGAATACAAATGGATCAATTTACTCTATAAAACATTAACCTAATTATCTAAATGGTAGCAACTGAGAAGACTAAGCAAGATACATTAGGCAGTTGAAGAAAAAAGAAGTGGAACTGTCATTATATATAACACTCAAGAAAAGCATTTTTGTCCTTCAATATACTATCTGAACCTTTCTTGTTGAGATAGGGTCCTTGTACAGTAGGTTTCAAATAATGTTTGGTGCAATGATGCCTGTTCCATCCATGTTTCTATCAAAATTCTTGAGGACCGACAAGGAAATAGACAAAGTTTTCCATAAAGAACCTCTATTGATCTAATTTGGGGTATGCTAGGAACCAATATCAGGTAGGACACCTATAGAGGTAAGAAACCGTGGGGAAGTAGTTAATACCATAAACCATAAATTCATTGACAGTCCCATTAAATTAAATATTCCCAACCTGGATTGCGTGAAGTATAGTATCATTCATGAATTACAAACTGAGATTAACTAGTAATTCTGTTTTATGATTTGGTAACCCCAGATATGCACCAAATCCCTGGCTCACCCAATTCCGTATCGCATTCCGAAGATCCTTGATATAATGGTTAGGGTAACAAATGAACAAGCATCATCTCTAGCACTTTTTGATTATAGTTCCAAGGCAATTTACTTCCCTAACCATCAAATAAGTAATTAGATACTTTTCACCATATCTACTTCTTGGATGCAGTTCGGTAAAAACTAAAGGGAAAAAGGAGTTCAGGGCCCTGGTATTGAAGGGAGACAAAGCACTGACCAAAAAGAAACCAACATACCTTGTTTGTAAGTCAGGATCTATATCATGCCACTGCGCTTCTTCAATAATTTCTACTATATGCTTTATCCGTTGCTTGAATTCCACCGATTCCAGAAGATCTAGATCATGGCTCAAAAAGATCTCTTCACCTTTCAGAACAGTCATCTATCCAACATCAAGTCATGATATTAAACATAAGTAACAGACAAATATTGAATTTAGATATACAATAGCACAAGCAGCAATGAAGTTTAAAGATACAATAGTGCACTGAGTGATGGAAAATTAATCCCATCTAATGTGCTTATTATTTTACACAGAAAAGTTAAGACTGACCCTTCCATTGGTTATGACTGCATTAACACCAGCCTCCAGCCCAAGTTGCCTGTATAGAAATTGTGCAACCTGTATATCACATTGCAAACAGTTGGTGACAAATTGTCATGGATACTCACAAATGCAAATTGCCAGCATCTAACCAGTCAATCAGTTCACCATAAATGTTAGATAAAATAACTTGAAACCCTCCAACAAGAAATTAATAAATGAATATCTAAAATAGAATGGTATCGAAAGAAGAGAGAACTATATTTTATTGTTATGAAAGATACAAGATAAATGGGAAAAGGGGCCCCATCTAGCAATCAAATGCAAACATGATCAGTCCAATGCATACATACTGAGTGTACCTTATCCAAATGTTCTTTCATCATTTCACTGGAAAATTCAGGAAGAGCAGATTTATATGCCTTCAATGATAAATCATTTGCTTCAGCCAGCTCATACACCTTGTTTATAAATGCTTGACTGCTTTCAACTGCTGCAGAAGATGAAAGGAAGTAATTTTGCTCATAGAATGAGCACAGATTCTCCAAAAAGTTCAGCACTTTTTTCTTGTGACTGCAAGACACCATAAAAGCAAGCAACCACCAAATGGTTGAGATCAAGCATATACTTGATTCATGCAATCAAAAAAAGGGGTTTCTACAGAAACAAGATCAACTTCACAGCATTTAACAAACCTATAAGATGACATGGTAATCTCAAAAACCTTCATTAACATGAGACTAGGTAAATCAGCATCTTGATTGGAATTGATTAGCACTCCCATGCGACCAAGTTTAGACCCTTGTAACTGCATCATAATGCAATATAACAAAAACATCAGATGCTAATACCGCAAGTACATCAATGGCAGTGACAACAGCTGCCAACAGAAATATAGCAGTGGCAATAATCTGAAAAAATTAAAAAATTTAGGATCTCAATTAAGTAGAATGACCAGATAATGAATGCCTTCATGAAGCAACTTGGTCCCTCTCATTGATGTGATGTCAACAACAAGAAGTTGAGTCACAGGCTTCAAATCATCTATAGCTGCACAGTTGGATGTGAGGAAACAGGTAATATCAAACTAGTTAAGAGAAGATTCTGATCATTATATCATGTTCTCAGAATAATTCTACTTACTTTCGGGAGAATGCAAGTAGCTAATATCCTGAATTGCAGATTCCCCTTCAAGAACAGACGAACTCAAGGAAATAAACTTTGGTTTGCTTTTGCCTGCAATTATCTGCTTGTAAAGAGCAGGAAAAAAATATTGATAAAGCATGCATGTATACATTCATTGACAACCATCCAGAAAAGGCAATTGATCAATATAAACTCTGGAATAAGTTACCTGAGGATTATAACGGCTAATACTGCTTTCTGACAGAAATTTGTCCAATATATCAGTACTAGAATCTATGTGTCCATAGTAAACTTGTTCTTGTATTCTGGGGAGCTCATCATTCATGGCATTCATAAGAGCCTCCTGAGAGTACAATAAAATTTCTCACTAAGTAGGGGTAAAAAGTGTTTCCCACACGAGATCACACAAATCAGCGCTACAATGACGTTTGTTTCTAGTGGATAAAAGAGACGAAGAGGCACAAATCACAATTGACAAAAATAATACAGCTAACAACATATCCTTGTGTCCTTGAAGGAAAATATTGGTTCATTTTTTCCATGATATTGTATCCTAAAAATTTTATACTTCCAAAATTGAAATTATTAAACTGATCTAAACAGTTCAAAATTATTGTTTCATCTTCCCATGAGACTATATCTATGCTGTTGCTAGTCACAAAAAAATCTAAACAAAAATATTCTTAACTCCAACAGCATTTAGGGTTCATCGAGCCCCAGTGTTTCGCCTATTCTGGAAACGTTTGAAAGAGGATGGATTTTCGTATGCTAAAAATAAATCAGAACATTAACATCCAGGAAGCAAAAGGACCGGTTTTCATGAGCATTACCTCGCTAGAATCAAAAACAAGCCCATTCATCAAGAGGCAACACTGCATTTTGTACAAACCCAGCTTAAAAACAAACATAGAGCTTTCGCCTGACAACTCCTTAAAAGTTTGCTCCTTTTCCAGCTTTAGCAATATATCTTGAGGTGGAGATTTTGCTTTTGGTCTACAAAAGAGGATGACAACTTATGTATAAGGTCATATCACTTGAAGGCAAAAGAACACCAATATTATGTAAAAAATAACAAGATAGAAGGCTGGCCATTGTGGAACGTTGTATGAGTTACCATAACAACCCTTTAGAAACTTACAATATTGTTTCTACAAAAGATCCTTCCACATGGTGCATCTCAGGAGCATCATCTACAGACTCTGATGACTCCATGCGTAATCTATTTACCTACAACAGCATTAATTCTTTGTTTAAGCATATCAAACTTCAACAAGCTTCATACACAAGCTAGCATAGGGAAAAAAGAAAAAATCAGCTTCATACAGAAGAACAAGATAGATGGAAACAGAACCAATTTAAAACAGCCTCTTGAGTCATTTGAAATAACCAGAACCTTACAGAAGGCGTGGAATGCTACAATAGAACACATTACTTTTACGCAGGCATTGCCGGTGGTATGCTTGATTAGGGGTTTTAAGGGTGATGATGTGAATTTAATCCTGACATTTTGCATTTCTGCAGTGAAGCATAGCCTCCAGTATTCATATGAATGCATGCAACTATGGCAATTAGTTATCAGGAATGGCTCCTATTCATCATATCATTTTCACAATTTCTTTCACTAAATTGTGATTAAGGTTTCCGAACATACTAAAACAGCAGTCCTTACAAACACAGCAACATAGCAAATCATAAAAAAAATAAATAAAATAAAATTCCTCTTTCTATCGCATTGTGTTTTTATCAGCAAAGCAGACCTTAAAACTAAATCCCAAAACAAAATGCACGCCAATTACTGTCCCACCAAGGCTTAAAAATTGTGTGCCAAAGACTGGGACAAAACTCTTACATTGCTCAGAAACTGGAAAGCTGTTTTAGTCCCATAGTTCTCCTTGGTATAAATGAAGAGGCGTATGATCTGCAAAACAAATTTTTGACATTGGAGTATTCAGCAACAAAGAGAACAAAAGACTATTAAGAAAAGTAATGAAAGGATAACCATAAGGACAAGAACGATATAAAGAAAGAGAGGGGAAAGAGAAAATAGAAGGAAGCACATACCAAGCTGGACATATCCTCCTGTGTTTGATGGTCATTCTCTACAGCAGATAAATGGAGGTCACCACCAGCCACTTCAATTTTCTTGATAAACTTTGAAGAATGTAGCATTAACCCAAATCTCATTGGAAACATGTTCTCATATAAGGAGATCATCAAATCAATGGCCTGCAGGCTCACAACAACAAAAAATGTATAAAATTTGGCAGTAGTGACACATTGAGGTGGCAGTTATTGATGCAAAGCGAAAAGAAGACAACTTGCCTTGAGACCACAACTGGTGGATGGATCTAAGACATAAACTGCATGGAACAGGTTCTTTCTGATGTAACGTAGTTGTCCAGGAAAGACAGGCATCAAAATCTACACAGTAGAAGAACATGTTAAATGAATTTTTTGGACCAAAGAAACCATTAATCTCTAAAAAAAATTGAGGTGTAGAAATCTACCTCATTTATATTGTTTCGCCACCTCTTATACATAGCATCCTCCTCCAAGTTATTGAGATAATGAACATGAGTTGATCGAAAATCAACACGTAATGTATTTGACTCAGAAGGCGACATTGTTGATAACAGTTTCCGGATTGCACTATGAGGAACCTAAAATTAGCAGCATCAACTCTTCAATTTCAATTTAAAAATCCCCAGCTCATTGTTACTTGACTTCAAATCAACAGTTGACACCAAGTAGCAATTCAAGAAAAAGGAGATAATTAATTCTTAGGATTGAAGTAATGAACAATTCATTCTTAGGAGTGAAGTAATGGTAATTCATTCATAGAGTACCGGTGCAGATAGAAAGTAAGGAAGGGCACATTACCATAGTTTGCTAACTAAAATAAAGTCACTTATAAACTATAACTTGTCATGAGAGGCAGGATAGTATTCATTTGAAACTAACATACAAATTCCCATAACAGATATTCTATACTAACACCAAGGAAGCTGCTTGTATGAGATTGGTTGTTAAGTAAATTAGAACAAACTTTATATGAAATGATGAAAAAGCAAAAACAAACTCCTGAGATTTGAATAAGACAGAAAATTTATGTGCTGATTGATATTAAATCCATCCTTTGACATTACAAGGTAAGTTGTATAACTCATTTCCAAGCAGTCATTAGCATCTTTTTCAAATACATGAGTACTATGTGAGTCACACTTAATTCCATAAGTGTCCTCTACATGTCCATGCCAAACACCCCCAAAATCAAATGTAAGGAATTCAGGCCTTTTTGCCATCACTACATAAAGGATAAATAAGACATAATTGTAAAAGCATCTTCATAAGTGAGTCACACTTAATTCCATAAGTGTCCTCTACATGTCCATGTCAAACACCCCCAAATTGAATGTAATGAATTCAGGCCTTTTTGCCATCACTACTTCAAAGGATAAGTAAGACATAATTGTAAAAGCATATTCATATTTTTTTTCTTTCTGCTTATTTCCTTGGCTCTTTGGAGGATAAGTATAGAGATAGTTTATTAATGCAAAATTATGCCAATTAAAACCATGATTATAAAGCTGTACTTTTCTTTCCCTACTAAGGTGCTTCATTTTTCTCTTTTGTGTAAAGGTGCACCAATCTAGTACATCTATTCAGATAGAAAAGCATAAAAAAGACTTCTTAAACTTTTATTTAGTTTTCCTAATTCATTCCCTTGATTGTCATCTTTAATCATTTATACATCACTATATCAGCCAACTGAAGAGAGAAAAACTTCATTTACCTTCAATTTCGAAAACTGATCAGCCAATAACAGCTCCTGCTGAACTATGTCCATTAACCTGAAAAGAAATAAATAAAACCAATATCAAAAGTAGTTGCAAAGCAGAAAAGTATTGGTTTTTAGATAAATCCATTAGGACAACACAAAAGATAATTTAAAGGCCGGGATATAGAAAACATGTTGGTTAAAGTTATACTGAAGTAAAGTCAGACACATGGAGTTTATAGAATGGTCAAACTGTAAATAACGTGTAGTACTATTTGCAATGTCCTTGGCATTAGCATCGGATGAATTCACCTCTCATTAACAAAATAAGCAAGGATGTACTTTCAGGAGTGAGAAACCCAGCTAACTAAAATAAAATGACCGAACCCCTTTTGCCTCTCAGAATTCTTCTTCACAACCTTTTTACTAATTAGATATTAAAGCCAATCATCATACCCATAGAAAGTATCCGCTTTCTAGGAAATACTCATTTAAGAAGATGAAACTCTAAATATGACCATAATAACTAGAGCTATTGCCAAATAAAACAGAAATAAAATTTATGGGGAAGCCTATAATATGGCTACTCATCTCAAGCACTTGTACTTAATGATAGCATACTAATGGATGAAATTCTGATTCTTGAGTTGTGTTAACAAAAATTTTTTCAATAAAGGAATGCAGAAAGTCAGTCATGAGGTGCATTATTTAGAAGTAAAATCAATATCCTATTTCACTTTCTCCCTTCCATCTCAATTATGAAAGTGGCCACACAAATATGCACATCTCCTACATAAAGAATGAAGATGTGAAGCATATGCACACATGCATATTAAACTAATCATTGAGAAATACTATCACATAACAAAAGCACAAGCCTAAGGAAACAATTACTAGACACCAAAACCAACAAAAAAATATGCTACAATTACTATGGAAACAATACTAAATTCAGGGAGGATCAAAATCAAATTATTAATTTTCTTACACAGGTGAAGATGGTCCTAAATGCGTAAGTTGCAGTAACCAAAGGTATTCAAACATGATTTTGAGCAATGACAGTTTCCAGAACTGTAGTTTTAATAGAAAAAAGACAGAATTCAAGAAATACATAGCCGCTACAAATTTCAAAAAGAAAAGAAAGGAAATTTTGATGAGGACAGAAGCATTACGTATAAAGGTCAACATCCTCGATATTAATTAAAGCACCATTCAAAGCCATTAAAGACTTTCCAGGAGGAATCATTCGCTGGTTTGCTGTTATTTCATCTTTAACCGAGTCATCAAGCTGCAAAATATCAATACACAAACAATTTCATCAGAACACTCAATAGAAATTTTTGGAAATATATTCAATAGTTATTCATTTTTATTGAAAAAGATTGTGTCCGACATGATAATTTACCTTCATGCGAGACAAAGAAGAAACTACACTAGGAAAATTTTGGTTGATTTCCTGCATCGACTGCAGAGGATCAGAGGCACGAACTATTCTTTGTGCAGTTTGATGTCCTAAATCTGTTGAATAGGGATTTGCATTAGATAAAATGCAGTTTGTCTAAACCGTGGGAGAAAAGAAAAGGTATAAAATTGCAAGTACCCTTTAGCTCCCAAACATCAAGCGTATCGGATATTGTTGATGAAAGCAGATAGTCTCGAAAAGCCATTACCTCAGATGTCAACTCAGGTTTACGTTCCTGCATAAAAAAAAATAAAATAAAAGAAATCAAGATACTTCAGTAAGACAATTTCTATGACCTTGAAAAAATCAGCATAAGGTAATATTCCTTAATGTTCAATATGAAAAATTTGACACTTTGACTTTTAGCTATTGGAACTTATACTTGGGCAAAAAAAAAATGGATTTTTTAAAAAGAATATTAAAAGACGGATGATACTGGAAGGAGAATTTCTTTGGAGAAAATAAACTTATCTTTCAAGTAGCATGTGCCAAAACCATTAGTAACCAATTTTGAAATGGGCAAAAGAAGTAAAGCCCTTGAGCACTAGGATCTGGAGCACATATAATGATAGAAACTGATAGAGAGCAACTGGCCCATGAAGCAAGAAAGGATGATCCAAGGCCCAGGACATGGAAAGTTTACACAAGAAGGGAGAAAGCTGCTGAGAAGGATGGTGTGGCTGAGCTGGCAGAGTTAGTTATGCCAGGGGAGGCGTGAGAAGGAGAGAGGGAATAAGAAGGCAAGAGGCTGGAAAGCAAGGGGAAGGAAAGTATCATTGCTTTTTTTGTGGGCAGCAATGCTATGAAAGGGAGAGGAGAAAGTAAAGGCAGCGGCTCCTGCTCTTGAAGGCTGTGTCCTATTTTTCCTTGTTTTCTTTCTGTTAATCTCTTATTCCCTGGATTGTAAGAACTATTGCAGATACTAAGCCATTATTGTATTCTGCCTCTTTCATTAATACCATTCCGTCATTTGAGGAGTTCTATCTCTTCTTGTTTGTTGTTGTGTGTGTGTGTTAATTGTTGGTCTCTATCAGAAACTCAAGAAAATGTCATTTAACAAACTCTTAAAGTAAAGTTCTCCAAATAATTCCACAAAGCAGAGAACCATCTCATACTTATTGACTCCATATGGACCAATTTTATTTTTAGAAAAAGCGTTCATAATTTCATCCCGAAGGTCATAAGTTCACCCCTAGTCAGGGTGAAGAATTTCATAAATCTTACATTTAATCAAAAGCATGTCTACTAATGTTTTAGACAGTAGATGAGTATCAAAAAGAAAGAAGTAGACAAATGATCTAGAAATCTATCATGACTTGAAACAGATAATGCAACCAGATAAAGGCGTAAACAATACTAAATATAAACAATTTTTAAGGATAACAAACCAGTATTTTGGAAAAAATGAATCCTCTAACTTCTTGGCTAAGATCTTCAGTTCGTGGATCTTCCAAAGTTACACCTGCAACTCGAAATTTCAAGCTTTTGAAGAAATCATCTTTTGGTAACAGAATACTAAGACATAAACACCATGTAGAGTATTTTCTTTTTTCACTAAAAAGTAAACAGTCCGTGAATACCCTAATAATATATGAAACACCATAACGGATAACTGGCAAATATGCCACAAAAAGTTAGAACATCCATCATCACTAACTTCCAAGAATAATATACTTAGATTTATGAATATATAATATGAAAAACCAAATGCATTGGGAGTAAATTATCAAATTTGTAGAACACAAATTAAAGTACTCAATTACTTTTAGATTTGTGGCCCCTTGGATGAATATACAGGAAAATGAATGTTTTTGAAAGGCAATGAGATGGATGAAGGGATAGGAGATTTCAGATACTGTTGAAGAACCAAGGTGCAGACTAGATGGGTGAAAGAAGTGGGTACCAAACACTATGGTGGTGTACGATCAAATATGAAAAAGAATATGAAATTTACTCTAGAATGAGTATTCATTGTTTTTACAGCCACTTAACAAAAGATTCATCCAAAAAGCTGAATGGGAAACATCCATCCAAGACTGAGCTAAAAGCTTAGCTGAAAAGGGGGTTTCATCACAGACTAATTATAGAACTTGATAAGAGAAATGTGTTTTTAATAAAATAAATAGGTATTAAAACTCCTATGAAAAGAAGCTCTTCTTCCATGCATTGCCCCTTGCTAAGCTTCTCACAAATGGTAAAAGGGGTTCATGTTTTTTTAAGAAAAATTATATAGAAGGGTTTGCCTAAAAGTGCAGGGCTGGTGTATCAAGTTATTGCATCACACAATGGCCAATAGAGTACACCCCGGACATTATACAAAACCATGGCCTATAAATAGGATGAACCCGATAGGTTTATTTCAAATCAAGTTTCACTGAGATTGCTGACAATAATAGCTATACAGCAAAAAAATTTAAAGTTGCAATTGCCTATCAAATCAATAATGGAAGCTAAACTTTTGCGAAATGACTTCAAATAGTGCAACAACCCCACTACAAGCCGTGAACAAACGACGAACAATATAAAAAGGTTTAGTAATATATAATGAAACTTTAGTTTTAGTCTGAACAGGACATAAATTAACGCAAGCTAAGTCAGCAGTCTAACCTTTCTTAATTGCACTGTCATCCATAGCTTTATATTCCATATTCTTCAATGCAAGTTCAACACCATAACCGCCCAAGTTTAAGGAGTCTTTGGCACCAACAGCACCACATTGGCCAACTTTTGCTTCACAACCAGAGGGTAAAACAGGTCTAACTACATATTTTACCATTCCCTGGAAATTTTTATCAAATTATCAAACCAAGTCAAGATATAAAGATCATAACTTAGACATTCTAGGAAACTTGTACAGACTGTTTTACTATGTAATTATTCAGTATCCGTTGAGAAGTACTGGAAGAATTATTTATTTCAGAAGCGTGAAAGTTAAAACACTTGCTATGTCATCATTGTTTTTTAAGAAAGAACTGTAATCAGAAAAAAGACCTAAACTTAAAAAATCAGAAACATGAACAAGAAGGAGCCTTGTGTGAATAAGCAAAAGCTATATTCTCCAACTAAAATTCACAGGATAGTTTAAGCATTTCATAAAGGAAAAGATATATTCTCCAAGCCAAAGCCACTAGTGAGAGAGAGAGAAGAACAAGAACAAGAAGGAACTTTAGTTGAGTAAGCAAAAGCCAGCTATTTACAGATGACTACACACCAAGAAAATGATATTAAATATGTAGGATGTTGGCAATGCAACTATCTTTTATTTTTCTGAGACCGTATCTAGAATTTATGTGGTCCAACTTAAGGAATTACAGATGTGTTAACATATCAGGCCCTGACTTTTTCAAATAAAAATAAATGCTAAACACAACAGCCTCAATAACAAGCTTTTACAAAGATGTCATCCAAAAACTAAAGTGTTTCTTAGAAGAAAAAAAAATCTGCTTCATTCAACATAGCTGCTTTCATATCAACTTCTGGTACTTGTGAAAAATTAATGTATCAAAAGTTCTACCAGTCCAGGGAAAAAAAATTAAAATTGCCTGTATTGCAAGTGACATCTTTCAGATCATAGAATCAAATTCTCCAAATATTTCACAACTCTTTCTCATATCGCAATTTTCTAAAATTAAAAATCGTCTTGACAGCCCTATCAGTTAACTCAAATCCATACCCAAGGGCAGTACAATGAGAATGCAAAGGGATAATAAAATTACTCTTATGACTTAGTCATGTACCTCTTTGGCAGCTTCAACAAGTGTGACATGGAATTCTTCAAAACAATCAGTTCCAAGAGCTCCATACAGAATAGCAATTGGACTTTTAGAATGAGAATCAGCATGGACATGATCAAAATCAAAGAGTTCAGGCTGATGAAATGAGTCTCCTGCACTGGCAACAATGAATAATTAAAAAGTTAACAAATTTACACATATAATCCTCAAAAAGATTAATGAATTTAAATAGATAATCCTCAATCGGGAAAGTGATACTTACAGTTTAGTAGGACCATGAAGCCACAGTTGCAACTCTGCAACATCAAAGAACAATGCACTACCAGTGTCCACCCAACAACATTTCCCACCAGGGCTCTTCGGATTTACACCAACAAGCAAAGAATCTGACCTTTTAATTTCATTTTTCTCACTTGTTTCTGCAATTCCTCCACTATCATTGTTTATAATACTCTCTTCAGAAAGTGGAAAAGAAGAAAGGGACTCCTCCGCTAATTGTCGGTAAAGCACTAATCTTGGGGATGCTGACCTCAGAATAAGAGAGAACTCAAAAAGTGAAGCCAACTGATCACTTAAAAGTGACCGTCCATGTTTTAAAATTCTTTTGAGGCAACCTCTAGCTGTATAAGAATCACTTTCATCCTTCTTGGCATGAAGCCAACCCTCTATGAACTCCCAATAAAGGTCTCCCCATTCTTTTGATAGTACTTCACTAAACCAAGAAATTAAAAAAAATAATAATAATCAATGAATAGGACGAACACTTTACAAGTTTAGGAAATTAATTTAAGAGAAACTCAAGTAAAATGGTTAATTGCATCTTAAGTAGCGAATATTTTCTTTCACGTAAACTTAATAGTAGGTGAAGAAAGTAGACAGGCACAAATTCAATATACCACAGCTAAAATAGCTACACATATACAGAAAAGTATTCTGCAGAACATGAAAACATAATCAAAAGAAAACATAAACAACTATACTTGCAAACAGCAGATGAAAAAAGAAATTAAAATGCAAACTGAACAAGGACATCCCTAAAATTTTAAAAAAGAAAAAAATAAATATTTAAAGTTGGCTTACTAAGGAGCAGTGGAAATTTCTCAGGAATGAATAAATATTGGATGGGCTACAATATTTCACATTTTGGCATAAGAAGTTCTTAATCACGCATGTTAATGTATAGAGGAAGTGTCTATATAGCAACTAAATCAATTGGAATTAAGGGATAGTTGATCCCCACTAAGTATGCTAACCATGAATTTTATATATATATATATATGCGCATCAGTTAGAAACTGTATAAGGAAAATATAACTACTCATAATTGATGGGAAAATGACGCTTCTTATAATTCACAGGAAGTTACAGACTGAGGTCCTTCATATTTCACGACCAAAAAACTACAATTTGTATTATGTAAATTAAAGAAAGGGATATTGGGTCTGTAGTGCTGTATTATCCATTTTTTCCAAAAAATAAAAATCAGAAAACTAAATTAAAAAAAAGGAGAATTTGGAGAATACCCAGCTTCTAATAGAATAGGAGTGCCTTCCCATTTAGCCCGAACAGCAACTTGAACGTTCTTAGGTCTTCGATTCTCCGAACAAACAACACTGAACCCAGAAAAGCCTACAGAAAGCACAACTATCAAAAAGGCAAAACGGGATCTAAAACGGGTATCCATCTTATAAAATCGAAGTGGGTCGGGCACTTCAAGGATCCAGCATTGATATATAAGAAGAGGAAGTGATAAATCAAGGAGCCAGTGAGCGCAAGAGAGATCAATGAAGGAGGAGACGACTTCAAAAGGAATGTCAAGAAGACTGACTAGTAATGGCTCTTTTGGTCATTTTGTTTAAAAATTAGGGTAATTTGGTAATTTGAATTGTTTGTTGATCTGGCCACGTCGATGAGTGACGTGGTGACTCTTTACTGGAGAGGTTGTTTACGTGGCAAAGGGCTTTGAACTGCAATGGATGTCTATTTTCATGGTTTGGATTAATTTAGAATTAGTTATAATTAAATTTATAATTGAAAGAAATTTTTTTAAATATATATGCTCTATATATAATATAAAAATTAAATATATAATTTCATTTAAAAGAAATTACTATTGCTCTAATATCATGATATAATTCATTTGAATTACAAATTAATTTTACTAATTTTACTAAAAATAGTAATAGTAATAGTAATAATTATAATTGTATTATCGTAAATAATAAATAGAATTAGAACTACATTAAATTTTGGGGTTTCAAGTCTCTGGATTTATTTTTAAATCTATAATTCAATTTGAAAGTTCAACCCAATTTGCCAGCAAAATTGATCTGCATAAGTCTTGGATCAACATGTTTTTTATTTTTAATTTTTTTTTTGCCAGAAACATGTGATTTTTATTATGGGAGCATAAAATTGTCTATATCTTTACATATTAAGAAGGTCAAAGGTGCAATTCTTCCTTAAATTTTGATAAAAAAAAAACAATTAAATCCCTAATATTTAACATTCCCTTTAAAGTTTACAAATTGGGATGATGTTACCCCTAATTTGAAGAATTTATTATTTTGATTATTTTTCGTCAATTAACTACTGAAATTATATTAAAATTGGTACATGACAAGTCAATTTATGACACGTGATATTTTATATCGTAAAAAAAATGTTATACGACAAGATTAAAAGTACAAAAAAAATCCTAAAATATTCTAAAAAGAGCAATTTATCGTATAAAATTTGCAAATTAAAGCATTTTTATTTTTTTTAACGTGTCATACTTATGTTATGTTAGCAGTCAACTGCTATAAAATAGTCAAAATAACAGATCTCATCAATTTTTAAATGATATTGCCTTAATTTATAAATTTTAGAAGGCATTATACTAAAATAAATATTAGAAAATTATTTTTTTGGTCAAATTTAAGAAAATGAATTGTACTTTCAGCCTATTGAAAAATAATTCCAATCATTATTTTATTTATTTACAACATTTCAGAAGTTCTAAACAATTGTAAATTACAATGTAATGGAATAGGAGAAAACAGTCAAAACAAAATAAAATATCACAGACAGAACAAAAGGATGTTCCAAATAAAATTATTTTCAAATTTAATAATATATAATTATTAGGTTAAAATAATTTGCAAGTGGATGTAATTATGGTCAATACTTAGTAATTTAGTTGTTAGATCCTCTTCAATTTATGTCACTGCTTCCAATAGGAAACAGTCAACGGAAATAAACAACTGATAGATTCACTTCGCCACCATTTTAATTTTTCTCTTTATATATTCTCAACTTGACTTTTAATAGAAATAATCTTAATCTCCTCCTCAATCCTCGCTTCACCATTTCATCCATCTGAGAGATTAAAAATAATCTTAATACTAGCTATCAAGTTCCTGAAAATGCTGAACTTGATCTTTGCCTATGTATCAGTATGGCTTTATTGCCTTGTCTGTCTTCACCAAGCTTGCAACCAATATGATCATGAATCTCTCTTGTCATTCTCACTCAACATCTCATCTTCTCCGCCCTTGAATTGGCTATCAACCGATGATTGCTGCAAATGGGAAGGGATCAGTTGCGATGCAGGTGGTCGTGTAATCAGTCTATGGCTGCCTTCAAGAGGTCTAACCGGTGTTTTGTCCCCATCTATATGGAATATGACACATCTCTCTCAACTCAACCTATCCAATAATCACTTCTCCGGTACTGTTGCTACCAGACTTTTTCCGTCTTTGGCTGCACCTGGAACTCTTGATTTGAGTTATAACCTTCCTTTGAGGAGTATAAAGACAGTAGATTTATCAAGTAATGCTTTTCATGGAGAAATCCCAGAAGCATTCTTTGAGCTTTCAGGAAATTTGGAAAGTTTTAATGTCAGCAACAATAGCTTCACAGGTTCCATCCCTGCATCTGTCTGTATTAATTCTTCTGTTACTGTGAAGCTCCTGGATTTCTCCCACAATGACTTTAGTGGCCTAATACCCGATAGAATTGGGGAGTGTTCACAACTTCTGGTACTTCGAGCAGGTTTTAACAATCTTTCGGGACCAATTCCTTGGGACATTTACAAAGTTGTTTCCCTGCAAGAAATTTCTATACCTTTAAATGGACTTTCTGGATCAATTAGCCATGGAATCAGCAATCTTACCAATCTCGAAATTCTTGATTTCTCTGGTAATCATTTGACCGGTTTCATATCCCCAGTTATCGGCAGGCTTTCAAACTTACAGCAGTTGATCCTATACGGCAACAACCTGACTGGTCCTTTGCCTGCATCTCTTGCAAACTGCACCAACCTTGTCACATTGAATTTACGGTTCAACTACCTGGAAGGAGAAATAGCAGCTTTTGATTTCTCTAAACTCTCCAGTCTTCATGTTTTTGACATTGGTAACAATAACTTTACCGGTACCCTTCCACCAACTCTTCATTCATGCCAATCACTGACAGCAGTAAGAGTGAGCTTTAACCAGTTTGAAGGACAAATTTCACCTGATATAGTTGCACTGAAGTCTCTGTCTTTCCTATCACTTTCTCACAACAATTTAACCAATGCCACTGGTGCACTCAAGATATTGATGAGATTAGAGAAACTCCGTATCCTCCTCCTTTCGAAGAATTTTTGGAAAGAATCAATGCCTAGTGATGACACAATAGATGGATTCCAATATCTCCAAGTTTTGGCTTTAGGTGGCTGCCAATTCAGTGGTCAGATACCAGCATGGCTAGCTAAGCTTCAGAAGCTACAGATCATTGACTTGTCACAAAATCAGATCAGTGGCTCAATTCCCCCTTGGTTTGTAAGTTTACCGAGCCTTTTCTACATAGATTTGAGTAGTAATCTCATTTCAGGCGAATTTCCTAAAGTACCCGACCTCCTTCCAGCATTGGCAAAGAACGAGGCTGACAACCAGGTGGATAGGAACTATCTACAGATGCCTGTCCTTGTCAAAACCTACGAGTCTGGTTATCAAGAATACATCAAACTCTCCTATCTACCACCAGCTATATACCTTAGCAGCAACAGCTTCAGTGGCACCATACCCATTGAGATTTGCCAATTGAAATCCCTTCATGTGCTGGATCTCAGTAACAACAGCTTCTTCGGAAACATCCCTCATGAACTCTCTGAACTGACTAACTTAGAGAAACTGGATCTCTCCAGAAACTACCTGAGTGGTCAAATTCCAGATTCAATGAAAAGACTGCATTTTTTATCTTGGTTCAGCATTGCAGACAACAACCTTCAAGGACTTATCCCATCAGGAGCCCAGTTCGACACTTTTCCCGTCTCCAGTTTCATGGGCAATCCAGGATTATGTGGTGCAATTCTGCAGCGTTCTTGTTCGAGCAAACCACAAATTATCAATGCTATGACTCCTGAAGAATCCTCAAGTCCCACATTATTTTTTGGCCTTATTGCTGGACTTGCCTTTGGATTTGTTATTGGATGTGCAAGTGGATTATTTTATCCCATCAAGAAGCTAAAGTTCCTGGAGAAGCATATCAGATGCATACCCCAGAGTAGACACAGGCAGTCATCTGTCTCACCATTCTAACAGCAAGTAATACTAGAAAGGGAGCAATAATTATCAAGCTCATAGATCAGAATGGAGTTGTTCTATAATATTATGTGTTTCTGTAAATTTTTATTAATATATATGCAAATAGGAGACTCAACTTCATGAAACATAATTGTTAAAAAATAACATATATGAATGAGTACAAAAGAGAAATTGTGAGGCAAGATAGCTACAGTGATCTTATTATAAGTGGACAAAATGTTTTTTAAGTATGCCATGATAGTGACATGCACTATGGGGAATAGAAATTGCAAAAAATAAGATTCAATTGAGAAGTTGCCAAGAAAGAGCAATCTAACTTTATCTATGTATTCAATTCATTTATCAGTTGCCAGAACAGAAATTTCCATCCACTACCGATAAAGTCAATGCATAAGCAAGAACCCAAAAAATAAAGGTTTAAGAGAATTCATACACCAGTCGCTTAGGCACGGTCCTGTGGTGATTGTCTATTACTTTCCAAGCATACCAATGCATCTCCCAAAACATTTTCCTATCCTTTGAAAAACTCTCACTGCATTAAGTGCAGTCCGTGCAGTGTGATTGATTATCCTAAGGATGGTCATCCTGTCAGCCTCAGATAGTGCTATTCTTTCTGCAATCCGTTTGACACTGTGGCAGCAAATTTATTCTGCAGTTTCTTCATTTCTGATTTCAATTGACAATAAATAGTTTATGGTTTCACAGATATCATTCCCTTTCCAATGGAGAGCAGCATTAGTTATCAATAATTGCACAAATTTAAAATGTTCGGTAAGTCTTGTGACATGCTGAAGAAGAAGTCTGCAAACTCAAGTTTGCTGGATTGATTGCTGCTGATGTCAATGACAAACATTCAAGTCCTTTACACAACATTGATTAGTTAATGATAGAATAAAACATGGTCCAAACATTTACAAGGAACATGTTTCTATAAAATGATCTCATCACTGAACAGACAAGTTTTACTATTATGCTGCAACACTGATATAAAAGATTAAGTTCATGAGGCCATTAATGTACACACTCTGGAGTTATGTTATATTGATGTTTCCGTGCCCTGGAAAATGCCCAGCAAATATTAGCAGGCTTGGAAAGGTAAACTATCACTAAAATGATCTAGAATTTATTAATTTATCTTCAATAAACGAGGCAACATTTAACTCTATAATTCCTTACAAAGAGCTTGTTCTAGTATCAACCATGCAACAAACTTCTGCTGCAAATTTCATTTTCACAGTAAAGACCTCTGTGCTCCAGGAAGTAAACATTAATCAGATAATGGAAACTCTGTTTTGAGTGATTAAAAATCTTTGAAGAACCTGAAAAATTGCATGCCATCAAGTTCCTTACTTGCAAATACATACAAAAGAAGTTAGTAATGTAAATCTATCAAGAAATGATAAAAAAAAAAAAAAAGAGAGAGGAAAGTACAAGAACTTTACATTTCAATGTATTAGTAGCATATAACATTGCAATTACATAGTGATTTTCCTGTGGCATTTCTTTATTTGATATCTGGGCCTATGGTTGAGTAACAAGATCCTAAGCTAAGATTTAAAAAAAATAATAATAATAAGAACCAAAGAATTCTCAATCACCAGGCAGTTGTTGAATCCATTTTTTAGATGTTCAAACTTTTGTCATTCCCGTCCAGTGCTGCAAATGATCATAGACCATTGATAAGTTACACAGGCTGCTTCTGATATAGCAGACCATAAAGTCTTAGTGTTATGGATAAAATGGAAAACTGTGTAGAAATTGGCACGTGTGCACTCTTGCAGTCTTAATTTGAGGTCCCAAGAGATGCGTCCAAAAGCTAAAGGATATTGAGTTTATTGGTTAAGCACTGCTAATATTACATCAATTTTGGCTGTCCAACATTTTCTTTACTCGACTGAAGCAATGAACTCATACAAACATGGCTCGACTTTTCTACATCAATTTGAACAAAGCAGAATATCTTAGTGTCAAACCCTCTTGCTTACCTGAGCATTTCTCCGCTATGCAATGCTGGAAAACTCAGAGCAGGTGAGATGCTGAATGTATTGCCATCACCAAAAGAGGAGGGATGGCTAAGAGGAATTGGCCTATCAGGAATAGGTGGAACTTCAATATCTCCTTCCAACATTTTTAGAGCATCCATTATGGTAGGCCTTAAAGCCACCATCACGTGAGCACATAAAATCCCAACAAGCACAAATCTCTCCATTATAGCCTTTGGATTGGAGACTGAAGAATCCCCATCTTGCGACAAAGAAGAATCTAAAGCTTCTTCTACTTTTCCAGACTTCACCAACGACCAAACCCAGTCAGTAATCAAAAAGGCATGCGGTGATCCAGATGAATTCAAATCAAGTGCTTTTCTCCCACACATTATCTCTAAAACAACTATCCCAAAGCTATAAACATCACTCTTCTCAGTTAGCTGCCCATAAAGAGCATATTCAGGGGCCAAGTATCCATGAGTTCCTGCTACTCTTGTGGTGAGATGAGACTGACCCTCCATATTCTGCTTTGCCAATCCAAAGTCAGCAACTCTTGCTCTCATATCAGCATCCAACAATATATTTGTTGCCTTAATATCTCTATGATATATCGCTTGCTTCACTCCGTAATGCAAATAAGCTAATCCCTTTGCCACATCAAAAATTATGCTCTTCCTTTGAGGCCAAGTCAATGGCTTCTTCTCAGTTTGATTATCAGAAGAGGGAAACAAATGATCATCAAGATTCCCATTAGGCATGTAATCATAAACTAGATACCTTTGGCTTCCCTTCTCAACATTATCCTCATCTTCATCAACTACACAGCACCCTCTAAGCGGAACCAGATTCCGGTGCTTCAAATTGCTAATGATGGCAACCTCATTGCAAAATTCAGCATCTCTTTGAAAATCAGATTCTATGACCCTCTTAACGGCTACCGCAGTCCCATCAGACAAAACCCCCTTATAAACAAAACCAAACCCTCCTCTCCCAATAAAATTCTTCTGTGAAAAATTATCTGTTGCTTTCTCAAGATTATGAATCTTGAACCAAATCGACCCGGTATTAGGTCTCAGTTTTGGCCTAGATTCTTGTTCCTCCAAATCAAAGGGAGAACCAGAATTCTTCCTCTTCCTTCTTTTCTTATCATACCAGAAATACAATCCTAACAAACTAGACATAACAACAACAGCAACGATGGCACCAGTCAAGCCAAAAACAAGAGCAGAATGACCATTATTATTTGAACCCACATCAGAATCCAAGTCCAGACCAAATATACATGTGACAGCTCCATCACTTTCAGGACCATAGTCATTAACAAAACCAGCAGCATAAAGAACTGTAAAGTAAAAGCAATCTGTAGCATGAGATCTATTACCATCTTTCAGTATCAAATCGAATTGAACTTTATATCCAGCAGCCACACAAGCACTACAAGCTGTAAGATCAACGAGATCAGGCTTGCAAGCAGTGTCAAGAATAGTTGAATTACCCAACTGAGCAACCCAGTCCTGATATGTCTGCACATGGGCACATATATTTGGAGTTAAAACAAACTGCATAGGGTCAAAACAATAAGACACAAGATCATAATCGAGAGAGAGAGAGGTGAGTTTTGCTCTAAAATCTTCAAGGCAAGAGACAGATATGGGTAAGCTAGGGAGCTGAAAGAGAGAGGTTTCTTTGAGGTGCTGAGCAAGTCCTATCCCAAAGAGGGAAAGAAGAGTCCTGCAACATGGGTCTGCGCTGGTGAAGTCGCTTTTGTCAATAGAAGTGTCGTTTTTGGGAGGCTGATAGTTCTGGCAAGCAGTTTTGTTCCATGGGATTCTTAACGTATAATTAAGGTCCATAGGACAGTGAGATGATTGATTATTAAGTGCAGAAGAATGAGAGATGGTGGCTGCTTCATGGGTGTGGAAGATAAAGCAAAGAGAAATTGGTAATAAACGCAGAAGTAAATCAAGATTGGTCATTTTCTCATGCTCTTCTGCAATTTTGCTCTGCTTATGTACTGGCTAAAGAATTATGGTTCTGGGTTTTGATTAGCATTGCGGAAGACACCAAAAGGAATCATTGGAGGAGAAAGGAAGCGTCTTTTTTAATTTTTTTTGAGAAATGTATTGAAGGGAAATCAAGATAAAAGCTTGGTCAAACTATCTCTTGTAATTTTCTTGTTCAAGATTCATATTTCTGGCTGCTGCTGTTGCGGGAAAGGTGGAATTTTTATCCAAAGCGCGAAGAAGAGCGGGGTTGTACACCACGCGCTAAAATTGGTAATTGAAGTGGGGTCCATGTAAATTGTGGGCTCAGCTCTGCCCTTGTCTTACTCATCAGTCAAGACCTCCTATGTTCCATGTTTTTTATTTCATTAAAAATAAAATTGGTAATTATATATATATTCCTTTTTAGTTTATGCCGTCTGTTGTTCTTTTATTTTTAATTTCTCAACAAGTCTTTAGAGGTCTAAATGAGTTTTTCTTTAGTTTTTATTTTAACCGAAAGTTCAAATCTAGCCTTCAAATTTAACAAAAAAAATATATATATATAATTTAATTTTTAAAATTTAATTTAATACAATATCATTTTTAATATTTTAAAATTAAAGTAATTTTTTTTTAAAATAAACGGCTCTATCTATTTATTTATTATTCATCTATTAATCATTGATGTGACAACATAAATAATATGTAGCACTCTGAAATTTAATACATGAAACATGATTTGGCTAAAAAAGAATATTTCAGTAGATTGTGTCCAATTCTTGAATAACAAGTATCATCCATATCGTCATATTAGTAGTCAACAGATGAAAGATAATTAAACTGATAGAATCATTATTTTAGGAGTTAAATTGCTTTAATTTTGAAATATTAAGGATGATATTACATTAAATTACATTCTAGTTGTTGAATTTCATTTTTTGCTAAATTTTAAAGGATGAGTTGCACTTTTAGTCTTTTATTTTAGATAATCGGGTTTCGGAATATTTAGTACTTTTTTCTTAAATAAATGACAAATTTTGCTGTAAAAAGGCAATTTTTCATATAATTAGGATTTAAAATAAGAGACAAATATTCATTGTTTTTGATATAATTCGGTCTGTACTTGAAATTAATTGGTATGATTATTATCGAATTTATATTAAATATATCCATAAAAAGAATAAAAATGATTCTGCAAAATATTTTTTAAAAAATAAAGCATATTTTATTCGCCAATTACTTATGCTCATCATATATATATATATATATATATATATATATATATATATATATATATATATATATATATATATATATATATATATATATATATATATATAGTGAGTGAGAATTATATGATAAATGATGAGATAATAAAATGATTTTATAAGAAAATAAAAATTAAAAAAGTATTAAATAAAGGATAATGATGATGCAAATGCAAAACAGATATAATCAATTAATAAAAATAAAATAACCCTAAATATAGAAAAAAGCAAGAAAAATAATATTAATTGTTAGCCAAAAAAACAAAGAAATTATACCAGAATTGTAGCTAATATAAGGCCTCTTGACAAGGCTAGCAACTTTGCTTAATGCCCTTGAAAGCCACACACTTTCTTTTTGGATTATTTTTTTTACTTTATTTTTTATTCTTAATTTTTTTTTTTTCTTCTTCCTCTCTTCAAAATTTCTGTGTTTATTGTGATGGGAGATCACCCACGTTCACCAACGTTAGAAATTCATAGTGTTCTTGGAATTTCAAGAAATGCAACAATAAAAGAAATGTGTAAAGCATATAAATCTCTTGTTGCATTCTGGCAACCTTATAGGCACCCTTCTAACAAAGCTGAAGCTCGTCAAAAATTGCAGCAAATTAATGAAGCTTTCAAGGTATTTTTATTTTATTTATTCTTACTAATTATCAAAGTCTCTTCATATATATATATATATATATATATATATATATATTTATAAAGAAAAAATTTAGATATTTTCTCCAATTTCGCCTTTAAAATATTATTTTAAGATGAAATAGAATGTTAAAAAATCAAAATCGAGTAAAATAAGCCCTAATTGAGATAAAATATTTTACTTATTTTTATCGAAATTTCTATATTCTAGTTAGTGATTCCAATTTGTTACATTTTCAACTGTAGAGTATTTTATTGGTAAAACTGAATGAGCCATTAAATTAGAGTTTGTTTGATTCAATTTTGATTTTTCTAAAACGAAAGTGGCCCAATCGAAACATGAAAAATTTAATTAACTATCGAAACAAATTTGAAAGACTTCTTTGGACCCTTCAAATCTTTTTTTTTTTTTAAATTCTCATTGGATTCGAATTCTTTATTTTGTAACAATATTTATATGTACCAAAAGTGGTGATTAATATGTTTATATATTAAATTATGAATATTTTCCTTAATTTTATTAATTTGTTGCTTGCACTTCTTTGATTATAGGCACTCAACGACACAAAATTTAGAGAAACCACAAACGGAAGTACTGCAAACAATGATCCTCCATCACCAACGTCACCCCCTATAGATGTACACTACAACATTAGCACCAACACTTACAACACCTATAACCACCATAGAAGCATGGATGAGAGCTTCTTTTCTCAGCCCGGTGTTCTCCTAAAGAGTACAAGTAAAACACCCCGAACATCTACGACGAATAGCCCTACACAATCAAGGAGTACGTCGCCATCTTCTCGGTCGAAAAGCACCGGTAGACGAAGTAAAAGCCAGACAGTACTTCCTGTAAGTTCAACTTACTTGTCAACTGATGTAAGTCGAAGAAGCGCCTCTCTGCCATCCAATGATCACCTTGATTCGAAACACATTTCGAGTAGAAGCAGCTCCGAGACTGAAATCCATTCATTAGCTAAAAGTCCAACCGCAAGAACTCCAATTGTTTTCACCCAATCCACGGCTTGGAAAACGCCACCGCCTAATGAAATTAAGCTGGTTTGCACATTGGAGGAATTATGCTACGGATGTGTCAAGAAAATTAAGATCACTCGAGACGTCATGTCCCATGGGTATGTTATTCTCTCTTCCTCCTCTTTCTGCGAAGAATATCCATAAACAAAGTGTTGATTTAGTACGCCATGCATGCAGCGTGTATTGCAGGTTAATTAATGTTTATTCAACTTATATTTAAATAATGTAACAATAATTAAATAATTTTTTTAATAAAATTATCACGGAATTTAACGGTGTTTTATACAAAATTTATTATAATCGATTTTCGGTAAAAATTATTGCTGGAATACTAACGTGACACGCTATATATGCATAAGTAAGCTGAAATGTTATGTCACGTGTGCATAAATAGCTGATGACATGATATGTTATGTGTGTACAAGTACCATGTCAGTACTCCGGCGATAATTTTCATCTAAAACCGATCATAATAATTTTTTGCATAAAATATCGTTAAGTTCAGCAATAATTTTATCACGAAAATTTATTTAATTACTGCTGTGTTTTTAGATTTAAGTTAAGTGATCATCGATAAAATTAACCTTGTATATCGCTCGATAAAAAAGAATATTTAATATTTTCATTCGATCGAACGATGCATCATATGGCTACATGGTGCACCGAGTCATTACTTCATAACACATCTATGTAGTTAATCATTAAAGATGATTAGAATCAGTAAAAAGATAATTTCTGATGTTAGTATTTGACTGCAGGATAGTAAAGATAGAAGAGGAAGTGCTGAAAATAAAAGTGAAGCCAGGGTGGAGAAGAGGAACACAGATAAGATTTGAAGGGAAAGGGAATGAGAAACCAGGGTATTTTCCAGCAGATATAATTTTCTTGATTGATGAAAAAGACCATTTATTATTTACAAGAAAAGGAGATGAGTTAGAGTATGGGGTTGAAATTCCATTAGTGACGGCTCTTGTTGGGTGCACAATTTCAGTGCCATTGTTAGGAGGAGAAAGCATGTGGTTATCATTTGATAATGTGATTTATCCTGGTTTTGAAAAGGTAATTAAAGGTGAAGGTATGCCAAATAAATTTGATGGAAAAAGAGGTGATTTGAGAATTAAGTTTTTTGTTGAATTTCCTTTGGAATTAAGTGATGAGAAAAGGCAAGAAGCTGTGAGTATTTTACAAGATTGTTGTTGGAATTAATTTGTAAGTTTTTCTTTTTGTGTTTGAATAGATGTACTTAATTTAGTGTTTAGTCAGCTAATTAATTAGGCACCTTTACAATGTAACGTAGGGGTGTGCAATGATTGGTTCGATTCAATAACCAAATTAAAATAACCAAAAATTAATTTTTTAAAAATTTGATCAACTTAACCAAACTAATGAAATAACCGAACATTAACCAAACCAAAATTTTTTGTTATTTCGATTCGGTTAACCGAAAAATCGAAAATTAAAACTATTTTTTGAAAAAATAAAAAATAATGTTTAAAAATTATACAAAATTACAAATCATAATACACTAAAGTAAAAACATCCAAATTGTACAAAATACAAGTCCAAATTAAAGATACAATCTCAAAATACATAATAGATAATACAACAAAAATCATCGAATAAATTTTTTCATTTTATCGACCTCCAATCCAATCTTCAAAATTTCAAATTATCAACTAAAAAATAGATATTAATAATTGATAAATTTACTCATATAATTTGCAACTCAAAATAAAATAATTTATATATACAAAATAATTACCCAATTAAAAAATCCAAAAAATTATCCAATTAAGTAAAACTTCAATCGGTTCGATTTTTTTATGATTTTTTCCTTTCAAAATCGAACCGAATCAAAATAACCGAATTTCTCTAAACTTTCAAACCGAAAAATCAAACTAAATTAAAAAATCGATTTGTTTGATTCAGTTTTAACCAAAATTTGCTCACCCCTAATGTAATGCAAGAGTTCAATTTAATTGAATTTAGTGGTGGGAATTCTTATATTTTTGTCATTATGAATTATTTACATTTTGATTCTTCTAGTTGAAATTAAGTTATTTTCAAAGATATAAAAACTTTACAATGAAAATTCTGAAAGATAAAGAAAACTTTCGGTTTAAATATCAATGCCTTAGCCTTTAATTTTGTTTAATACTTAAATCTATTAAATTTATATTATAAGCATGACTTAGTTATAACAAAATTATATTCCAATAGATATTAAATGCAAGTAAAAAAAAATTCGGGTGAACCTGATATGAAAATTACCAAATTAATTCGAGCTTTCCCATTTCAATGAATTTGAGTAAATTTTGGAGGAGTTCAGCTCGCAGCATTTTCTAAGCCAAAAATTATCATCTCTATAATACAAATAAAAATATATTATTTTTCATAATTACAATATTTTAATTGCTATATAATCTGTTTATTTATATATATATTTTAATTCAAACCGGCATTTAAAAAAAAAAATTCAATGATTTAATCTTACAATTCCGAGCAGTAATTCAATATACGCATATTCTCGAACGGTACAGATACACACGCACCAAAACATATCCATATAATTTCATAAAAAAAAATCCAAAATAGAAAAAATAAAGGATTTCATTTGCTGTAAAATATTGGGAACAATTTATCAATTTCTTAAAAAGATTCTTCTTTTTTTTATTATTTTTTAAAATTTGTTCACAATCCAATCAAGAAAATGACAGTCCTAATTAAACGAAATTTCCTAATCCGAATCCCATTAGAATTGCTTTAAACACAAGGAAGAAAACAATCTATATAAATATACAACACCTAAATCGTAATTCTGCAACTTCAGACCCCTAAAAATCAAATCTTTTTTTTTGTTTCCAAGACAATGTCTTCCAAAAGAGCTTCTCATTCCACTCCATTATTGCCATTTAATATTAAAGCTGGAAAAAGAAGAGTTTGAAGAATCAAATTTTGATGAAGACGACCCTGACGAAGAGGAGTTTGAAGAATCAAACTTTGATGAAGACGATCCTGAGGAAGAGGAGTCCGAAGAATCAACATTAGACGAAGAAGGCACTGAGGAAGAGGAGTTTGAAGAATCAAAATTAGATAATCAAGCAGAAAAGGTTCTTGGAAAGACAGAAGGTTCTGAATTGGAGATTTCTGATGAAAAATTTGACGCAATATTGTGGAATGAGGAGGATGAGATTAGAGTTTTGGAAGGCATAGTTGAATTTTACAATTTGGAGCCTGAAGTAGCTGATATTGATGCCTTCTATAAGTTCATTTGGCTTGATCTCCCCATTGGAGTCGCCAAGGAAGAACTGAATAGCAAAATTTGTCAGCTGGAGGATAAGTATGATGACATTAATAGGCAAGCGAACGGTAAGGAAATAATTTTAACACCCCATGAACAGAAGTTGTTTACTCTTATTCAGCAGATATTAGATAATGTACATGATGAAGAGGAAGAAGAAACACATGAAGACGAGGAAGTAGAGGCTGGGGAGGAGGAAAAAGCTGCCAATTTTCATGACATGGCTACAAGCAATGATAACCCCAGCATTCTACTTTTGAAGAGATGGCTGAAGAAGAAGAAGAAGAGGAGGAGGAAGACAACGGAAGAGGAAGTACTCAATGACTGTCACATGGCTACAAGTGATGACCATCCCAGCTACTCTGCAATCAAAGATAAGCCTGAAGAGGAGAATTCTTGAATTAAATTTCTTTACCGAATTGAGTTATAAGGATTTTCAAATGTAGGCTTAATGATTGACTACTTAGCTGATCAATCATTTGTTTTTCCTCAAGCATCAATTTTATGTAATAGCATTTTATTTACTGAGCTGAATACATGACTAGAAATTTTTCTATTACAAGCTTGACTTTGTCATGTTGTTTCTAGTGGCAATGATCCTAGGTTCCAACCTGACAGACTCCTTTCTAAAACACTCATTTAATGTAGTTGTTGAAATAGGAAAAATCCTCAGATAATCCATTATCATTTACCAGATTCAGATATTTTGAATGCTTTTAGATGAACTAATTGATAGATTGCATATCAACCTTCAATTAAAAAAAGAAAATACCGGGGGAAAGGGTTAAATAAATGGAGAAAGGAGTCAAAAAAGCGTGTCAGAGTGTGCATGTGTAATTTTCGATACACAAATCTCATAATCCTGGACCAAGCTAGTTTAGCTGATCCAAGAGGCATTCACACAAAAAAGAAAAGTGATCCGTGCACAAGAAGATGGTTTCAATCTTCACAACAAGGCAATTCGTATTTCCTACACAAGCTAAATTTACAGGTTGTCCCCTACAGCAAACTGACTCCAGAAATACAAGTATGTCTTGGCATTCGTCCAGCAAAACAAAAATTAAATTTGTATTTACCTTCAGCAAATGATTAAAGGAGCTCAGGAACTAAGCGTCTTTAATGGTAGCTAATATAAGGCCTCTTGACAAGGCTAGCAACTTTGCTTAATGCCCTTGAAAGCCACACACTTTCTTTTTGGATTATTTTTTTTACTTTATTTTTTATTCTTATTTTTTTTTTCTTCTTCCTCTCTTCAAAATTTCTGTGTTTATTGTGATGGGAGATCACCCACGTTCACCAACGTTAGAACTTCATAGTGTTCTTGGAATTTCAAGAAATGCAACAATAAAAGAAATGTGTAAAGCATATAAATCTCTTGTTGCATTCTGGCAACCTTATAGGCACCCTTCTAACAAAGCTGAAGCTCGTCAAAAATTGCAGCAAATTAATGAAGCTTTCAAGGTATTTTTATTTTATTTATTCTTACTAATTATCAAAGTCTCTTCACATATATATATATATATATATATATATATATATATATATATATATATATATTTATAAAGAAAAAATTTAGATATTTTCTCCAATTTCGCCTTTAAAATATTATTTTAAGATGAAATAGAATGTTAAAAAATCAAAGTCGAGTAAAATAAGCCCTAATTGAGATAAAATATTTTACTTATTTTTATCGAAATTTTTATATTCTAGTTAGTGATTCCAATTTGTTACAGTTTCAACCGTAGAGTATTTTATTGGTAAAACTGAATGAGCCATTAAATTAGAGTTTATTTGATTCAATTTTGATTTTTCTAAAACGAAAGTGGCCCAATCGAAACATGAAAAATTTAATTAACTATCGAAACAAATTTGAAAGACTTCTTTGGACCCTGCAAATCTTTTTTTTTTTAAATTCTCATTGGATTTGAATTCTTTATTTTGTAACAATATTTATATGTACCAAAAGTGGTGATTAATATGTTTATATATTAAATTATGAATATTTTCCTTAATTTTATTAATTTGTTGCTTGCACTTCTTTGATTATAGGCACTCAACGACACAAAATTTAGAGAAACCACAAACGGAAGTACTGCAAACAATGATCCTCCATCACCAACATCTCCACCTATAGATGTACACTACAACATTAGCACCAACACTTACAACACCTATAACCACCATAGAAGCATGGATGAGAGCTTCTTTTCTCAGCCCGGTGTTCTCCTAAAGAGTACAAGTAAAACAACCCGAACATCTACGACGAATAGCCCTACTCAATCAAGGAGTACGTCGCCATCTTCTCGATCGAAAAGCACCGGTAGACGAAGTAAAAGCCAGACAGTACTTCCTATAAGTTCAACTTACTTGTCAACTGATGTAAGTCGAAGGAGCGCCTCTTTGCCATCCAATGATCACCTTGATTCGAAACGCATTTCGAGTAGAAGCAGCTCCGAGACTGAAATCCATTCATTAGCTAAAAGTCCAACCACAAGAACTCCAATTGTTTTCACCCAATCCACAGCTTGGAAAACACCACCACCTAATGAAATTAAGCTGGTTTGCACGTTGGAGGAATTATGCTACGGATGTGTCAAGAAAATTAAGATCACTCGAGACGTCATGTCACATGGGTATGTTATTCTCTCTTCCTCCTCTTTCTGCGAAGAATATCCATAAACAAAGTGTTGATTTAGTACGCCATGCATGCAGCGCGTATTGCAGGTTAATTAATGTTTATTCAACTTATATTTAAATAATGTAACAATAATTAAATGATTTTTTTAATAAAATTATTACTAAATTTAGCAGTGTTTCATACAAAATTTATTATAATCGATTTTCGGTAAAAATTATTGCCGAAATGCTAATGTGACACGCTATATATGCATAAGTGAGCCGAAGTGGTATGTTACGTGTGCATAAATAGCTGATGTAAGCTGATGACATGGTATGCTATGTGTGTACAAGTACCATGTCAGTACTCCGACGATGATTTTCATCGAAAATCGATCATAATAATTTTTTGTATAAAATATCGTTAAGTTCAGCGATAATTTTATCACGAAAATTTATTTAGTTACTGTTGTATTTTTAGATTTAAGTTAAGTGATCATCGATAAAATTAACATTGTATATCGCTCAATAAAAAAGAATATTTAATATTTTCATTTGATCAAACGATGTAGCATATCGCTACATGGTGCACCGAGTCGTTACTTCATAACACATCTATGTAGTTAATCATTAAAGATGATTAGAATCAGTAAAAAGATAATTTCTGATGTTAGTATTTGACTTCAGGATAGTAAAGATAGAAGAGGAAGTGCTGAAAATAAAAGTGAAGCCAGGGTGGAGAAGAGGAACACAGATAAGATTTGAAGGGAAAGGGAATGAGAAACCAGGGTATTTTCCAGCAGATATAATTTTCTTGATTGATGAAAAAGACCATTTATTATTTACAAGAAAAGGAGATGACTTAGAGTATGGAGTTGAAATTCCATTAGTGACGGCTCTTGTTGGGTGCACAATTTCAGTGCCATTGTTAGGAGGAGAAAGCATGTGGTTATCATTTGATAATGTGATTTATCCTGGTTTTGAAAAGGTAATTAAAGGTGAAGGTATGCCAAATAAATTTGATGGAAAAAGAGGTGATTTGAGAATTAAGTTTTTTGTTGAATTTCCTTTGGAATTAAGTGATGAGAAAAGGCAAGAAGCTGTGAGTATTTTACAAGATTGTTGTTGGAATTAATTTGTAAGTTTTTCTTTTTGTGTTTGAATAGATGTACTTAATTTAGTGTTTAGTCAGCTAATTAATTAGGCACCTTTACAATGTAACGTAGGGGTGTGCAATGATTGGTTCGATTCAATAACCAAATTAAAATAACCAAAAATTAATTTTTTAAAAATTTGATCAACTTAACCAAACTAATGAAATAACCGAACATTAACCAAACCAAAATTTTTTGTTATTTCGATTCGGTTAACCGAAAAATCGAAAATTAAAACTATTTTTTGAAAAAATAAAAAATAATGTTTAAAAATTATACAAAATTACAAATCATAATACACTAAAGTAAAAACATCCAAATTGTACAAAATACAAGTCCAAATTAAAGATACAATCTCAAAATACATAATAGATAATACAACAAAAATCATCGAATAAATTTTTTCATTTTATCGACCTCCAATCCAATCTTCAAAATTTCAAATTATCAACTAAAAAATAGATATTAATAATTGATAAATTTACTCATATAATTTGCAACTCAAAATAAAATAATTTATATATACAAAATAATTACCCAATTAAAAAATCCAAAAAATTATCCAATTAAGTAAAACTTCAATCGGTTCGATTTTTTTATGATTTTTTCCTTTCAAAATCGAACCGAATCAAAATAACCGAATTTCTCTAAACTTTCAAACCGAAAAATCAAACTAAATTAAAAAATCGATTTGTTTGATTCAGTTTTAACCAAAATTTGCTCACCCCTAATGTAATGCAAGAGTTCAATTTAATTGAATTTAGTGGTGGGAATTCTTATATTTTTGTCATTATGAATTATTTACATTTTGATTCTTCTAGTTGAAATTAAGTTATTTTCAAAGATATAAAAACTTTACAATGAAAATTCTGAAAGATAAAGAAAACTTTCGGTTTAAATATCAATGCCTTAGCCTTTAATTTTGTTTAATACTTAAATCTATTAAATTTATATTATAAGCATGACTTAGTTATAACAAAATTATATTCCAATAGATATTAAATGCAAGTAAAAAAAAATTCGGGTGAACCTGATATGAAAATTACCAAATTAATTCGAGCTTTCCCATTTCAATGAATTTGAGTAAATTTTGGAGGAGTTCAGCTCGCAGCATTTTCTAAGCCAAAAATTATCATCTCTATAATACAAATAAAAATATATTATTTTTCATAATTACAATATTTTAATTGCTATATAATCTGTTTATTTATATATATATTTTAATTCAAACCGGCATTTAAAAAAAAAAATTCAATGATTTAATCTTACAATTCCGAGCAGTAATTCAATATACGCATATTCTCGAACGGTACAGATACACACGCACCAAAACATATCCATATAATTTCATAAAAAAAAATCCAAAATAGAAAAAATAAAGGATTTCATTTGCTGTAAAATATTGGGAACAATTTATCAATTTCTTAAAAAGATTCTTCTTTTTTTTATTATTTTTTAAAATTTGTTCACAATCCAATCAAGAAAATGACAGTCCTAATTAAACGAAATTTCCTAATCCGAATCCCATTAGAATTGCTTTAAACACAAGGAAGAAAACAATCTATATAAATATACAACACCTAAATCGTAATTCTGCAACTTCAGACCCCTAAAAATCAAATCTTTTTTTTTGTTTCCAAGACAATGTCTTCCAAAAGAGCTTCTCATTCCACTCCATTATTGCCATTTAATATTAAAGCTGGAAAAAGAAGAGTTTGAAGAATCAAATTTTGATGAAGACGACCCTGACGAAGAGGAGTTTGAAGAATCAAACTTTGATGAAGACGATCCTGAGGAAGAGGAGTCCGAAGAATCAACATTAGACGAAGAAGGCACTGAGGAAGAGGAGTTTGAAGAATCAAAATTAGATAATCAAGCAGAAAAGGTTCTTGGAAAGACAGAAGGTTCTGAATTGGAGATTTCTGATGAAAAATTTGACGCAATATTGTGGAATGAGGAGGATGAGATTAGAGTTTTGGAAGGCATAGTTGAATTTTACAATTTGGAGCCTGAAGTAGCTGATATTGATGCCTTCTATAAGTTCATTTGGCTTGATCTCCCCATTGGAGTCGCCAAGGAAGAACTGAATAGCAAAATTTGTCAGCTGGAGGATAAGTATGATGACATTAATAGGCAAGCGAACGGTAAGGAAATAATTTTAACACCCCATGAACAGAAGTTGTTTACTCTTATTCAGCAGATATTAGATAATGTACATGATGAAGAGGAAGAAGAAACACATGAAGACGAGGAAGTAGAGGCTGGGGAGGAGGAAAAAGCTGCCAATTTTCATGACATGGCTACAAGCAATGATAACCCCAGCATTCTACTTTTGAAGAGATGGCTGAAGAAGAAGAAGAAGAGGAGGAGGAAGACAACGGAAGAGGAAGTACTCAATGACTGTCACATGGCTACAAGTGATGACCATCCCAGCTACTCTGCAATCAAAGATAAGCCTGAAGAGGAGAATTCTTGAATTAAATTTCTTTACCGAATTGAGTTATAAGGATTTTCAAATGTAGGCTTAATGATTGACTACTTAGCTGATCAATCATTTGTTTTTCCTCAAGCATCAATTTTATGTAATAGCATTTTATTTACTGAGCTGAATACATGACTAGAAATTTTTCTATTACAAGCTTGACTTTGTCATGTTGTTTCTAGTGGCAATGATCCTAGGTTCCAACCTGACAGACTCCTTTCTAAAACACTCATTTAATGTAGTTGTTGAAATAGGAAAAATCCTCAGATAATCCATTATCATTTACCAGATTCAGATATTTTGAATGCTTTTAGATGAACTAATTGATAGATTGCATATCAACCTTCAATTAAAAAAAGAAAATACCGGGGGAAAGGGTTAAATAAATGGAGAAAGGAGTCAAAAAAGCGTGTCAGAGTGTGCATGTGTAATTTTCGATACACAAATCTCATAATCCTGGACCAAGCTAGTTTAGCTGATCCAAGAGGCATTCACACAAAAAAGAAAAGTGATCCGTGCACAAGAAGATGGTTTCAATCTTCACAACAAGGCAATTCGTATTTCCTACACAAGCTAAATTTACAGGTTGTCCCCTACAGCAAACTGACTCCAGAAATACAAGTATGTCTTGGCATTCGTCCAGCAAAACAAAAATTAAATTTGTATTTACCTTCAGCAAATGATTAAAGGAGCTCAGGAACTAAGCGTCTTTAATGGTGCACATTGCCGGGTAAGAAAAGGAGTGTCTGCCACTGTTCCAATTGTGTTGTCTCCAACAATAACAGTGCTCCCTTCTGAGACAGTATTTCTCTTGATGTAGCCCAACCCAAAATGTTCTGATTTGTTTCTTCCAGATGTATAGCTTGTCAGTTTTCCAACCTTCACAAATTGATAAATTTCATTAAGAAGTTCCATACATCCAGCATAACATAATAATAGATACAATAAACAAGAAATTACTTTTTTGCCATCAATTGTAATTAAGCTGCCAGGTTCCGCTGGTGCTGATAGATGAATTCCCCATAATTTCTGCTTTACTCCATCATATGTTATGAGTCTAGCAATAGTCTCTTGTCCCTTGTAACATCCTGAGTAATAAAGAGCTGGATCAGATAAAATTTCAGTATTAACACAGATGACAACTGCTCTTCAGATAAAAATTTAAGTTACCCTTGTTCTGAGAAATACAGTTCCAAAGACCAGCCTCTAGGACATTGAATTCATTAGTTAGCTCCTTTCCGGGAGCAGGTATTCCTGTGGAAATTAAATTTGAGGTTTACATGCATAGCAAATAATAGAAAAGAAATCAAAAGGGAAAATTAAGGTATTCAAATGAAGGTAGGAAGAGAAGTGGATGAAGGAAGAGAATATCCCAGTTACATACTATCAAGTTATAACATTAGAATATGAACTTCGGCATGTGGAAATGTTGGATTAAATGAATAAGCAAATATGAAATCCAATAACTAGGCCAAAATATGCCAACAGACTAATAACTCAGATTTCATCACCTTGTATAATCCTTAGCTTTTCCCAGGCATTGGAACCCATTGGAACTGCACCCTGAGATAGAAGAGTTTTCCAGACAGATTCAGCAGCAGCCGGTGACATCAACAAGGAATAACCTTTTTCGGACATGATATTTCCAACTCCCACAGTCATTGGCATTCCATTTACCTGAAAATAAATAAATGTTCCATCTTTGGGAAGAAAACAAATGAAAAATAATATGTAACCAGAGAAAAACAAACAGGGAGACAGACAGGAAATAAGGAAAAATAATGGTAAGAACATGAAGTTTCTCCCTTTCATATCAATGGGAAACCAATTTATGCTTCTCATTTTTAGAAAAGGTTATCTACGCTTTGATATAAAACTATTATGCAAGTATAAATAAGTTTTCATGTGTTTTTTATTTAATAGTTCACAGAAAATTAAAAAAAAAAAAGAACTGTAGTACCTGTTTAAATTTAAAAGAAACACTTTGAAGATTTTGATTGGAAAAAGGGCTTCAAAATAAAATTTACTTGTACTAAAAACTAACTCCACGTCATTATTTATATGGTCAGAACTTTAAATTAGGACAAACAGGAAACTAGTGATCTGTTGTATTAGGAAAGTCGCATACAGCCTGATGAATTAATGTTGAAGCAATGAATGGAATAAATCCTAGCGAAGAGGGCAGTGCAACTAAGTAAAAAAATTAACAAATCCTACACAAACATCCAGCATCATTAACACTTTTGCATTGACTAAGTGGTGTGGTGTTAGACAAGGATACAATCAACGCATTTGTAAGGGAGAAAATTCAGATCCCTAAATACTGAATTGAGAGTATAATCCATTCTCACACATGAAAAAACCAAAACATACACTTTGCAGGGAAAAGAATCAGAAATTTGCTTTATCTTACACTATAATGCTGATGGGTACCATATGGCTGTCCAACAAGATCACCAAGGTTCAAGTTGACCATTAACTGTTTGCATGCCACAAGAAATAAAGGCTAAATATCTGTATCAGTAGAGCTATGAAAACTTAGAAGAAACTTCCTTACATGGTCACTTTGCGGTCCTGCTAGAATAAAAAAGGAAGTTTTCTTGGTGATATCTTGAATTTCTACATTGTCAGAAAATAATATATATCTGCAAACACAGCAAACATGTGTGGAAGAACTCTGAGAAAGGCTAAGGCATGCATAACATTTGAGCATGTTAACAGGAGATATATCAGCATGCCAAGTAAAAATGAGACCATAGAGGGGACATATATGTGCAGTCTCCAGTCTATATTTTCTTGACCAAACATTTGAAAATATACATGTGAAAAAAATTGATCAATAAATCTGAAATAGTTGGGATCATACTTATTCAACATTTGAGTTATGTTTCCACAGGTCATTGGTGAGACCACCAACATGATTGAACTTTTCTGCATATTGCACATAACTCCAATGAGTCACCAAAGAAAAGGTGCACCTTTAGAAAATCAATTGTGAAGTACATGGTAACAGAGATTACCATGATCCATGCATGTCCAATGTCTATTGTCCGAGCAGTTGGTGTAACAAAAACAGTATCACATCCCTATGCATTTCAATCGAACAAAACCTATCAATTATCCATATCATTGCATTAAATAAGAATAAATTTAACAAATAGGTGTTGACTTTGTGAATGAAATGTAATTGTGGCATATCCCTCTAGATTTTACCTGTCCTTCATGAAGACATTCAAAATCTGCAGTGCTTTGGTTGTGAAGAAACTGAATACGATCTTCTCCACTGACTTAACAAGAGACAGACACCATTATTTTCACCAAGTAAAAAGACCATCAGGGCAAAAATCTAACAACATCAAAGTTTTTGCAAATATGACCAGGTAACCATTCTTGCCATTCAAAATCCCTTTGTGCTCTTTCTTTTTTCATGTTCTTTTCCCTACTTGATCAAGTATAATCATAAAATATTTGAGTTGTTTCTTCTTTTCATCCAGAATGAGGCGTACATATAGCACAAACCGTTAAGAGCATATAGGATACTTAAAGTTCTAAGGAGCTCGAAGAAGTGGATTACTACATTTGTAGCTATGTGGAGACCTTCAATACATTATTGATCAACCAGCACTCTTTTCTCTAGAAAATTGTCATCTTCCGGATAAATGAATGAGGTGAAAGGAGAATTGAAAACCAGAAAAAAAAAGTATGAAAACTACAGCCTACTGATAGTTGCACATTGCTTTATTGCGCATGAAGTTTCTAATGCACGTACAAGGCAATTTTTGTAGCTTACTCTTGCGAGATAAATTAACAAGATAACAATCAAATTAAAGATAACAGAGTGCATCAAAAGATTAAGGATCAAAGAAAGTACCTCTTAATCGTCCAAAATGTGAAAAGTCCAAAACCTAAACAATCAGAAACCATAAAATAAATGAATTAAATCAATCATCCAACAACAATAAGTTCAAAGAAAAAAGTACAGAATCTTATTATGTTTCATCCAATATAATCTCAATTAGAGATTAAGATGCAGGTAGGTTCTTATCTAATTCTTTCTATGTACAATAATCCACAATGACATCCCTGAAATAACTTCCAGCATCTAGGGAGAAGTTATGTGCATACAATAGCTCTAGATTGAGAAGCCACTTGACAACTAAACCAATCAGAACTAATCTACGCCCATAAGACAGATGTTTGTTTGACATCAAATTGCCTTAAATTAGATAAGTTCCAACCGTACAAGAACTTGATTCAAAGCCACACTCTCAATTTAACATGACCAGGTAGCAAGTATGAAATCCAATGAACATCATTTGAATTGAAAACACAAGAGAATGGACTTTTTCCATTATAAATAATCATGGGTGCACAAAACTCATGTACCCCTTCTATTCTATAGATGCAAGAATAGAAATTTATACTGATACCCACCACAACCCCATTATCAAATGCATCTAATGCTTCATCATCATTATCAAATGTTTCAATAACCCCATCTTCTGAAACCTTTGCCCCATCAGCCACCATGGTTTCCTGCAAGTGGTGAAGTCGCTATTCAAATTAAACTTTATCACCATCATTTGATTCAATCAGTAAATACTATTAAAATCAACTCAGATCAAACATTAACTCCTCCTGGGAATGAAAGATGTCTCCTTTATATAGAAAAAGAAACAAAGGAGCTTACCCAGAGGTCATGATCGATAGGAGGAGGGGAAAGGTCGAAAAGGGAAGCAGCAGAAGCAGAAATTGGACGCAAAGAACAAATCTTTGATGAGAGGCGAGAAGAAGAAAAGAGTTTCTGACTCCTCTTGTTTTCCTTCTCAATCCAGAACTCACCATTTAAGCATAGATGAGAATTAAAGGGAATGATTCTGTTAGTGAGCAGGGATTGAATATGAGTAGGTGCAGCTACAGAACCAACCACACATGTAGTAGTTGATGATGTTGCCATTTTCAGACAGCTTTTCATACGCCTAGAAGAGAATTCAGTTCTCCAAGAAACTGGGGAAATATTTCTCGGTAGTTGTCGGAGAGTCTGATAAATGGCTTATCACATGTGGCCAAAATGGCTGATGAAAGAATCTCTGTTCTGGTGAGGAGGACTCCAAATTGTTTTTAAAATGCTTGAAATTCATTCTTTTTATCTTCATATAAATCCCCATTTAAATTAGAGGTGTGGTGCCTTAAAATTTAGAGCCATCTACGGCTAGCAATACTACTCCTTTCTTTATATTAGTTCTTATTTTTTGATTTTCAATTTTCTGTGTACTTTTGTCATTTTTTCACACGAGCAGTTTGTTTAACATTGACAATTACCTGTTAAAAATTTAATAACTTCTATAAGTGGAGCGTTCGAATCCCAACCCATCCTCCAAAATTGTAATTATTAAAAAAAAAAATGTTCAACTTAACAAGCTGTGACCTTTCACAATAAGGGTAATTTTTGAAAATTGTTATTTAGAACATATTCTGCGAAGCAATACATACCTACCTAGGCTAACCAAGTTCAGCAAAGTACACATCCTGCAAAACAATACATACCTCTGAAATTCAAAAAGCAGTGTTCAACCAGCAAATTTATGTAACCATTCACATGTTTTGGCGACTAAAGCACCCTTTGCATTTTCTTCGATTTCATGTGAATAAAAGAAGGTTAACTTTTAACATATGTTACATATATGCATTTTCTGTACATTCGATTATACAACACAGCACGTATAGGATTCTGCATAAAGAACAGAGATCTAACACTTCGAATCTAGATCTCAAATCACTTAGAAATTCAATATCCACCACTATTCCACATGCTGGGTATTGCGGTTCTCAGATCTGGGTCGTTCGGCATAAACTTGTCCTTGATCTCTCACATCTCTGAACATTGAAAATAATGAGTTGAGGCCTTCAGAAGATGCCCCTCCCAAGAACCATAGCAATAGTGAACTAAATGAGTTCATGCTGCCAGCATTAGGACCGGTGTCTGCTCGTCGGAGATCAGCTTGTGCTGGAATCTGCATAGTGTCACCTACTGTGCTCAGATTATCATTTCCAGGTCGTTGCTGAGACCCAGGTTCTAACCCACTGACGGGCATTGCTTGGTCAGGTCCAGGGCTAAATCCAGGTGCAGAAATCAAGTCTGCATTCCCTGGACCCTCATTCCTAGTGTTTAATCTTGTGATGTGTAAAGTCGATGCAAGAATGGTTGATGATGTGATATGGAAGTCTGGTTGCTGCTGAAGCTGTGACCGTCGGTTCTGCATAAACCTTTGTAACGCCGGTACCTGAAATACGTGTAGCACAGTAAACATAAGCAAGGACATTAATATCATGTAGTAGTTTAAAATCTGTACTTCTTCAGTATGTTCGCAACATCAAAGCTATAGCTATGTCCACATAAACATAATAAAACTGGTTTCTAGAAAAGACCCATACTAAAATAGACACACCTTTATATTTTTAGGTTAGTTACATTTTGAAAGCATATCCATTCACACCAAAATCATTATGCTCCATTGATCTCTCTTCTTCTCCATGTTGAAGATGATTTCAGTTTCTTTACGTGCACAATTCTTCTCTTTTTCACAATCTTGTAAATCTTCCATCCGAAGCACTCATATTATTGAGGTCATTTAAATTGCAGTTTATCGGAATATACTTCTGTAGTATGAGTAATCTTAATTTAAGTTTTTCAAATAAATTATTTGCACTAACAAATTTTGGAATTTAAGTGTGTTTTATGCATCATTTTTTTCATAGGTTTATGTTGATTAATGAAATTTCTTCTACCAGTATGGAAGTCAATGTAAATGGGATTCAATTTATGTGTGACAGTATTTTAATGTGAAAAGATTTGATTGCAAGCAGTATGCATATATTGTTTGATTTGAAATTCTTAAATGGATTCCATGAGCTAATGACCACGGCATTCTTTGAGTATAGGTTACAGCAATAATCAAATTGCTGCATGGGGAGACTCAAACCCAGAATCCCCACACTACCTACATCCTCGTAGAATATGAAAATACCAATCACTTCATGCCCTAAATGGCATCTGCAACCCTATTTTGACCTCTGGCATGTATAAAAGAGACACATGAAAAGTCTGACACAGCCAAATATTTGTACCTCAAATCGGTTCCAAAAATATAGAATGAGATGCTGCATAAAAGCTGCGGTTGTAGAGAGAGCCAAATATGAAAAACCTACAAAATAATTTGAGCAATATCAATAGATAAAATAACAATTTCAAGCAAGAGTGAATTAAATAAGACAATAGATCAGTCCGTACCATAGGCATAGGAAAAGAAGTAGATATGAAAAACCAGGAAATAAAGCAGAAAGAAGCGCGGAAAGAACTTCATTGATATGGGAGTGCGAACACTGCATATTGATGGAAGGACATAAGAGTAAGAAATAAACTCACAGCCACAGATACGAACCCTGAACACCACATTTAAACACAAGCCAACCACTAGGTATAGTCTGAGGCTGCAAGCCAGACCTGTTCAATGGGCAGGCCTAGGCAGGTTCAAGCCAGCCTGATTTCTATACTTTGCCCAGGTCCTGCCCAAATGGTCAAGCCTACATTTTGATGAACTCCAGCCCAAATACAAAACTATAAAAACATGTAAATGTCAAAAAATTTGCAAATCAGGCCTTTGAAGGAATATAATTTCCAGGCCTGACCCACTTTAACATTAGGCAGGTGGGCTTCAGTGGGAAAACCTTTGTCCAACTTCGTATTTTGGTACTTAGGCCAGGCCATGCCAATCCCTAGATCTATGAACAGGTGAACCTCTTTGAGTCATAGTAGTCTGAAAAACACTATCAGATCCACTCCAAGCCCCATTGAAACCTTCCCACCCAATCCATCCACCATATCAACAATTACAAATACAATTCAGAACCAGATGTCAATATTGTGTACGTTGACCGATCTTGCTCGTTGAATTGAAACCCTCAACTGAATGGCTCAAATTGCAATACATTGAAATGATTGCAGTATGCTATCAAAGTGAATCAATATTAGTATGCTATCGCAGCAATTCATAGGCAGCCTATACACACCATCAGCTAAAGAGATGCAGAAAAAGAACCAATATCTTGCTAATATGTGAGAGAAGAAGGACCTGATCAAAGTGAATAGTTCACACAGCCAAACAAGAATTAAGACCATGAAAGCCAGAAGCTGATCATCATAAAACTCGAACAGAAAAAATAAGATCCCAATCATTATCTGCAGAGTCAATATAGAAATCCATCAGTCAACAATTACTAGAAAGAATATAACAAAATATTACATAAACTATAACGGGTTGCACCAAGAAATAATTTGAACACAAAAAATGAAGCTGGATCATTGTAATTAACTCAAAAGAAGATCTGTCCTTACAGGAACAAAGACAAGTGACTCAATCACATGCACAAAGATCAACTGAAAGGTAGGCAGCCGATGCCGTGCATGGTGTTGAAGCTGCACTGCAAATTTCGGAAGAGTAAACAAATTATTTCAAAGGAAGAAAGGGGAGATGGAAGTTTGACACTTATGGCAACCAAAGCAAGTACTTTGGTCGCAATTAATACATTTGCACAATTCGCTGGACAGAAAATGTGTTTACCATCACCAGAGATTAAATAGGACCTTAAAAACACAATAGAAGCCTCTTGCGACATAAAGAGATAAACTAATTAGGAGGGTAAGAAACAAAATTAGAAGCGCTCATTCATGAAAAGGTGATAAAATTGCTTTTCATCATCAAAATAAAACAAACCTGTGAATTTCAGCATTCGAGTTTGAGTCTCTCTCAACGTAAAGGACACTGACATTGTGGTGGTGAAGAAAACAAACAGTGACATCATAAGCACCCCACACTTAGTCACAAGATAGTCTACATGGAAGCCACCAAAAAGAAATTCATCAAAGCAATAATGATATCTGTCCATTTAAATTTTAAGTAAAAATATTTTATCCAGATAACTTTAGAGTTTGGCAACAACCAACACTAAAGAAGGATTAAAATTACTTGTTAAAATGCTTTAGCAAGCAATCACATCTCCTAGATGTTGCAACCTTATTGCATCTAACGTACCAATGCCATCTATGGAAAGCATAAATCAACAAACCTCCAAATTTTGCTGGACCTTCAAATGGTTCTTGTGGATAACTGAGATTATAAAACTCCTTTGTTTGAAAATTGTAGAGATAACCTGGAAAGGGTTCCAAAAAAAAATACTAAGATGAAGTAGCAAGTTAATTAACCAAAATTCTACATCCATCAAGCACATAAATAGATCTATCCGTGCTTAGGCAATGATTGCGCACCATGTATTAACACTTGGACAAGATCATGCCTGATAACCACTTTATAGACAGTAATTATCAGATAAAAGTGGAAGATAGTAACATTTGCTTATGCAACTGTTTTTTGTATCCTTTGTCTACAATTCGTTGTTTGTCAGATCTTTTCAGGGAACTGGTGGAGTTACAAGCTTCAAACAAACAAGCTAGGCATAAGACTGATAAATAACTCAATATACAGCATATAACAAATAAGCAATATTCTGATGAAATGGAAAGTGAGTTGAAAATTGAACCTCAAAAAAAAAAAAAGGAAGAAAAACAAGTCAGAACATCTAAAATGACCAGACACAAAACTTTAGTTATAGAAGCCAAACAATGAGAAGGCCACTTATGGCACCTACAGCAATTATGTCTCACTCTAATAAAGAGATGCTAGATGCCCTTGATAAATCACAGCGTGAACTAGAAAGAGGTGTTCATACAAAAAATTTACAGGATGAGAAACCATACAACGTAATGGGAGGTCAAAACCTGACAAAATTGCTAACTGCAGTGGCAGCACAAGTGATTGAAGCAAATCGACGAAAGGAGAGAAACTTAAACTAAGAAAAATATGGAAAATATACAATTAAGTTAAGCATCTATGGAGGAAAAAAAACTCATTTATGAGATTAGACTATACCTTAGTATCTATAGATGTACTTACAAACTACATACCGAAGACAAAGTTCAAATTTAGATATGAGAATCCGGGATTGAAGCTATCACCTTGTCCAGGATAACTCAATAAACTATTCATCAGTATGGTATCATATCCAACAATTCTGTTAATGAGAAGCTGCTGCCACCTAAACATAAGAAAGTATTCATTAAGAAGTGACAAGTGCATGGACAACCATACCACAAGTGCCCTAAACTTTATTTTTCACAAATTAACTAAATGAAAAATCAACGACAGCTTAGATAAAAGATTGTTAGATCCCTTGCTAAATCTTGCACATAAATTACTACACTTATTACACTAGTATTCATGGTGGATTTACCCTTGCATGGGTCTTGTTTCAGTATTGAAAATCCAACATTTATGAAATTATCAGACTTTTGCAAGCCATGCACTAAAATTTTCAAACAGTCTCAGACTTCAAACCCAAATCATCTTGTGATTTCAAAAACAACATCCAAAAATAGCTATCAATATCAAAATTCATCTCACTAGAATATTTGAAGCTGACAACTATATTAGTCCTAGGAAAAATTTGGTCAACTTTAAGTAACAACAATAAATGTCTTGTATGAAGATGGAAACTATAAACTAAGAAAAATAGACCTGTTTCCAAAACAAGGATGCCGAGCTGATATGCTAATGTTAACAGTTCGTATATTATGCTGAGACTTAGCTTCTTCAGGAAGCAGGAAATAGCCCTGTAACCAAAATAAATTTGTTAGACAGAGAGGCTCGCATAATTTCTCATGCTATAATCTAATGCAGCAAAATTTAGTATGGTGGAATTTACAGAAATAAGAGCTAGAGACCAAAAAATCTAAACTTAATTTTAGAAACTGGTTGTAGATTCAACCAATTGGTCAAAAATAAAATGAAAAGGTAACAAAAATGTTAGTAGTGACGACAAACAACAATATTTATTTTAAAGATCTTGCAGCAGTTAGGAGAAGGAAAAAGAGAGGGAGGGGCGAGAGCAAATAAAATGGATTACTGGAGGGCAAAAGAGAAATAAAATAAAGATTACATTCATTTAGTATTAAATAAAAAATTTACTGCAATTATACTAACCAGCCAAAATTGCAACCAACATCTCAATCACACCAAAATTAAAAGTTCTAGTCAAAACCAAGAAACATAAAAAGGATTGTGTGTTATCGGGTTTCAGCCAAAAATAAAATATTAAATAAAAAAGATGAAAATGTACCTTCTCCATGGTGTACATATAAGTTGGCTCAAATGCTTTGCTCTTATTCTCTAACCATTGAACTGAAATAGATAAAGTAGCTTCTTATTGATTGTTTCCAGCATGTTACAGAAAAAAGAGATACAGTGAAAACAAGTATGAAAGTTATTTTTCACAGAATAGCAGAAATAACAAGAAGCAAGAGGCAACAAGGTGTCGACCAAATGTTCAAAAGAATTCAGCGGAATCGTATGGATGTGAGAATAATAGGTCAAAGCTTTTTTATCCATATTGCTATAAGCGCTAAAACCAAAGGGCAGAAAAAATATAAAAACCAATCTTTTTCTGAGTAACGAACATGCAAATAAATAAAAAATCAAACTATGTGGAGAAAGGTGAAGTCTCATGCACTAAAGCTCTCCTAATCCAATTTTTACATAAAAAACCAAAGTAGGCAAGGATCAGTACAGGAGAATTTTTTTGACCTCTTCCACCTTGCCCCCATTAGTAAATTTTAACACCAAAAAGTAGCACAAAGACAAAACAGCACAAATGTTCCTAACTCTAACAGAACAAAATATGATCACTATACAAAATCACTTCATACAGCCTGATAAAAGACAAAAATAAAATGAAGAGCTCTTGGATTATTCCCTAAAAGCACTAAAAATCTGACATATTTAATATTTCATTATCAACATGTTCCACAGCCAGCCAATACTTTAGATCATCTTTTCAGCAAAGGTGGACCCAAAAAACAAATTAAAATAATAAAAAACTTCTACGTTTACAGGGTCTTAGTTAAGCTCATACCATATAGCATGTAGAACATGTTAACCAGCAAGCAAGGAGCTACTTTACCTGCATATGAGTTAAGCCTGTCCAAGTAAAGTATTCTCATCCACTTGGGAATATCAAGATTTAAATGGATGCCCGTGATATTCTGCAGTTGAAATTTCACATTAAAAAAAGAAATTTCTTAATTTCTTCAAAACGTAAAGTTAGAAGAAAATGTGGAGAGTTAAATTGGAGACGGAGTCAAGACTTGCAATTAAAACTTGTGGGCAGAGAAAAGGATTGCAAGGTAGAGCAACAATGACTTAATGCCCACCAGTTATGCCTGTCTAGATCAATTAGACCCAAACTTGCCCTGAATCCCTCAAAAAGAAGGGGGCTTGTGTCGTAAAAGGGAAACAAGGACTAAATGTGTGCATGAAACTTAAGTAAGATTGTAATTGAAGATGAGATAAATTACAGCCAAGGAAAAGTCTATTACAATTTTTGAGAACTAGTGTCAATTGTAATGTTTCCTGTCCGACCTTAAAATCAAGACAACAGACAAGCAATTATGCAACCCAATAACGAAACAAATAGCAGAAATCAATAAAAGTATTATTTTTCTAGGACAAGAAAGATATAAAGATATCATAAGCATGAAAGTATAATGTCAAAGTCCATCAGCATTTCTTCCAGAGAAAAGGTCAATCCACAGTGCACCGCCTAACAATGTCAGGATGATTGATGACCCTAAATGGACAGTTATTTCCTAGAGAAGCCACAAATTGGTCACATGATAGGCGTAGCAAACCACTATGCCTGCATTAGGTCATATTTAAGTGCAACAGACCCAGATCAAAATAGACATTGTTATCAGCCACCATGAGAGTAAAAAATTTGTTTTTGATCCCTCAGCTCCAATATATGCATTTAAAAAATTCCTCCTTGACCTAAATGTCAAGAGTTCTATAACAGTTCCATTCATTCCGAAGTTATGTTGTGTCATCACGTAGCACACTTAAAATTTGTTCAAGCATCCAAACCCAATAAGCTTTCACATAAGGGCCTTTTGGAAATGAAAATCACAGAATAAAATGCAACCTTTTATTTTACAGCAAAATTTAAAATACTCCAGTGACTAAGTCAAAGATAGAGAGAGAACAGAACTGGAAAATGTATAAATCCAGCACACATAGCAAGTGTTTCCAAATAACTCACCCACAACTTCTGGAAGCTCCGTATGATTTGTAATACATGTCTAAAAATGAACAATAGACGTCTGTGCGACTTTTTGCCAAAGTGAATTATGGCTGCTTTGAAAGTTTCCTTGGCTGATGCAGAGAAACTACTGCGCATCTCCACTTTCTCAGGTTTAGCACCATCATCAACTACTGGCTTGACATTTTCATGGTCGGCTGAGCTCCCAGGTTGGTGTTCAACGTATTCGGACTTGGTCTCCCAGAATTTCAAAGCTAGTTTCCCTTCCCTTGCAGTTGAACTAATCCAATTCAACCAAAACTTTGGACCGAAAAAAGCCAATTCATCTCCATCCACATTTGGCAACGGTAATTTATCTGATACAGTTTTCACACCAGGAACATCTCTTATGTTTGATTCAGACTCATCGTGAGACCACAAGCCTGCACTGGTTATCTACAAAAAGAAGCAGATGTCAGCCTTCAATGAGTCGTAGTACAGGTAGTGCCAACTAAATGGGTTAAAATAACAAAAAGCATTTTACAACAAAATACACTTTTAATAAAAAAAAATCAAAAACCAGTGCTTGTTCAAGATAAACGCAATATAATGAATGATAAAGCAAACAAAATATTGTTTCAAAAAAAAAAAAGCAAACGAAATATTAGGTTTTCAAATTTCTGACAAATTATTTACAGTACAAGACAATCTAGCTAACTGGAAGACTGCGTACCTTGATTTGAATAAGCTGGGCTTCCGTCATGTTAGCGCCAGAGAACTCACTTGAGCAACCAGGCTTTTATATGCAAAAGAAGCAGATTCTCATTAAATAGGTCGTAGACCAGTAACAGCAATCTAAGAACATTTCAACAAATCCTATACTTGACATTTTGAGGGTTCCCATTAGAAATTGTGCAGTTTCTCCTCTTCTACCCAAAACTATACCAATTACAAGTTAAATAAGAAGAATTAAGCAGAATTGATCCCTTAACGTAACCCAACACCAGACCTTAATCCCACAAGTTTGATATCATTGAAATTGCAAACAATCGCCAATAACAGAATAAAGTTCCAAACTTTTAAAGAAAACTAAACCACCCTTTTGAAGGAATGTAAAGCTCACCTGTTGTACATAATTGGCGTGCATAACAACCAGAATGCAAAAGAGAGTGACGGCTATGAACAAATACACATACTCTAAAGCAGCCCTCACTTTAGGCGTTAGCATCTGTGAGAATCTTTCCTGTACCCTTATAAACGTCTGCTCTGGATCCATATCTCCCTCTCTCTATCTATCTGCCTATCTATATCTTTTCCTATGGTAGTAAAATAGTGAAATCTTATTTCTATCATCTATAAAAGCGAACAATTATTAAGTATTTGAACTTGATGAATGGAAGATGGGTTCGAATCTGATGCATTTTCTGTTAGTCAGATGATGGGTCCGATCGATGGTCGCCTTCTGCTGTGATTTTTAATTGCAAAATGGAAAACATTGTTGTTGAAGATGACGATAGGCGTTTGTTTGTTGGGTCATACTTAGACCTGAGTTAACCTGAGCCGGGATATGGTTGTTCCATTACGGGATAGTGTTGTTATGCAAATTTTGCTTTGGGCCATAATAATAATAATAATAATAATAATAAAAGGAGTCCTTTTCCCTTAGGCTATACAATCGAAGTTTTCTTATTTTAATTCTATCAATGAAAAAATTTATAAATCAATCCAATTCCCTTTGATAATTTCTAAAAAAAATCCATTCACCCTTTATTACATATACAAAAATAACTATTTTGCATATATAGTAAAGTATTATCAATACTTATTGTTTTCATGAACGAAAATAATGTCCGAATTATATTCACTAAACAATTATGATTAAATATAATCATGTTCTTATGATATATATATATATATATATATATATATATATATATATATATATATATATATATATATATATATATATATATATATATATATATATATATATATATATATATATATATATATATATATATAGCATAGTGTTATTTTTATGATGGATTGTTTTTGTCAATAATTTAATTTAGGGACCCTAGAAGCTATCAAATGATGTGTGTTGACATATATGTTAGCTCAATATGGCATATTCGTTTTCAACGTATTTAAGCCTAGATGTTGTTGCTATATAAGCTTTCTATACAATAATATAATGAAATTATTTCTTTTATGTCAAAATCTAAGCAATTGTATGTATTGAGATTTTATTAGAAGTGTTAGGCTAATCTATGGATTAATTTTAGGGAAATGTTTAATTAAATTTTGTTTTGAGTAGCCCCATTCCACTTAACCCTTGTAAGTTATTAAGAAAAAAATACAAAATTATTTGCTTAGATTTTTTTATGTAATTATATTTTTAAGGGCGGAATAAGAATATATTTCTAATTTACTAAAAGGTATTCAAACTCTCAATAATTTGAATCATATATATGGATGATCGTGGGTTGGGAGGGGCAGAGGCGGGAAATGGCTTCCCACCTACTGTCCCGCACGGGGGTGGAGATTTCCCATCCTCAATAGGATTACTCGAGAAAAATTATCCCCGTCTCCAATCAAAAATAGTTTATTTAAAAAAATCAATTATAACTAAAATATAATATTTAACAATTAATTATAATTGAAATATACTATTTAATAATTAAATAAATCTAAATTCAATTAAAAATTAAATTAATATAAATTTTAAAAATTTACAAAATAAAATTAAATAAAATTTAAAAGTAAATTGTATAAATATAATTAATAAATTCAGGAGCAGGGAAAAATTCGGGGCGGGGATTGTGCTTCGAATTTTAAATTGAAGAATATTTTTCCTATCTTCACCTTCACAGGAAAATTTTTTGAAAATTTTTCATTCCATTTGGATCAATTTTCCATCGAGAATGAGAATTTTTCGCCTCATAATCATTCATAATTATATATAATTCCGCATTTAGAAAATTCAATCTTCTTTTTTTTTTTTATGTTATTGTTTTTTATTTTTTAAATTTGGGCTTATGAGAAATATTGTATAAATTATGCAAAGCCAAGAGTGAGAGCCCGAAGTTCGAAATCGGGTAGCCCAAACCCGAAATAGACATTTCGTAATCAAGCTCAATATACCCGAACATAAAAAAACCCTAACTCCTTGCTTGCAGCCGAGTAGGGTTTCTTCTGTTCAGGGCTCCATTTCAACGACGGCCCTGTAAGTTTTTCGCTTTACTTTCTTCTCTTTCTCAATCTTTTTCATATTCTTTACCGAGAATAATGGGTACCGGAAAGGAAAATGAAGAAAATGAGGTAGCATTCTTGATTGATCTCGTGCTAAGGTCTCTTGGCTGGTGTAAGACCTGGTTTTCGTCATTTGTTATATTACTAAGGATATTTGAAGTAGCATTTGTTGATGGAGCTAAATTAGCTATCCTTGCTAATGGAAATTAGTGTAACATTTTGCTTGCCGAGGTTTAGGATTCAAAAATTAAGCTGAATTTGGTAAATTAGCAGCAAAAGAAAGAAAATTTTTTATATACTTTTCGTTCAATAATTCCCTGTTTCAGATAGGTTCCCTTCTATTTAATGATGTCATGCTTATTTTAAGCTTTTGTTTCAATTATTCTGCGAAATTCAGAGGTTTCATAATGAGTTCTTGTTACCTTTCTTACTAGTTGATGGCTTACAAGTTACAATTAGTGAAAAGATTATTACAGAATCGACAATCCTGCAGATTAAAACGATTTTGCTTTGCACTTTTAACGTTGATGTACCTTTCTGCTTCCTTGTATGTGCTGCACTTTAGTTATAAGAGACTTCTTGTCATTTTTAGAAGCAATTATTTTTGTTTTAACTAATTTTTAGTGACCTTTCAGGTGAGACATGAAGCATAACAATGTTGTGCCTAATGGGCACTTTAAAAAGCACTGGCAAAACTATGTGAAAACATGGTTTAACCAGCCCGCCCGGAAAACAAGGAGGCGTGTTGGTGAGAAACTATAAAATTGTTTTGCCCTGTTTGTTTTTATATGTGAGTTTTGCTTGTATGTGCTTTTCATGTCAAGAACATACAAGTCGTAACCAAAGCTCCCATTTGGTACTGTTGAATGATTCATTTCATTACTATTCGTGCAACTGTTATCAGCGCGCCAAAAGAAAGCTGTGAAGATCTTTCCCAGGCCAACAGCAGGTCCTCTACGTCCAATTGTCCATGGACAGACTTTGAAGTATAACATGAAAGTAAGGGCTGGTAGAGGATTTACACTTGAAGAGCTCAAGGTTTGTTATTTTATATCTTAAAGGTTTTTTTTTTCTTTTCATTTTTTTTATTGTTCTACTCTCCTGATTTGTTCTTTTACATGCCTTGAATACCTTCATGCCACAAATGTTTTGATTTTATTATATGGATTTTTTCAATGAAAATACTGGCCTATTTGCAAACTGCTGCCTTGCATTCGATCTTTGTTTTCATTTTTTAACTATTGAAATTGAATTTGGTATTCAATTGTCATTCTTAAGATTTCAGCAGGCAGAGCCACACAGCTTTGCATGAATAGTTGATAGTTCCGAGGAAGCAACTCCGATTTCGATATGTGAATGCTGATTTCTGTCATTTGATGTTACAAGTTTTTATAACATACATCAGTACATATTTAGTTACAATTATTCTTTCTGCATCATATTTATTCAAATGATGTATTGAGTTCTTACCATCTTTGTAACGATTTTTCCCCCTCTCCAGGCTGCTGGAATTCCGAAGAAACTTGCCCCTACAATTGGAATATCTGTTGATCATAGAAGGAAAAACCGATCTTTGGAGGGCTTACAAACCAATGTTCAGAGGCTGAAGACATACAAGGCCAAATTGGTTGTCTTCCCAAGACGTGCTCGCAAATTCAAGGTAATTTTTTTTTTTTTTTGATCAGCGGCTGTTTTGTTATTAGATACAGTTACTTATCTTCATGCTCAGTATCAACATTTTTATTTTGCTTTGGTGTAGTCTGGTGACTCTGCTCCCGAGGAGCTGGCAACAGCAACCCAAGTCCAAGGGCACTACATGCCAATTGTGCGTGAGCAACCATCCGTGGAGCTTGTTAAGGTCACTGATGAGATGAAGTCATTCAAGGCATACAATAAGCTTAGGGTTGAACGGATGAATGAGCGCCATCTTGGTGCCAGGATGAAGAAGGCTGCAGAGGCTGAGAAGGAAGAGAAGAAGTAGGATCAGTGACATCATCAGTCAGCATTACGCGGATCAGGTTTTTGCAATATGTGTTGAATTTTCACAAACAATAGTGTTAGCCTTAATACTGTTGGTTCTAGTTTTCTTTCATGAAAGACCTATAATTTATTTATGTGTTTTTTGGATCTTTGTTGAGTTGACTAGATCTATGCTACTATTGGCACAACAGATATAAGATGAGATGAATGTTAATATCTTTGTAATGGACTTGGCTTGACTCAACTTCCGTTTTACATATGCTGATCTGAGTTTTTCTTTCTTTAGGTTGTAGATGGCACATATTGTCCTTTTTATCCATTTCCTTCTCATATCACATTGAATTTCGGTCTCATGAAGAAGATGTACAACACGTTGCAAATTTCTTTTTTCTTTGACGAATATAGATAGAAAAAAAATCCAAATTATATTAAAATAATAAAGACAATTGCATGCGACTCCTAATTTGTCAAATGTTATATTTCTCTGCCAATATTTTTTTTTTTCAAAAATACCCTACCTTTTAAAAAAATAAGGTTTTTATATAATGAAAATTAGAGGTTGAAAAAAGGATAATCAGGAACCAAAGCTGGTTCATATCATTAGAAATAATAATAAAGAAAATGGTGGTACTAGAAAAATTTTTCTGCCTTAAGAAAGAAGATTTTAATGTGGAAAAATTTTTATCACTTGAGCAAAAGAGGTTAAAAAAATAAATTATTAAACAATCATGACATTTTTCAATCTTCATTTGGCCAGTTCATATGGATTTTTCAAACTATATGGATCGAGTTTGAAAAAAAAAGGGTAAAAAGCCATAGAAATGTATCAAAAATTCAATCCAAGTTAAAGTTATGAACAAGTGTAATTTTCTTAAACTCTTTATTTGAAAAAGGTTCTTTTATACCAGTTCATGGGTCGAGTTTGAAAGAAAAAAAAATTAAAAAGTTATGTAAATTTGCTAAAAGTTCGGTATAATTTTGGATTATAAATAAGTCTAGTTCTTTAAAATTATATATTCAACATGAACAAGTCTGATTTTTTCTTTAAAATTTTAAAATTTATGAATTGCATGCGACTCCTAATTTGTCAAATGTTATATTTCTCTGCCAATTTTTTTTTCAAAAATACCCCACCTTTAAAAAAAAGTTTTTATATAATGAAAATTAGAGGTTGAAAAATGATAATCAGGAACAAAAGTTGGTTCATATCATTGGAAATAATAATAAAGAAAATGGTGGTACTAGAAAAATTTTTCTACCTTAAGAAAGAAGATTTTTATGTGGAAAAATTTTAACACTTAAGCAAAAGATGTTAAAGAAATAAATTATTAAACAATCATGACATTTTTCAATCTTCATTAGATCAGTTCATATGGATCAAGTTTTTTAAAAAAAAGGTTAAAAAGTCATAGAAACGTGCTAAAAATTCAGTTCAAATTAAAGCTATGAATAAATCTAATTTTCTTAAACTCTTTATTTGAAAAGTTTCTTTTATATCAGTTTATGGATCGAATTTAAAAGGAAAAAAAAATTAAAAAGTCATATAAATTTGCTAAAATTTTGGTATAATTTTGGATTATAAATAAGTTTAGTTCTTTAAAATTATATATTCAACATGAGCAAGTCTGATTTTTTAAAACCCTTTATATGAAATATGATTTTCTTAAACCCTTTATATGAAAATTTTCTAAAAGGAGAAAAAATAATATTGAATATGATTGTTGGGCCACCGACCCGTGCTGCGAACGGACGGGCCTGCGATTTGCAAGCAGGATCCGACAAGATTGTGGCCGCCACATGGGTTACAGGTCGGCGTAACCCAACCTGTACTTGTCAACTTTCAAATGATTAATACATTAGTATAACTTGATGGCTTCTTATTCGATGTGGGACATGTTTAGATAGTTTTATATTCTATAGTGAGTTAAAAAGAATAATTTATTTGGATTCTTAGGAAATGAAATGCAGATCCTAAATAAGATAAAGAATTAAAGATTAAAGGAACCATAAAATTATTGAATATTTCCTCAATAATATATATATTTTGCATTTTCACCCCGTGAAGTCAAAGCCAAACGAAATATATATATATATATATATATATATATATGGATAATCAAATGGTCACCGATTATTGATGATTGAAGTGATAAATAGTTTGGATTCCTTTAAATAGGGTTTTAATCTGAGTGTATATAGTTGGAAAAATTATCTCTAATTATGTGTTCGATATGAATTAATCGGTTTCACAAACTTAAAAAAAGTCAAATTAAATACCAAAAAGTTATCGAAAAGGATAAAGAAATCACCAAATATATAAAAAAGTATTTCATTCAAACTAAATATCTGTAAAATTATGATGAGTTCATAATTAATACAACAAACAAGATACATCCTATAGTTTTGATAAATTTAGAAAGTATTGTAAAGTACTCTTCAGCGAGCTAACAATTCAATATGCAACAAATTTCTGTTTGCTTCAAAATTTCTTAGGTGTGCACATTTAAAATAGATGAATTAAAAAATTGCTGTAGTCATATTTTTATTTTATATTTGTTGCATGAAATAGGAATAAAAAAAAATTATTTGTTTTTAATTTGCAAATCATTCTTTAATTGCTTTCATAAATTATATTAACATATTACAACTCTATACCTTATATCGATGCTTACAATGTTTTTAATAGAGATATTTTATGAACTGGATATGATAGAAACTAATTAAGTAGAAGTTTGTGACTGTGACAAGATAAATTAATCACTTTTTAATTCCTTCAATTAGCTGATTTGCCAAAGCAATTGCCTCATTATTTATTAATTAATCAATCACGAAACTTCCTGGAACCATAGGTATACTTTATAACATTAATAGGATGAGAATTTGCTGCTTAGTTTGCTTTGTGAATGAGTAATGAACTATGAGAGTTGTTTTGTGTTTGTTGTTGTTGTTATTTGTGGGTATGGTGAGGGCCAAAAAGGAAAGAAAAATAGAAGTGAAGGTAGGGGTTTGTTCTTGATGATGATGAAATTGGTAAGGTATGTTTAAGTTGTATGAACAAATCCTTACATGAATTTTATGGTTATGGTGGTCTTCATTATAAAACCAGGCTTCTCCTCAACTATAGGAACTCTAAGTCTGATGCTGTTGGCGCCTTTGCAGCAGGTGAATTCATTATTCTTCTTCTCTCTTATTAATGCATAACGGTCTAATGCAACTAGGAATATCAACACAACTTAATATCTCTTCTATTTTTAATCGAATGATGACCATTGGATCAATTTTTTTAATCTAATTTTCAGATAAATTCTCACTTTATTTGAAATATTTCTAAATTTTACCATAGTATATATGATGTTTCTAAACTATGGAGGGTAGTATATATTTTTTATATTATTAAACATATTATTAGTTAATCGATTTAGATAAAAAAATTTTTAGAATAAAACTGAAATGATTTTCGAATTAAGAAATGAAATAATTAAGATAAAATTAAAAAATATTTCAAAATTTTTTTCCAAATATTTGTTAAATTTTTAGGATAAAACTAAAAATATATATATTTTTTTCAATTTCTAGTTGTTTCTTATCAGGTAAATACATAAATACATATATTGTCCTTATATCAAAATAGATAATTAAGAAATTACTTAACTTTTTTCTAACTGAAATAACTTTATTTTCTTTTTATTTTTGCCTTTTCAATTTTAATAAATGCTCAGCTATGGACTTGATAAGAAATGTGGAAGTGCAAGCAATCTTAGGGCCAGCAAAATCAACACAAGCTCACTTCGTGATTAAACTTGGAGAAAAGGCTAAGGTACCGATCATATCATTTTCTGCATCAAGTCCCGCTCTCACTTCCTCCCCAACTCCATACTTTTTTCAAGCAACTCAGAGCGACAAAACTCAAGCAGACGCCATAAGTTCAGCAATTGAAGCTTTTGAATTTACAAAAGCAGTGCCTATCTACATCGACAATGAATATGGAGCCGGAGTTATACCTTACTTATGCAATGCTTTGGAAGCCGTTTGATGTTCATGTCCCCTACCGGAGTTCCATTTCTCCAGCAACCACTGATGATCAAATCCTCGATGAGCTTTACAAGTTGAAGATGCTAAAAAATTAAAGTCTTCATTGTTCACAATGTATCCCTCTCTTGGCATTCGTCTCTTTAACAGAGCAAAACAAGTTGGAATGACTAGTGAAGGATATGTATGGATTTTGACTGCAGGCATGACTACTAATTTCTTAGACTCATCACCGCATTTTTCGATCTTTGATTCAATGAGTAGTGTAGTATTGGGAGTTAAGCCCTACATTCCAAAGACAAAAGAGCTAGAGAAGTTTGGAGATCGATGGAAAAAAGAAATTCCGGGGAAGAAAATCTCGACATGGCCGATGCTGAGTTGAATGTTTTATGGGCTATGGGCTTATGATGCTATTACTGCACTGGCCATCGCAATTGAAAAAACTGCAAACGGTACTGCAAGCTTTAGCTTCCAGAAAACAAAAGTTTGTTGCAATTCATCAACAGATCTTGAAGCTATTGGAGTTTCTGAAAATGGTCCAGCACTTGCTCAAGCATTATTAGATACAAATTTTAAAGGCCTGACAGGAGATGTCACCTTTGTTAATCAACAGTTACAGCCATCAAGTTTTCAAATAGATAAGATAAACGGTGCTAGACTAAAAGGACAGTAATTTGGACACCCATGAAAGGATTTTCCAAAAAATTAAACTCTTTAACAAGTATGATCGAGTCGAATCAGCCCAAGTACACCTGTGTTCCGAAGGATGCAGAACTTGAATCAGATAGTTGGTTGCGAATAGGAGTGCCTGTGAAGAAAGGGTTCAGTGAGTTCGTGAATGTGACAACAAATGCAGCTAGCAGACATATTAATGTCTCAGGATTTTGCATAGATGTTTTTGATACTGTAATGAAACGATTAGGCAATCATCTGCCTTACTGTTACATCCCCTTCTACAAGCCTGACAATAGTGCAGGATTATTACGACGAGTTGGTGAATCAGGTGTTTTTGGGGTAAAATTATATTCTTACATCTTTAATTTCTTCTTATAATTTTCATGAATTGATGCAATATTTTTGATTTTGTTTGTAACAGAAGTATGATGGTGTGGTTGGAGATGTAAGTATTATTGCTAGTAGAGCTAGTCACGTAGACTATACCATGCCATACATGGAATATGGACCTCTACAAATGATTGTGCCATACAACAAAACCGATTTATCGTGGGTTTTGTTCAAGCCTTTGACACCGAACCTCTGGGTGGCATGTGTTTGTTTCTTTGTTTTCACAGGATTGTGGTTTGGATCCTTGAACATGGCCAAAATCCAGGAGTTTCAGGGATCTATTTCTAGTCAATTTGGTGTTAGCTTCTGGTTCGCCTTCTCCATCATGATTTTCGCACATAGTAATTCCTTTCCTTCCTATTCAAGACATTTTACTTCAAAATATTTAGGGATTAATTAAAGGTTATTTTTACCCTTCAATTATTAGAAATAGTAGAATTTTACTTTGAACTTTCTTTTATTTAAAATAGTTAGAACAATCAATTATATAGTAACATATGAAATTTACTATAAAACAAATATGTCCATTTTGCAAAATTTATCAGTTTTAGAAGAACTCTCATCTCAAATTAATAGTTAAAGGATAAAAAAACAGAGTTGATTTTCATTAATAATCACTGTATTTAGATCAAGTTATGTAAAAATAATAAAAAAATTTTCGCTACACAATAATAATTGAATTTAACAATATTATATACAAAAATAATTATAATCGATTTTTGATGAAAACTAACATCGAAAAGTATAGGTGGCACATCATGTCAACACTTTATGCACACATGAAAATATTGTTGTCAGGTCATCAGATGACGTGTCAATATTGTCAAGTATCAATTTGTTAAGAGGGGATTTGCCACAAGGCATGATGACATGGCATAAACAACATTTTCACGTGTATATAAGGTGCTAACATGACGTGCCAACTGTATTTTTTTCGACCTTAGTTTTTACTGGAAACCGATCATGATTATTTTTGTGTATGCTATTGCTAAATTCAATGATTATTGTGTAATGAAAAAATTCTTTTATTGCTTTTGAGTAGTTTGATCTAAATACAGTGATTATAAGTAAAATTAACTCTTAAAAAATAATAATAAAAATTTAGTAATAAAATTGCACTATTTCAAACAATAGATGGATAAAAATCAAATTATTCCATTTCATTGCGTTTAATTCGTTCCATGATGTAATGACAGGGGAGAGAATTAGTAACAACTTGACAAGAGGAGTGGTGCTAATGAGTTGCTTTGTGGTACTCCTTTTAACTCAAAGCTACGGCGCTGCTTTATCAAGCTATTTAACAATTCAGCAACTGCAGCCAGATGTCGATGACGTAAAGGCACTGATAGCGATGAATGTGGTAGTTGGGTACCAGGGAGGTTCTTTTGTTCATGGAATCCTAAGAAATTGTGGGTTTCAAACAGCAAAACCTGAAACCCTACACATCGGCTCATGAATGCAACCACTTGCTTTTAAAAGGGGCTAAAAATGGTGGAATTGCTGCGGCTTTTGATGAGCCCCCCATTTATAAACCTTATCCTCAAACATGATCGCAACCATTATGGGATGGTTACAACCTAAGTTGAATGATTATGTCTTTCAACCAGCAGGATTTGGCTTTGTAAGATGCTTTCTTCTCCATTTTTCAATTCACAAGCTATGGACACTTTTCAAAGTAGACATAATTAACCATTATAATATCTTTTGCCACTAAATTACCCATAATAGTGAAAAAAATGTCATTCTTTTACATCATCAGTCAAAAAATGTCACATTTTCGGACACAATTATTCCATTTTGATAAATTAAATAGCAAATTTTCTCGATTATAAAAAAGTACAGTGGCAGCATCACTTTAATTATTACGAGAAGTATAGTGCCATATTCTGAGTATTTCAAAAGCTATAGTGGTAAAAAATGAGCTTATCGCCATAAATCATTGTGGAAGAATTCTAATAATAATTGTTAAATTTCTTTTGTTATTTTTTATCAGGTTTTCCGTAGAGGTTCTCCCCTGGCAACTGCTGAAGCTTCTAGGCAAATTTTATCATTGATAGAAAACAATACAATTAAGGAGTATCAAGAAACCTGGTTAGGCAATGAAAAGGATTATTCAGTGGATAGTAGCAGCAAAAATGGTCCTGATAGACTTGGCATTGATAGCTTTTGGGTTCTGTTCTTGATTGCAGGAATTGTTTCAGGCTCAGCTCTCTTGATTCATGGTATTCAGTGTGCTTACAGATGCAAGACCAGTGAGTCGAAAAATGTAGGAGTTGATAGCGACAATGACAGTGTTTCTGTTACAGCTCCACCATCATCTTCAACTCCTCCTCCGGACAATTCTATCCATGGAAATCAGCCAACTCCATCTTCTCCTGATCATCAAACTCCAAATGGGCAAACACCTCATGTTGAGCTGACCACTGTTAATCAACAACAGCCACCATGTGCTGAGATAACTCATCAAACCAATGGATAGTAGTCATGAATCCGTTTAATAATATTAAGAGGAAAATTATTTGGTGAGTTCATTAATTATATGTGTATATATATATATATATATATTCTGCACTTAGAAACATTTTAGTGGTAAATTTGATCTTAATATATTGATAGATGTCAAGTTTGAGAAAAAATTAAATCAAGATCATAAAAGTATATATTAGGAATAGGGTAGATAAAATAAGTCAATACATTAGATCCGTTTATGTATACAAGTAAAAAGAAAGAAAGATTAGATTTTTTATTAATTGAAATAAAAAAAATGATGGTTCAATTTGAACCAGCTAATGGAGCCACAATGACCTGCGTGCGCCGACCCGTTATCCTTCCACTGCCGAGAGCGGAAGGTGGACACTGCTCTATGAAGCCAGCCTCACGCGGTGTCCTCCTCCGCTTTAGGAAACAAGTGGCATAAGGGCCTTCGCCCATGCCACGAGGTTCAACTCTCAGCTTGGAACGGCCGGGCCAGCGAGAAATTAGCCACGCAAAGAACCAACCCCATTGTCGATGCAATTGTTCCATCAGATTAATGCCCCCGCTCGAGTCACAAGCCGACGCTACTCGGTACTTATGGCTATACATTGCAAAGTGCAATTAGTTTCGATGTGGGATCTGCTATTCCTTGGGATCACCTCTCCTTGTACAAACTTTGAAGTTCATAGGTTAAAACAAAAACATAATATCAGTTTCTAAAATGAACCAATCTTTGCACGTACTAATAAACTAACGTAGTCTGTGAAATGGGAAAAAGAACTGTATTTTGTATCATGTAAAGGGGCACAATAAGTTCAACAACTATCCAAGTTTATCGGTTGAAAGTGAAATTTTGAAAGATGGAATTGTTTTCAAAATATTTTATACTTTGTGGAAATGGTTAACTGATAAAGTTCGGATTATCATAAAAATAGAACAGATTTTAGCATGGACAAAGAGAGGAGTTGACGTGCTCCAATGTTTGGGTTCCGGTCGGAATGATGGTGTCGAATCTTGCAAAAGATGCTTGTCCGGTCGTTTTAAACGTTAGCATTTCGAAACTTAAATCAGTAATTGAAAAAGTTTTTTTAGAGAAAGTATGCATATTTTTAGAGAGAGAGGTGTGATTCCATAGAGATGAACCTACTATTTATATTGTCCGAAAAGATTGAATTTATATTCTTGAATAATTGCCCTATTCTAGATAGGTATGACCTGTGATATAGGTAATGACGATTTTGACGGTGGTGTGTGCTAGGCAACCTTGTCACATCAGGAGAACCTCATCTGTTGAGTCGGCTTCGTTCCTTGTGTGGGCTGCCCTAGGGAGGCATTTGATGGGTTTAGGTCTTTGGGCCTCTCAACTAATGGATCTTATATATAGCTTTAATTTTTAGGGTATTATCATTTGTCCCCCTCCTGGAAGTTTGATCATTTTTCGAGAGAGATCGAAGGCCAGGATTTTTAATAGTTTCAATCGGGGTGTACACTGATCGGTGAGAGGGACCAAATTGATAAAAAGTAAAAGTTGAAACTAAATGTGCAATTCGATAAGAAATATGTATTTGAAAAATAAAAGTGTATTAGCAATTTAAAAATGTTAATTAAAAGGGAAAATGTTATTTGAATTTACTCGATAAATTAACATGGAGAGTTTTTCAATAATTGCACTATTTTAAGTTAAATATAGAAAATATTTAGATTGTTAGTCACCACTGGGTATGTCAATGCTCAGCGCATAGTTGTGATTGCATACAGGTATACAGGAGCGGGAGCAAGAATATTTCCTAAAGGACTTCTTTGATTAAAGTAGAGTTTTGAATTTTTGTGGTATATATATATATATATATATATATATATATATATATATATGAACATAATACTTATGGTTTGAATGATGTAAATAAACTTTGGAGTTGATATTTGGACTGTAATATGTCATTACCTGGTGATGAATATGAGACTTAGTTGGTGAAATGAAATGTAAGTGATAGATCTAAATGAATGGTTTGGATATATAAATGCTTGATTTGATAATATATATGTGACTATTATGTCTCTGAGAGGCTGTGGATATTGCTTACTTTTTAGAGGGTTAGAGCAATTTATAGCCGTTATATTGTCAAAATTTTATTAAATGCATAGTAAATTGGACAGTTCCAGGTCATCGGCATTTTGGGATTTAAGATAAATAAGTATAGGTTGTGAAATTAAAAAGAATAAGTTGAAAAAAAAAAATTTTCGACCTGCGGTGTACCGGAACAGTGTTAAGTTTATTAAGGGTGTTACACAACTAATGGGTCTTGTAGCTTTAATTTTTAGGGTGATATCATTAACCTAATTCCATATATTTTTCTCTAGTCAACCATCTTCGATTTTTCACAAACTTTTTGGTTATATTTTTCTTTCACATTCATAAAAAAAAAAAAAAACTAATTTTGCTGTAAATTTTCTATCTCATTTTAGTTTATGAGTTCTTTTCAAATTAACATATTTTTTACTCTAACCCTTAAGAATTAGATATTTGACTTAGCCATAATTCTTGATATTTTTTACATTCATTAGTTTACCTTTTTTGTGAGCTTTGCTCACTCTTTCTTACCAAAAAAACAAATATTTTATAATTTTAATTAAAAGTTGATAATCGAATCAAATTAACTTTTTAGTAAAACCGGGTGAGCAACGAAATATTTAATTTGGAAATTATTTATTTATATAATTCATATTTGTACGATTGAGGCAAGTTTTGTTAGAATTAGAACACGTAACAAAATTATGATAAAACTGGAGCAAATGTATATCAAGAAAAGAGATTGTTACCAACAAACTTTATCTGCTTGTTCTGATTTCAAAAACAAAGAATTGAGTCCACAGTTATAGATTAATAATTGTTTATAATTTTATTCAATAATATAACCTTTTTGAACCAATGAATCAGATATTCAAATTCTTTTCTTTGTCAACTGCATAATTGAAGATTTAATAACCAATTATAAAAATAATAATTTATATGATCCAATTCTAATAAAGGTTAATTGGTTATCCGCAAATATTAATAATTTGGACTTTTATTTTAAATTCTTTGTTTTTATTTTATTTTTATCTGTTGCTTTCCGTACTTATCCTAATTTATTTAAACTGATAAAATCGATTAATCTAAAATCAAATAATATTGAATTCATAATTAAAAGCAATTTTTATTAAAGATTATAATATCATTTGAAGAGATTCAAAATTTTGACCGGTTGGACCAACAACATTACTCTTTTTTTATTAAATAATTGAGATGTACTAAGCGGATACTTAAATTATTATACTCAAATTAATCACCTAAAGCAGCAAAACTCTCCCACCTAACAATTGGATCAAAACTACTAGATTATTACCATCTCAGCTACGTGCTCGGTAGTAACAATATTACTATTGTGATCTTTAAAATAATGAATGAAATTGTATATATAATTTTGTATAAATATTTAAAAAATGGATGAAACTGTATACAAAAACAGCCCATAAATATTAAAAACTTTGTCATATAATTATTTTGTTCTATTGTTGACATTCAGGCACCTCCATTTTCTTTATTTTCCTGCTACTCTTCCTCTTCTTCTTGTTTCTCTCTGAGACTCGCAAACACAGAGAAAAGGGAGTAGAATTGCAGAAATCTGTGAAAACACACAGTATGCGCATGGGGGGTGATGATTCTCAGCTTTGTTGTACTTATGATTGTCTTTTTTTTATCCATTTTCTTTCATATCCCATGGAATTTTGGTCACATGAAAAAGAAGTATAACACATTGCAATTTTTTTTTCTTTCCGACATAATATAGATATTAAAAAAAATTCCAAATTATATTAAAATAATAAAAAAATTGCACCCAACTCCTAATTTTTAAAATGTTCTATTTCTCTGCCAATAATATTTTCTTTTATAAAAATGTCCTACCTTTAAAAAATAAAAGGTTTTTATACATAATGAAAAAAAAGGTTGAAAAATGATAATGAGGAGCAAAAAGTGGATAGTATAATTAAAAATAATAATAATAAAGAAAATGTCGGTCCTAGAAAAATCTTTCTACCTTTAAGAAAGAAAAGATTTCTATGTGGGAAATTATTTTATCATAACTTGCAAAAAATTCGGTCCAAATATTTTCTTAAACCTTTCATATGAAAACTTTCTTTTAATGAGTGATTTTTTTTATTAAAAAATGATGGTCCTACTTGAACTGGCTAATGGAGCCACCATGGATCTGGATAGCTATGACCCGTTATCCTCCCACTGCCGAGAGCGGATGGTAGACGCTGCTCTGTGAAGCCAGCCTCACGCGGTATCCTTCGCTTTAGGAGCCTAGGAGCACAAGCCTTCGCCTGTGCCTCGTGGCCCAACCCTCGGCTTAGAATGGGCGGGCCAGAAATCAGCTTCCAAATATCCGACTCCATCAACCAGTCCAGTGTCCCATCAAATTAAAGCCCCCCCTTGGGTTACAAGCCAGCGCTACCCAGCTCGGCGGGCAATCAATCCTTCGCTTATATTTATATATTGCAAAGAGCAACGTAATTTATTCGATGTGGGATATGCTATTTCTGCTCGCCTTGTACGAACTTTAAAGTTCATAGGCAAAAGCCAAAACATAGTATCAGTTTCTGAACCAATCTTTGCACGTCCCAAAGCTTCCTGTTTTTTTATAGTGTGCTACTAATAAACTATGATTGAGGCAAGTTTTGTTAGAATTAGAAAACGTAGCAAAATTATGATAAAATTGGAGCAAATGGATATCAGGAAAAGAGATGGTTACCAACAAACTTTATCTGCCTGTTCTGATTTCAAAAACAAAGAATTGAGTCCACAGTTATAGATTAATAATTGTTTATAATTTTATTCAATAATATAACCTTTTTGAACCAATGAATCAGATATTCTAATTCTTTTCTTAGTCGATTGAATAATTGAAGATTTAATAACAAATTATAAAAATAATAATTTATATGATCAAATTCTAATAATGGTTAATTGGTTATCCATAAATATTAGTAATTTTTATTTTACTCTTAAACTCTTTATTTTTATTTTATTTTCATCTATTTCTGATTTTTTAAATTGGTGAAAATCGATTAAGATAGAATCAAATAATATTGAATTCATAATTAAAAGCAATTTTTTTATGGAATACACTTAATGCACTGATATTACTGTCTATAAATAATTAAAAAGAAAAAAAGAAAAGAAACAGTCTATAAAATATTAAAAAAAACTTTGTGACATATAATTTTGTTCTATTGTTGACATTCAGGCAGCTCTATTTTCTTTGTTTTCTTGCTACTCTTCCTGTCCTTCTTGTTTCTCTCTCAGACTCGCAAACACTGAGAAAAGGGAGCAGAATTGCAGAAATATGCGAAAACGTACAATATGCGCATGGGGGATGGCGATTCTCTGCTTTATTGTACTCATGATTGTCACTCCAGCCATTCCTCAGTCTGAAGAATACCATGATTTTGCTGATAAACGCGAATTTTTCGGTAATCAAACCCTACTTTACTCTTCTATTTATCTAATTTGATAATCAAGAGCTTGAAATTGGGTTGTGGACACAAATTTACTCATCTCCGGATCAACAAATGAACCAAAAGCTGAAAGAATTTGAAGAAACTTCATTTCTTTTTAGTACCCAATAAGTTTTACATTTAAGTATTCAATTTCTGCTGTTTAGTAATCGGATTTTTTTTGCATGAGAATTGCCTCTAATTTTTGCTGGTTTTTGTTACGATTTTTGCTTCAGGTATACCCAATACTCTCAATGTGATTTCAAATTTTCCTTTCCTTGTCGTTGGTGTGGTTGGACTTGTGCTTTGCTATCATGGGAATTATTTTAAGCTGAGGTTTGTAATATGTAAATTGTACTCGAATAAATTATCAATACTGGTTGATTGTGTGACATTTCTATTTAAGGTTCTGGGTGCCTTTTTTTTTATTATTTCTATGGTGCTTAAAAAGCCTGCAAGGAGAGCTTTGGGGTTGGACTTGTTTTTTCATCGGTGTAGCTGCTGTTGCTTTTGGTTCTGGATACTACCATCTCAAACCCAATGATGCTCGTCTTGTATGGGATCGCCTGCCTGTGAGTTTGCTTGCCATTTTCTTTGGATGAAAAAGACTTTTTTTTTTTATTATTATTACTGTTATTGATCTCTTGGAATTACTAACCCTTCACTTATAATACAGATGACTGTTGCATTTACGTCCATTGTTGCGATTTTTATCATTGAAAGGATTGATGAGAAAAAGGGAACAATATCAATCTTACCTCTGGTTTTGGCTGGAATCATAAGCATTGCATATTGGAGGCAAGTTTGTTTTCTTTCCCTTTTGGGGAGCTTACTTTTTATCTTTATATATCCTTGGCTTGAATTGATTTTCTCACTTGGTTGTCTTTGTATAGGTGATGAGTACTTTCTCTAAATTTCCAAAAGAAGCTTAATACTTCACTATATTTAATTACAATTTCAAGGGCTATTCAATATTCTAAAGTACCTGCTTAGGTCAGAGACAAAGAAAAAACTGGAGAAAGTTCTTTGATGGATCCTAGTGACCTGTCCCTGATATTTAAGTAATAGATGGGTCTTAGAGTGGGTTTCAAATCAGAGTTATGCTCTTTGACAATGTTTTAAGCAGACAATTATTAGGTCTATACTTAAACATAGGCTTTCATGTAACTTCAAAGAAATATGGATTGGACGTTTCTCTTATTAGAGTATACTGTCAAATGTAATTGCTCTTGACTCTATTTTCTGCTCAGGTTTTTTGATGACCTACGCCCATATGCTGTGGTCCAGTTTGTTCCTTGCTTTGCCATTCCGCTGATGGCTATCTTGTTGCCTCCAATGTATACACATTCTTCATTTTGGCTCTGGGCAGCAGGTTTGTGTTTCCTCTTCTGGTTGTTCCTCGGTTGTATCCTAAAATACTAAGGTGCTTCTGGAATTTGGAATGTCCAAACTCTTGCAGGATTTTATCTTTTAGCTAAGGTAGAAGAAGCAGCAGATAAACCAATATACAAGTGGACTCATCATTTTGTCAGTGGGCATACTCTGAAGCATTTATGTGCAGCTATGGTTCCCGTCTTCTTGACACTTATGCTTGCCAAGAGGAGCATTGAAACAGATAGGTCTCTTTCAGGCCTTCTATCCCTTAATGTAGTTGTTTTTTTTAAATTTTGATATTAGTGATGATGCATTAACATAATGGGACACTATAGGAAAGGCTCGTCTTAAAAATTGTGCTAACAGATAAACTTGGGTTCCATTTTGTTAGAAGGTACAAATAGATGATAGATGAAAAATGATTTTGAAACCCTGTACAAAATGGGTTCCAACTGCTGACACATGAACTTAGGGTTCAGTTTGTTAAAGAGGTACAAACAGACGATGGATGAAACTCAGCTTGTTAAAGGTGATAGATCAGAGAAAGTCTTCGCCTTGTTGAATGCTAATGTTATTATAGTTTACTGATGTGGAACTAGGTTAAATTTAAGAGTAAATGGAGAGTATCTGTGCCCTGTTGGTATCCTTCTACGATTTTCTTTGACAGAGACCAAAATTTCACTAGGAAATTAGCATTTCCCTTGCAAAATTGTCACATCTGCTTCCTCTTTTTCCAAATTTCAAGTTATCCAAACTTCTAATGAAACATTGGAAACCACTTAGGATAATTTGGTTACATGTCTTTGGTTTCATTGGCACATATTTCTTATAATTTCTTCTACCATTGTTCTCTCTGAATGTGTGGTCTGAATACAATTCATCTCATAAAGTACCTTCCAACATGAGGAACCTTCAGCACCATCCTTCCCTCTTGTTCTTTGCATGGAGAGAGAATTCCCTAATGGCACATTCATGAACTTTATAGACTTGATACCACTAGGATGAACTTTATAGACTTGATACCACTGGGATGAACTTTAATCCCACTCCCCTCCCCCCCCCCCTCCCCCCCCCCCCAAAAAAAAAAAAAGCAGGTGCAAGTATTAGCATTAAGAGGCTTACTCAAGATGAAAGGTTGTTGTTGGAATGTCCTAGCTTCGCTTGCCATCTAATTGAGTTGGAATATGATAACGTGCTAGAGTACTAGTGATGTGCTGGACCTTGCAATTGCTTATGCTAAATTTGACTTTTTTAAACCTGGCTTCACTTGCTATAATTTTTTCATGCAAATGATATGGTTGAGTGCAAAATCACGATAATTTTTTTTCTACCTTCAGTTTTCTCAGACACTGCATTTTTTTCCCTGATTTTCTGCCCTAACCACAAGTTGTTTTGGAGGAAGTTGCAGTTCACTTGAACAGGAAGGAACATAATATGTTAGTAATTTTAGGTGTTCAATTAGGGACAATGTCTTATTTCCATTGCACCTTCTAGCTTGTACCGTCCATGGCGTTCCCGTGTTTTCATTCAGCATATAGTTTTTTTATCTTGTTTAGAAAAGCAACTATTGTTATATTTCATTATTTATATACTCATTGTCCTTGCTCTAACATGTGTTTGCAATGGATCGTGAAATTCAGGATAAGTCTGTACACAAGGTGGAAGATTTCATGGACAAAGGTCAAAGAAAATGGTGAAAATGTGGAACGTGTTAGTTATAGCTATACAAGTGTCCCAGTTGCAGAATCTTCATAATCTGATCATACACACTATCTTGTTCGGTATAGTTTTGCTTTTGCTTGTAGATAAAAGCCATAAAGTTGACACTAACATCTTTGTTTTAACACTGGATCATGATATTACAGAATCCAGATTTAATCGGTTCAGTGGGGTTCGGATACTGGATGGTTAATAAAAAAAAAATGATATTACAGTACTGACTTGTCTCTGTACTACTATTCTGTAGACAGGATACATTTTCATTTGCCCCTCTTAGTTTTTGCTATTCTTTAATCTGAAGTCAATTCATCATGTTGCAACTTTTTTTTTTAAGATTAATACCAATAGTTCTCCCTAAGAGGTAAAACAAATAATAAATCCAAGAACTCCTATAGTTTAAAATTAACATGTGTTTAATCAGAGAGAGAATATCTAAACAACAAATCTCAGATTTTTAGATTAATACCATTGAAACATCTGCATTATACCATGTATTAGGAAAAAGAAATACATAATAATAGCTTTATTCTGTCAAAGGGTGAAACAAAAAATTCTTGATTTCATCAAGAACGGTTTGGCGAGGATCATTATAAAAAAAAACATCTACAAGCTTGCAGTAGAGATCATGCTTGCCAATGTGGCCTTCTTGGAACATGTTCCAATCACGAACAAAGTCTCCATAATTGTAATACTCACCATCAGTCTCTAATCTTTCTCTTACTTTCTTCACAAACCCTATTTCTTGTTCAGCCACCAAGCTGCTCTCATTTTCTTTCTTCATCTTTCTCTCAATTTCTTGAATTTGAGTATCAAAAGAAAGAAGAAGAAGATGTATGATTATGAATAGAGGAATTACACATTAGGGATATATATATATCTAATTTTGGGGATTGTATTGGAATTGTGGATGGCTTTGTTTTCTAGGAAAATTAGGTTCTTGATGGTTTTGGTAGCCTACCGTAGACCTTCTAATGTATTGTACATAGTTTTAGGGCCTTTCATTTATTCAAATTACTACTAGTGAATAAACATATTTTTAAATAAAATAAAATAAAATTTTTTAATTAATTAGAATTTTTGCTTAGATGAGTATTGAGTAGACTTTTCTTATAAAAGCATAAACTATAATAAAAATAAACAATATTTATACAAAAAAATTAAATTTAAATAACTCCATATTTTAAAATAGAAAAAATAATCGTTTAAATGGGACGGAAGGAGTAGTATTGATCGAATTTGGCAATTTTTTCCGAATCTAAGTATTTAAAAAAATAAATATTTAATATATTATATTCTAATAATTTAAATTATGATTATATAATAATATTAAACTCAAAATTTTATAAAACTAATAATTTCGGAATTTTAAAAAATTAAGTTTTTAATTCATAAACATGATGTTAGGATATGAGTAAATGGGCTGCAAAATTAACTAAAAATTGAAATTTGGGCCTAAGTTCATATTTTCTGTGGGCTATTGAAATATTTAGGATTCTCTAACCCTCATGTCTCTCTCTCTCTTCCTCTCTCCTAGGAGCTCACAATCAGTAAAAACACAGTGAGTCAAGTCGGAAAATGAGTTCACTTGCATTAAGACTGGCCAAGTTCTTAAGATTCTCTTCTTCTACAGCTCCTCCCTCAGGTCTTCTCTGACCCTTCATTTGTATACATATGTTTTGGATTCAAATTTTGATCATTTTGTTCTTAAAGGAATTTTATTGATCGCTGCAATAATTGTCAGTAAAGTAGTTATATTTTGAAGAATATTTCCAAATAATTGTTTTGGGGTTTTTTCTCTCGTTGCCTGTGTGTGTGAGTATAGTGGTGGGTTTGCAACGACGCTTGAGGTCTCGGTACTCAACTGATTCAAAGAATGGAGAGAATGATAATGAGATTAACGACGAAATTGATGAGGAGATTGGTGATTTTCTTGGTGAAAAGGCTGAGTTAGAACTTCAAGGTGTGGATCCCAGGAAAGGTTGGGGATTTCGCGGTGTCCATAAGGTAATTTGATGTTAAAATTTTCAATTAATCCATGTTCATTATATCCTTTTAACGTTTCACTTATTAGAATAGGACAAATTTACCATAAAGTTGAATTTTTGATGATGGATTTATGCTCTTTTCTCTAAAAGATAGATCTTTTTACTGCTGTTTAATACAACTTGGGTTGATGATGATACACAGGCAATCATTTGTGGGAAGATTGGACAACCTCCTGTGCAGAAGATTTTGAGAAATGGCCGAACTGTTACCATATTTACTGTTGGAACAGGAGGCATGTTTGATCAAAGACTTGTAGGATCAAAAGACTTGCCAAAACCTGCTCAGTGGCATCGAATTGCTGTGCATAATGAAATGCTTGGGACTTATGCTGTTCAACAACTTGCCAAAAAGTATACATCTACTTTCTATTTAATTAGTTTTTCCTATTCCAGCGGGAAAAGGAGGCTAAATTTTCTCTCTTTTTTTTTGTCTCATGAATGGGGTGTTTTGTTGCAGTTCTTCGGTTTATGTGGAGGGCGAAATTGAAACTAGAGTTTACAATGATAGTATAAGCGGTCAAATTAAAAACATACCGGAGATTTGTGTTCGCCGGGATGGTATGGCTTCTTGTATTTCCCATTTGCCTATCATGGGTTGTGCTGGTTTTAGTGTTTTACGGTAGTGTTGTTGACTGAGTTTGGGGCAGATCTTTTTATGCTGTCTCATATATGTAAGGATGGATTATATTAGCCGCAGAAGTAGTTTTGTATCTGATTGACCAGCATTTGGCCTCCTGGTTTCAAATGCCTCACAATCATTATTTTCATTAAGTGGAAATAAAAGTGTACTTGGTTTGCATAATGTTTTGTCTTGGAGGCTTCAATCATGTAGCCTTTCTTGATTTGATTTATTTTGTTTTGTTCTTTTGTCTCCATGGGTTAATCGATTTAGAAGAATGAGGATGTTGATGTCACATTATGTTCAACATTGTTATGTTAGTAGTCTTGAATATGATGCGATCTTAAAGGCCTCTAGGGGATGTGGAAGAGTTGAGGAAGAATATATGTAAATATATATGTTTTCTCAAGAAGATATAGATGACTTGCACACTGCTATGTACTCAATTTATGGCCTGTTTTTTTTGTCTATTTCAGGGAAAATTCGCCTTATAACGAGTGGGAAAAACATCAGCGATATATCCTTTGATGATCTGCGTAAGTTCTGTTATCCTTCTATCATTTCCAAATTATATGAAGATTGAATTAGCCCACCTGTAATTATTCATAGTTCTAATATTACAAATATTCTTGAGGCACACCATTGGTTTCCTGCATTTGATATTTGAGCTGAACCTTTACTTTATCTTCTTCCAATCTTGTAAATACATATATATTTGTTTGCAGGAGAGGGACTGTTTAGCTGAGAGTTGGGCATTACAGAAAGTTGCATAGGAAAGCAAGTGCAATTGGATCCTTGAAATGTTTCTGTAAGAGATTTTTAGCATTGTACGAAATTTGTTTAATAGGTTTATTGAATATGAATGATTTGGTCGATAAGCCAGTGTTTTATCTTGCTTATAGTGTGGTAGGGAGGGGACTTGTGGAGTATGCAATTTTGTTTTCCATATTTAGTAATTTAGGAGTTGGATGAGATATCTTCCATTTGAATTCGAACTCTCTAGCAAGCGATAAAGCCATACATAAGACTACACAAGTTTTATTATTGCAATTGAAAAATTAATAGCTAATTAAAAATATTATTACTTTAAAAAAAAAACTTATTAGACTAAAAAGGAACTGTTTTTTATCTGATTAAAGAGGGAAATAATCGAGCCATCTATTAATCATGGCAAAACTTTCCTTAGGCCTGTACTCTGGAGCTGTATGCCCTCCTCCCTACATAAAAATAATAAATATTGTCCTTAATTTTTAAATAATGAAGAAAAATATAAAAATTAAAATTGATTAGATAGAGAGAGAATTCTTGCCTTAACGGTTGCATAAGTTATTGCTTATAGTAATATTGCATCCAATAAATGCAGCAAATAAGGTATAATTATGATAACATTTTGAAAATGCACAAGAATATAATTTAAATAAACTATATATTATAATAATATATAACATAAAAGAATAGGACTAACCCAGCAACTTGACCATCAACGAACCATGGATCCCAATCGTATTCAATTGTCAAGTTTAGAGATTCTATCCATGTTAGGGTTCCCACATATGGAACATTCATGTCTTGATCCCCACTGAACCAATACATAAAATAGTTAAGAGTTTTAAATATAATATTAGGTTAATTAATAAATAAATTATCCTCTAAACTATCATCATTTATCAGATTTTTTTTCCTTAATTAATTGCATGTTAGATTACTCGTTTGAATTTATTGAAAATGTCAGATTACTCTTCATAAGGATACTTGTTAATTCACAAAAAATTCGTACAGTAATAGTGGGATAATTTGATATATTTCAAAAATTTTAGAGAGGTAATTTAATATTTTCAATAATATAGGATATATTTTTTATATTTTAAATAAGTTTGAGTGGCTAATATAATAATTTTAATAAGTTCAAGGATAATCTAACGTGTAATTAATTTAAGAGTGAAATATGATAAATAATGATAATTTAACAGAAAATTTATGTATTATTCCTATAATCTTTCATTTTAAAAAATATGAATATAATTAATAAGTATATTAACAGACCGTCTCTCTCTGATCATCTAACAATAACAAATAATAATAAAATCTAATGGATACCTGTAGATCAATACTTGGTAGCCTTTTTGTATGAAATTTCGATGAATTTCAACACTACTTGGGAGATTTTTCTCGTACCATAACGACGTGTTACATCTCATCCAATTTTCAACAGTCCCCTAATTAAAGTAATTAAATTTAATAATTAAGAATTCAATCAAATTAATAGTATAAAAAGTCAAAATATGTACTTTATGCGTTTTTTTTTACGTATTACTTTTGAGTAAAATTTAAATTATATTTATTTGTTTCTTTTAAAAATTCAATGTAATTTAATTTGATTTTTCAATTTATTTTTCGTTTTCAATAAAATTATAACCAATTAGATTTGATAATTTAATTTTAATCAGGTAATTTAATACTAAATTTAAATCTATTTATTATTTTTTAATTTTAGTAAAAATAACAAAAATGACAAATAAAAAAAATAGAGAGAGTATAAGATAAGTACCTCCCTAACATGGAGAGATCTTTGCACTTCTTTATCATTAAGCCAAATTAAACTCGGGATATAGGTATAACTCTATCCAAAAAAATTCAAAACAATAATTAATCAATAAAATAAGGATTAATAAGTAATTTTGGGGACATCCCAGCTATGGGTTGGCTTATATTTAATGAGAGATATCGGGTTTTAGTTATTGGTAAAATTTTATATTCGAGTCTTGTAAATAGCAAAAATTAATGGCAAAAAAGTTGTATTCTTATGGTAGACCGATCCAATTCGAATTGAATATTATGAATAATTATAAAAAATAAATGCACAATTTTTGTTGTAAAATTGAAGAGAAATTACCCTGCACCAAGGTTTTGGAGGTGGGAATCCTGGATTTGAAGCAAGAATATATTCCTCCATTAGCAAATTAGTACTTAATTTCAAATCTTGGTTTTTGGGAGATGCATAAGCACAGGTTGGTTCTAATATGTGGGCACGATGTATTTTTCCAGTACACTGTTAGATAAAAAAAAATTAAATAATTAAATAAATTAACAACCTATAGCTAGTTAAAACCTTAATTAACTATCTTAATACATTTGAATAGACTAGAATATATATTTACATACTCACCTCTACTATAACTTGAAGATCCTTTATGCAAGCTGCATTGCTTGGATCCACGTACGTGTAATTGTCATTACAATTGCTTTTAGCAGACTAGAATAATAATAATAATAATAATAATAATAATAATAATAATAATAATAATAATAATAATAATAGATGGCTGAAATCACCTCATACAGTTTTTGTGATATAAGTCCCTTTAAATAAGCATATTCAACTCTAGAATTTGTGTCTTTGAGTTCATCTGTAACGGGGTTGCCTAGCACATAACCCTGAAACAAATTTAATACTTTAAATTATATTTATATTATGATATTTTCATAAATTATATAGTGTAATATATATATGGAGTAACTTATTAATTTTACATATATTATTTTTTTATTATATTTATTGATGTCTATATTTTATTTGATAACATTTAATTGTATTTTCTTATATTTTAAACTTTATGTTTTAACATTTAATTTTATCTAATTTTTTTAATTTAGAATTACGCAATGCTAATTTCCATCATATATTAAATTTATTTTATAATATTAGCTATTAATTTGTTGAACATGAATTTTGACCGATATATTATATTTATTTTTATTTTCTATTTTAAATCATTTTGTACAATTGAAATAAAATTAAATTTTACTCAATTTTCTTTAATAATCACATATTATAAATTTTAGTGGCTAACAAAAAAAATATTAGTTAATAAAATAAAAAAAAATCAAAACTAATGATCTAATTACCTAAACATAAAGGATTAATTAATAATTAATGATCTTAAAAAATTGATATTAGTCCCTGACACTCCTAAACTTAAGCTATATTTCTCCACAGTAAGTGGAGTATGCATATAAAAGAGTCACGATGCTCTTCTATTCTTTTATTAATTATTTCGTAAGAAATTCAATTTGATCAACCTTTCAAATATGATTAAGTGCGATACTTTTGTATAAATATTTAATAATTATAAATGGTGTGTTATAAAAAATAAAATTTAAATTTATGTATCATGCACTTGCATAATAAGAAATGAAATTGGGATGAACAGCCGTTATAAATAAATTCTTCAATAATCAAATAAATATCCTACGTACTATGAGATTCATATGTGGATAACGCCCAATGGTATTTCCTGCAATTAAATAACAGTAAAAAAATAATTGTATAAGAAAAATGATTTATTATTATAAAAGCATTCGATGTAGAAGCTTCTGCTTAGCATCCATAAAATATTTTTTATTAAATTAATCTAAGTTCAAGTAAATGAAAATATAATAGCTAAGCAGCTTAAAGTACGCATGATTAATTAATAAATTATTCTTTATGTTGGTCAAAATGATTCTATAAACTATGCTAAACAATTCACTGCTAATACTCATATCATTTGGGCTTAATATTCTGAACTCTAAGTAAAGATTTAGACTCATTTCAGTCATCATATAAGTATAATCTGATCAGATTGATAGGTCATGTTCTATCATATCCATTGATAAATTTAATCAATCTGACAGAATTTTACCTTATTAAATCCTCTGACATACACCGTTTGTCACGTCGAATTAGTCCATCTACTATGTTAGAATATCTTTAGGTAATCAAGTGACTAAGTATTAGATCCAAAATATGCACTATAAATAACTCATAACTCTTAAAATCAAATACATTGATCTTGAGGCCTTCTCTCTATAAGCTTTAATGACTTAAATTTCAAAGTATTTACATCCGATCCGTTCGGACAGTTCTTATTGCAGATCTATTCAGTCTTACTGATCTGATCGAATTACTCTCCTATAGGATTTTACTCACTTCTGATATTTCAGGATTTATCACTTGTTAACTTAATTAGTCATAGTGATTTTTTTTAAAAGCACTAGCTAATCATAATGATTGTTTATATTTAACAGTTTAGTTTAATTAATTTAGTAATTTCAGGATTATAAATTCCTGTACTGATGTCACTCATAATCCCTATATTCAAGATTTGATTTCAATTTTCAACATTATTTTATTGTTTCTTACGTTCGTATATTCTTGTTCTATATATAATATATCAGTCAATTATGATGAATTCACTGAAGTTATATATCCATGTATATAAAAACATATGGTAAAGGTTTTCTTAATTAACTCTTATTTTTCTTCAAGACCTTAATATATTAACCTGACGATCAAAACCAGAATAAAATAAACTGAGTAAAATTGCATAAAATAAGGATAATTACTATAATCGATTTCTTGAACAAGCATAGGAACAATTTTCCCGGAATAAGAATCACCAGTCATGTAGAGTGGATTGTTTTGGAATTTTGGATGATCCAAAAGCCACTGCATTATAATTAAATTATTCAAGAATATTGAAAAATGAACATCCTAATTCTTTGTAAAAATAAAAATCTCTTAATTACCTTTCTAAGAAATTCGTAATTTGAAGCTGCTTGAATTGTGTCACTAGAGAAGTATTTTTGCCAAGTGGTTGCATATGAAAGTCCAGTACCAACAGGTGCATCCAAGAATATTATATTGGCTATCTGTTAAGTAAAATAATTATACATATAAATATTTATATATATAGTACGTGCGATAAAAGAAAAATGACGTTGAAGATGGAAATTAAGCTTCACACCTTTGTCCATGAGTATGGATTCAATTCAAGTGTTGGTCTGACTAATGACTTTGCGTAATTGAATGATAATGGACCTTCCATATTTTATAAATCATCGAAAAGCATTACTATTTATTGAATCGAACTTTCATAGGCATGCAAACGCTATAAAAAGAAATTTTTAGCTAAAAGTCCTTTTTTTAGTGAGAAGATCTAATTAGCAGCTTAATTAAAGCAAAAATTGTTAGAAAACAAAATATATTCATATGTAAGAAAACAATTATTTTCTGATTTTTTATATTTTTAGAAAAAAAAATGGTAAAAGAAAGATGAGAAAAACACCAATTTCATATGCCAATCCTGTAATGGAAGAGCATCCAGGGCCACCAGTTAACCACAGAAAAAGAGGGTCTTGTTCTGGATTTCTTTCTGATTCCACAAAATAGTAAAAAAGCTGAACCTCTTCCAATTCTCCTACCCCAATATATCTTCAATTAGGAAAAAAGAAAACAATTAAAAAGAATAATTATATATTAACAACAACTAATAGTAAATTAAAAAAAAAACACTAACCCAGTTTCTAATGTGAAAGGAAGATTTCCAGAAAAACCAGGAAGAATGTTGATGATTGATTTTGAGGCAGCCAAATGGGACAGATGAAGAAGAAGCAGAAGAATTAATTTTAGAAATAACATCTTAATTTATTTATATGTGTATATCTGTTGATTCGTTAGTTTCAATTTATATACTCATTCGTCTTATTTTAAAAGATAACTTTTTATTTTTCACGATCATTAAGAAAATAATTAAAATAATTATAGTTATTGATAAAAATACATTTTTATATTTTCAAAAATTTCATTTTAATCTAGTTAAAAATAGAAAAGCGACAAAATTTTTTTGTAATAAAATGTATAATGAATAAAGATATACATGTAAATATATTTTTTAAATTTTGAAAAAATATTTAAAATAGAATAAAATAAAATAGAGAAAATATATATATTTTTTTTTAAATGGAACAAAGAAGCATTATTTTGGGATCATGCATGGACCTAACTCTTCAAACTAATTTATTTCATTATTTTAGTTGTTGCAACGTGCAACAAACAATTTAATATCTGCAGTATAAGTCAACATGTGTAGCTTTGACTGTTAGTTTTAGCAGATTGTTTATACATTCGCAATGTCACTCTCAATATTCTGTACATAGAATTATTCATTTTTATAAACTTTACTTAGCTCCATTTCTAATCCATTTGTAATCTATTCTCCTTTCTTGGATTATCTGTATCATTGATTATTTATTTTTTAAATTTGATAATAATTATTCATTTCGTCCCATCAAATTGTCACTTATTACATAAATCGCGAGGATAATTATTTAATTTTGCTAATTTTTATATAAAATTATATATGGAGTAGACAAGATATTTCTCTTAATTAGATTATTATAATAAAAAGTATGTAAAAAAAGAAAAATATTAATTAAGGTATTAAATGAAATTCTACAACTTTGTTCGTTAGTGTGATATAACACAAAATATATCGCCACTCATAATAATTAATCAATAAAGCTCTATAAATAATATTTAGAAATGTCCATTTATGTCCCAGAATAATAACAATAAATTAGATAGGATAACGAGCAAAAAATCTATCAATCAATGCTAAACATTCCTCAGGCTTATACTCTGGAGCAGTGTGTCCTCCTCCCTATACACATAACCATTTAGCTATATTTATTATATGAAAAAAACAATATGAAAAATTGTACTTTAAATTAAGAAAATTAAAAAAAAAAAAACTCCTGTCTGCAAAAAATTTATATATCCATTTATAAACTGAACCGAACAAATTACATAATATCATGCAACAAAAATTGATTTTTATTACTAAAAATTTGATTGTCAAAACTTTTTTTCTTTTTTAACATGGTAATATATTTTTTTACCATGCATTTTGGGATATGAGAGGATGAAATTTGAATCATCTTAAAAAAAATAGTTAAACTCTCAACCATTTAAACAGATAATTTACTTATATATATATATATATATATATATATATATATATATATATATATATATATATATATATATATATATATTATTCAATAGTATTATATTAATTTGAATATATTTCGTACCAAATGTATGAGTATTTTTTGTCTCTTACCTTTACAGTTGCATATGTTAATCTGAAGTTACTATTCATGAACTTTGTTTGGTATCTGCACAAAAGTTTAAGTAGTTTTTTAAGAAAATTTATCTTGGAATTAAATAGGAAAAAGATATTTTCATAAAAATAATAATAATAACATTTAGCACTCACCCTGCAACTTGACCATCAACATACCAAGGCCTCCATTCATCAAAAACCGGAATTTCAAGAGACTTTATCCATTCTAATGTACCCACATATGGAATTGAAATATCATGGTCTCCACTGCCATAAAAAAAATTAAATTAAAATGTTAGTGTATATAGGCTGTTATATCAAAAAAAAAATTCATAATTTTATATTTTTTATTTAATGTTGCATATTTTCATATATTAGATACTTTTAATAACCGAGTCATTATAAATGTTATAGGCCAAAATCTGATTATTCTGAATTTTTTTTTGGGACTTACTTGTATATCAGAGCTCTGAGTCCTGTTGTAGATAGATTTTTATGAATAGAAACTACACTATCAACGGTTTCTGTATATGTAGAGAATGTTTTGAGGCACCTGCTCCAATTTTCTACTGTTCCCTGATAAAATAAAATTTGCAATTTTATAATTAATGTGCATTAAAATTAATTCTATTTTTCCCGAAAAAAGAAAATTGCATACATTTCGGACGCCAAGAGCACTTTGAACTGTTTCATTATTCATATATTTGTACGAAAGTGCATAGCCAAATTCCTGAAAATGAATAGAAAATTCAGTAATTAATATTAAGAAAAAAAACTGGATAGTTAACTAATCAAGAAAATGAAAAAGATAAGAGTCGAATTAGAAGAGAGAAATTTTACCCGACATTGCAGTATAATTTGGCATTCTAAACAAATAGGAAATAATAAAAGAAAAAGTTAGGACATTAATTGAAATAAAAAAAATAAAAAAAGAAAAAATTGATACTTATAATGAGATTAATTAATAGTTGAATTACCTCATAATATTCATCTGATATAAGTGAAGTGCGATGAACAAATGGAATTCTTGAATTTTGATCAACATGATAATCCGTCACTGGATTTCCAAGCACGTACCCCTTTTCCAAATTACAGTAATTTTTAACTCTTTTGTAATGATAATAAATTAGAAATTAATGCAAACTTTGAAAAAATATTATCTCAATTTTTTTTTTGAGGGTTTAGCCCTCTCTTATATATATATATATATATATATATATATATATATATAGAAAATTTACTTGGATATCAATATGTGGGTTTAATCCAATTTCAATTCCTGCAATTTATTTAAAAACTTTAATTAGACTATAAGATATTATTGAAAATATTATAATTTCTGGTGATAATTAATTAATTAATTTTACCTTCTAGTACATGCTGCACTAATTGTGGAACAATCAACCCAGAGTATGAATCTCCACCAATGTAAACTTGGCTTCCTAGAAACTTGGGGTGTTTTAACAGCCACTGCACCATAGCTCACAAAATAAAATAAATAATTTTTGTGTTGAAAACAAAAAAAAATTAAGGATTTAATATAATGTCATTATTTTAACATGATTACAACTTCTATTGTCATAATTTAGAGGCTGTAAACTTTAATTCGATTCATAAATTCAATTTAATTTACAATTCATAAAAATTAATATGTTTACGATCCAATTTGAACCCAATAATCCGACCCTTTTATCACCTATAAACTCATATACAAATGATAAAATCTATCATAAACTTGCTAACCTTTCTTAGAAAATTATAGGCCTGTGATGGGGCTAATGTGTCCGAGGAATTCCGAGCCTCTACGGTTGTTGCATAAGAAAATCCAGCTCCAACAGGTTGGTCTATATATATGATGCTAGCAACCTGATTAATTAGTAGTAATAAGATCACAATAATTAATATTTATTAAAACAAAAACATAATTATTTAAAAATAATAGACCTTGGTCCAAGCGAATGGATTTAATTTGAGAGATGGTAGGCCTCCAGTGTATGTATCCCAAGCAATAGCTATCGAGCCTGTAAAATCACAAATTATAAATATTAATCATACAAAAATAATATATTGAATTTAGTGTGCAATCCTTGGTCAATTAATTAAGAACTTAAATTATTAATTTTTTTAATATAATATCCAATAGGGTTGTCGTTATACGTACTCTAAAAGTAAAAGCATAATAACGGGGTATATTGATGGGCATGATTAGTATATATTCAATATATATTTAATAAAATAAAAATTGAAATTAGAAATTTAAAATTTAAAATTTAGCTATAAAAATAGACGTACCAGTTTCGAAAGCAATGGCAGAGAAACCAGAACAACCCGGACCACCGGTTAGCCAAAGCATGAGAGGATCAGAAACAGGATCCCTTTCAGACTCGAAAAAGTAATAGAATAGCTGAACATCTTCCATTTCTCCTATTCCAATATATCTATACATATATTCAAAACAAAAAGTTAAAATACATAATTTAGTAATTAAATTTTAATATTTTTAAAATTACACATTAAATTTTTTAAATTTTACATATTTATATATTGAACTCGCGAACTTATCTATTAAAACAGATTAAATCTAAACGGACATTAAAAATAATAAAATTCAGTTAAAATATACATGATTTTAACCGAATGTTTATTACATTGTCATTTTTGCCGTCCATTTTAGGTATAATGTGTTATTTTTAAAAAATTCAGAAACTCAATATATAGTTTTGAATGTATAGAGATTAAAAATAAAGAAATTAAAATATAGTTTTTTTCAAACAAAAAAACTATATATATATATATATATATATATATATAACTTACCCTGTTTCCATTTTGAAAGGGAGCTTTCCAGGGAATCCAGGAAGAGTTTCGACGATAGTTTGAGAAGCAGCAACATGAAAGAAAAGAAGCAAAAGAAGTATAGAATTACACATTCTGTGAAAATGAGCACTTGAATTGCAGACAAGTGTTTGATTCTGCCCAGACATTGATTTGATTTGGTTTTAGAGTTGTTAAATTGAGATCAAAGTTTATATATTTTGCTTGAATTTTTACTGGTCAGTCCGATCCTGAATTTTAATAGAGAATGAATATTAGGTGCATGTTGGTCCATCTCACTTTCAAATATTTTATTTTTGGATTTATGATACTTATAAATGTAGATATTGCTTCTAATTAGCCCAACGACCATTCTGCTAATTAACTGGGCATAGGCAAGAAGGGAAGCTATGGGTTAGCTGTAAAGACAATCTTAGGCATTTCTCCACTTGAATATTTTATTATATTTCCAATTCCGGTATTATCTATTATATTATTTTACCATATTTTATGAATTATTTATTGACTAGGTGGACAGGTAGGGCCATATTGTCTGTTACATTCTTAAAATTAATAATTTAAAATGGGTCACTCTAATTACTTGTATTTTCTATCAAGATTAAATAGTAAATAATCAAGATTTTTCCTCAAAAATTAATTTGCAATTCTAGATATTATTTATAATCAATCTCATGTTTATAAAATAAAATCTAGAACGATTTCGCTTCTTGAAATCATAAACTCAATTTAAATAAAATTTTAAATGTCTTTGTGCATTTAGATAATTATATATAATAATTTGTCAAAGTTACTTTTCTTTTCAATCTGCATTTTATTTATTATTGGTTTGACTTTGATCCATAAATAAGTACCAGAATTAATTAGATATATTTAAGAAATTTTCATCATTATTATTGTCAAATGATGCCATTGATGAAATTATTTGAATATATATTTTTTTTATATTTTCATCATTATTATTATCAAATGATGCCATTGCTGAAATTATTTGAATATATATATATTTTTTTATATAAAAGAGAAAAAAAGAAAAACAGCACACACAACAAACTAAAATAATCCTAAAACATAAAGGCCTCTGTTATCTTGCTCGAGGAGTTCCTTCACCTATGGAGGAGTTTCAAATCAACTGCAATCTTCATTGCTATTCAATTCTTCCTTGATTAATGCATCAGCGACTGAATTATTTTCTCTCTTGATGTGTTGGAGACGAACCTGTCATTTTCATGTCATCAAGAGTTTAATATCCTGAACCAAATCTGAGAGGTGTTGCTCTGTGTTCATTTGAGTGTTTATGCGGTTAACAACCTCCAAATTGTCGGTTTGAATAAGCAGTTTTCTCCATCTCCTATCCCACACCATCTCTAGCCCCTTTTTAATTGCCCAAAATTCAGAGTATAAAGCACTTGCATTGTTTAGCTTCAATGAAAAACCACCTAGCCAAGAACCTATATTATCTCTAAAAACCCCACCAGCTCTGCAACTAACTCTTCCAGAATGTGATGTGCCATCAATATTTAGGGCCACCCAGCCCACGTCCGGCGGCTACCAGCACTTCGTCCGGGTTCTTCCTTCCCTCCTAACAGACGCGATACCCTTTAGAGAATAGGTACAAAATATATCTGATTTCATTGCATTAATAATAATCTTGATTTTGGTATTTAAGAGACAGTGGAGTTATTAAAAACTTTCTCATTTCTCCATCTTTATAGAAACCAAATAGTGAAACCAAAAATAATTCTCCAGTCCAAAGCATATCTACCTGAGAATTTTCCTTGAAGATTCAAAGGTGGCCAATTCTCACAACTGGTAGAAAAGAACTGGCCTCTTTCTTGTATATTTAGCAACCGGATCCATACCTCCCTTACTTGAGGACAATCTCTTAAAACATGCAGCATGTCTTCTTCGCCTTGCCTACAAACGGGGCATACATTTGACTCGACAATGTGTCTTCTTGCTCGTTCTCCATTTGTTAAGAGTTTGTTATGCAACCAAAACCAAATGAAGCATCTGATTCTTTGGGGTCCTTCCCATGTCCATGTCATCTGCCATTTTTTGTTATCTCTGTCGTTGTCTTCGTTTTGAAGGAGATCATAAGCTGATTTGATTGAAAAGTTCCTAGATGCTGCTGCTTTCCAAACCACTGTATCATTCCCCATTAAGACATTTGGTGGTGAGCATTCATAGATTTTGTCTATGACCATTAATGGGAGAAGGGGGTTGATTCTTTGGATATTCCAATTGCCTATTGCATTAACTGCATCTATGACTCTCTATTGAAGCACTCGACTGGTACATCACACACCACTTGATCTATTAATTTGTAATAACCGCACAATTTATCTTGCTAGAACAGCACCAACAATCCATTTCTCACGCAGATGCTAGTATTGGAGGAGACAAACGGCCATAATTTAACTAAGTTTCTCCAAACTGGGGTGTACCTGGTTGTTTGAATGCTAATGGGTCTCTTATTAGTTTCCTTGATGTATTTACCACGCATCACCTGAACCCATAGTGATAGGGGACTGATTCTGTTATATAAAATAAGAGGAAAATATTATGTTTGAATTGGTCTATGATTTGGTTTATATCTGCTGTAGTTCAAATTTTAACTTTCTGCCTTCTGTTGTAACTACCTCTGTATATCTCCTTTTTATACCCAACGCTTCAATAAAATTATTCACTGAGGATTAAATTCTTTCATGGTATCAGAGCCATAGAGGTCTAACAACCCTGAACCTTTTTTTTTCTTTTTCCTAAAAAAACGAGAGGAAATGGCCACTAATGGCAGCAACCTGAGAACCGAAAACACCACTGCTCCTACCCTCAATTCTGTTCATCCCGTCACTCTTTAAATTTCCCACAAACTCACTTCAACTAATTATTTGCTGTGGAAAATGCAGCTAATGCCTCTCTTGAAAGGTCAAAGGTTGGCACATCATGTTGATGCAACCATTCATCCTCCTCCCAAGGATTTGCCCACTGGAGATGTTAATCCGGCATATGAAGTATGGGAACAACAGGACCAGCAGGTCCTTAGCTGGATCATTTCATCATTGTCAGATGGAGTCCTACCTCAAGTTGTTGGAGCTGAAACAGCAAGTGCAGCTTGGACACGGCTTGCCAAAGCTTATTCCACTGGATCTCGATCTCAAATAAGAGATTTGAAGCATCGTTTGCACAACTTACGACGAGAGAATGATAGTATCTCGAGTTATTTGCAATCTGCCAAACTCATCAGTGACCAACTCACTGCTCTCCAGCATCCAGTTCTTGAAGATGATCTAGTAGAAGCAATACTTGATGGCCTTGGTCCTGCATATCGTCCATTTGTACGTGCTCTTGAAGCCCGATTGGAGTCTGTTTCTTTTGATGACTTGATTGGGTTGCTCTTAAGTGAGGAAAGACAGCTTTCTCGTGAATCCTCTATTTCATCTTTCACACCATCTGTGAACTTTTCAGCACGAAGTAATGTTCGTGGTAGAGGACGTAGTCGTGGCAGCTATCACCATCAGCAATCCAGTCGATCAAACACCACAACTACTGCTCCTCTTGATGTTAGTTCCTTAACTTGCCATAACTGTAAAGGAACTGGTAATATTGCAAGGCAGTGTCCATCCCCAAAAATGAACCACAACTCTAGAAACTCCTTCAAACCAGCTTCCAACGTGGCTACTACATCCAACTCTAGCTCGACTGATTGGTTTGTTGATTTTGGTGCAACTCATCATCTAACTTCGAATCTGGGAAATCTAGCAATTCATTCAGAATATGACGGTCCAGAAGAGGTTACAGTAGGTAATGAAAACAAAATTCCTATCTCTCATATTGGTCATTCAAAGATTCAGTTTTTTGATTCAAAAGTTCATTTTCGTGATATTCTTCATGTTCCTAAAACAGTCAATAACTTGTTATCTGTATCATCTCTAACCCGCTCCAATCCTGTCTCCTTTGAATTTTTTGCTAACCACTTTGTTTTGAAGGATTTGAAGACAAAGAGGGAGATCTATCGAGGACCGAATAAAGATGGCCTATACACCATGTCCATTCCTTCATCACCACCAGTTTCAGTGAAAGCTTTTCATGTTTCTATTCCCTTGTGGCATGCTCGTTTAAGCCATGCCAATCTACCGATAATTAAGAAAATATTATCTTTGAATAAAATTCCATTTCGTAATGACAAAACAAAATTTCTATGTGATTCATGTTGTGTTAGCAAGGCTCATCACCTTCCCTTCCCACACTTAAACTTTGTTGCTAATGGCCCATTAGACTTGATTTGTTCAGATGTATGGGGTCCAACACCCATTACATCACATGATAATTATCGTTTCTATGTTCTCTTATATGATCATTACAGCAAATTTTCGTGGATTTATTTTGTGAAGTATAAATATGAGGTTTTAAGCGTGTTCATCAAATTTTGAATGTTTGTTGAGAAATTTTTTAATAGATCAATTAAAACCTTCCAATCAGATTGGGGAGGTGAATTCCAAGCTCTTATAAATTACTTGTCCTCAAATGGCATAAATCATCGCCTCTCTTGTCCTTACACACCTGAACAAAATGGGTGTGCTGAACGCAAACACCATCATGTTATGGAAACAGGTCTTTCATTACTTCATCATGCTAAATTACCCAACTTATTTTGGACCTATGCATTTGATTGTGCTTTGTATGTTATCAATCGTTTGCCTATTTCTACAATTAATTTTTTTACACCATATGAGAAGCTTTTTGGTTCACCTCCTGGTTATAATATGTTCAGACCATTGGGTTGTTTATGCTATCCATGGATCAAACCATATAACTCACACAAATTGCTTCCTCGATCACGTCGATGTATCTTCCTTGGTTATAGCAAAGTTTATAAAGGATATCGTTGTTTTGATTTACTTGCTAATAAACTCTTTATCTCACGACATGTCGTGTTCAATGAACAGGAATTTCCATATCCGGAGTTAGCTCGTGAGTGTTGCCAATCAACAACAACCAGTCAGTCTAGTTCAGCGGATACAGTCACATTTCCAGCCTTCAAAGAACCTTTTGTAGCCATTCCACCAACTGTAACCACAAATGGGCCACCTATATATTCACATTCCTATTACCCGTTAAACACTACTACAACCAATAATTGTTCCCGTGCCATAATTCCCTTTGTGCCAAGAAATCAATTCTTACAACAAGTTGTCCAATCCACCCCTACCTTACCGTCCATTCCTCTAGCTGTCGATCTCACTAAATACACCACTAAACACACTACCCAAAAACTGCCCACTACCTCCAAACCGACTCACAAAAATACACATTGCTCATCACAACCTGCACCAGCATCCAACAAAACCCACAAAATGATAACCAGGACACAAATAGGAAAACTCAAGCCACGCACCATGCTTGCCAACGTCCAACCTCAAACACCCACATGCTATACACAGGCCTTCAAAACTTCACAGTGGCGAGAAGCTATGCGTACTGAATATAATGCTTTGATTGATAATGGAACTTGGGAATTAGTTCCTCCGAAAAATATCTCCAATATTGTTGGTTGTCGATGGGTTTTTCGTGTTAAGTTGAAACCTAATGGCTCGGTTGATCGCTACAAGGCACGCTTAGTTGCCAAAGGGTTCCATCAATGTCTTGGACAAGAGTTTGCATAGACATTTAGTCCAGTGATAAAGCCTACAACAATTAGAGTTCTATTATCTCTTGCTGTTTCGAAAGGATGGGCTGTTAAACAATTAGATGTCTCTAATGCATTCTTGCATGGTACTCTTGATAAAACTGTTTACATGCAACGGCCCCCTGGATTTGTTCATCCTCAGCTTCCTCACCATGTTTGTCGTCTAAAGAAGAACTTGTATGGCCTTAAACAAGCACCAAGGATGTGGCATCGATGCTTAATCGATGTTCTTATTGAGTTCGATTTTGTTGGTTCTAAAGCAGATTCATCTCTTTACTATCTCAATTTCAAGGGTGAACGACTATTTTGTCTCATATATGTCGATGACATACTTGTCACAGGCACCAGTGCTTCTGCCATTTCCAAACTTGTGGGTAAGCTTCAACAACGATTTGCAATCCGTGATTTGGGACGTTTATCTTATTTCCTTGGCTTAGAAGCAACATGGAACACCCATACTCTTCTTCTAAATCAGCAAAAATACATAAATGATCTCCTTGCCCGTGCTCAAATGGCTGATGCTAAAGGGATCTCTACACCATCTTGTACATCAGCTCGGTTAAGCCAAGAAAATGGAGAATTTTTTGATGATCCTAGCCTCTATCGAAGCATTGTCAGAAGCTTACAATATGCCACTATCACCAGACCAGACATCAGTTTTTCAGTCAACAAAGTTAGCCAGTTCATGCATCAACCTACAGTTACTCATTGGTAGGCTGTCAAGTGTGTGCTACAATGTCTAAAATCCACTCCTAAACATGGCTTGATTTTTCATCCTGTACAGTCTCTTGATCTTTATGGATATTCAGATGTTGATTGGGGTGGTGATCTTAATGATCGTAAGTCCGCTTCTGGTTTTGCTGTCTATCTTGGACCTAACTTAATTTCCTGGCGATCACGAAAACAGCGCACTGTTTCCCGTTCCTCCACAGAGGCAGAGTACCGTGCTCTTGCCTCACTTGCTTCTGAGGTACTCTGGCTCAAAATGTTGTTGCAGGAAATTGGCTATAGCTCCATCACTGCACCGATTCTCTGGTGTGACAATTTAGGAGCCACATACTTAACAGCAAATCCAATCTTTCATGATCATTCAAAACACTTGGAGATAGACTTCCATGTTGTTAGAGACAAAGTTGCTACAAAAGAACTTCGAGTATGTTACATTCCCACCCTTGATCAAACCGCTGATATCTTCACGAAACCATTGTCTAAAATTCGATTCTTGCAAATGCGTGACAAGCTGCTGGTTCATCCACCATCATCTTGAGGGGGAGTGATAGGGGACTGATTCTGTTGTGCAAAATAATAGGGAAATATTATGTTTGAATTGGTCTACGATTTGGTTTATATCTGCTGTAGTTTAAATTTTAACTTTCTGCTTTCTGTTGTAACTACCTCTGTATATCTCCTTTTTATACCCAACGCTTTAATAAAATTATTCACTGAGGATTAAACTCTTTCACATAGAACATTTTCTTCCTTTATAGATCTCAAAACCAATTTTTCCATGAAAGCTTGATTTAAAGTCTTAAGATGTCAAAGCCCTAATCCACTCCTATTTTTTGGTCTGCACAATCGTTCCCAATTAGCAAGTGGATTCTCTTTTGATCTGCATTAGATCCCCAAAGAAAATCTCTACAAATTTTCTCAATTTTATTGGACACGCTTTGGGGAAAAATTAGAGATTGTAAAGCATAGATTGGCACAGCCATCAAAACCGACAGGACTAAAGTGACACGTCCCGCAAAGGGAAGAGATTTTTCCTTCCATCCGCTTAGTTGGTTTTGGATTCTATCTATTAGATACTGGAAATAATGGCCTTCATTCCTGCCACTTATAATCGGAACTCCAAGATGGTTACCCAGATTTGTAATGGATACCAAACCAGATGTCATCTCCAATTTTCTCTTTAAATCCGAGTTGACATTCTTAGAAACAAAAAAAGCCGTCTTGTTCTTATTAATTTTCTATTTCGAACATTGGCAAAAGTCTTTTAAAACATCGTAAATAAGTGACATGTTGGACTCTTTTGCTTCTGCAAATAGGAGTAAATCATCTGCAAAGAAAACATGGGAGATGGGTTGATCATTTCATTAATTATTGGGTCAAAAAAATAAAATTGAAAAAAATAATTATAAATTGCATACAAATTTCAAAATCAAGTGTAAAGAAACCAAAACAACGGATCGGGTCCTCCAGTGAGCCGAAGCACAAGAGGATCAAAATTAGGGTTTCTTTCGGATTCAATGAAATAGTAGAATATCTGCACCTCCTCCCATTTCTCCTACCCCCAATGTAATGTACATACAATTTAATTAATTAATCAATCAATGCTTAAAATACAATTTAAATTGTGTCAACAAGAAATACAATTTAATCAATTAAAAATCGATTAAAATTAAGTAATTTTTGGTCTTAAAATTATTGTTGATCTTGCAATTATTTGCATTAGGGGGACCAGAATTCTGGTTCTTTATGTCACTAGAAGTTCTTTAGGAACCAGGCGAACCTAGCTTTTGCAACAATGCCTATAGCGACTAGAGATGATCAATTTCCATCCCCGATAGGGAACCGCCCCGATTGAAACAAAAAATCTCTAAAAATTTCTCCCGTTGAGGCGGGAATGGAGAAAAAAAATCTTTGATTTAGAATTTGGGGTATTGACGGAGATTGTGATTCCTGCTTTGAATTTTTTTCACTCCAAAATTTAGTAATTATATTTAATTATATTTATATAATTTAATTTTAAATTATATTTTATTTAGTTTTATCAATTTTCACTGGAAGAAAATATCAAAATAGCAACGACTTCGTTGCTAATTTAGCAATGGAATACCAATTCTATTGCTATTTAGCAACGAAAAATCAATTCCGTTGGTAAAATTGGTTGAAGTTTTAAGAATTTAGCAACAGAATAAAAAATGGTTGTATTCCGTTACTAAAAATAGGGGAGATTTCAGCACCAAAATATAGCAACGGAATACAATTTTTGTTGCTAAATATGGCGGCACTTGATAGCGAAAAAAATTTGGGATGAAATTTAGCAACATAATTTAAATTTCATTGCTAAAATAGCAACAAAAATTCTACGAAAATAAATTTCATGGTTAAAATAGCAACGAAATTTAAATTTCATTGCTATTTTACAGTTGAATTATGTGAAGGCATTATTTTTAGCAACGGAATTTAATTTTCATTGCTAAGAATAACAATGAAAATTGTTTCCGTTGCTAAAAAATAATACATTCACATAATTCAACTGTAAAATAGCAACGGAATTTAGGAAATTGAAATCCGTTGCTATTTGAGCAACAGAAATTAATTATGTTGCAAAAAATAATGCCTCACTTAATTCAACATAAAATAGCAATGGAATTTAAATTCTAGCAACGGAGTTTGAAATTCATTGCTATTTTTGCAACGAAAATTAAATATGTTGCAAAAAATAACGTCTTCACTTAATTTAACATAAAATAGCAACAAAATTTAAATTCTGTTGATAAAATTAGCAACGAAATTAAATTCTGTTGCTAATATATATATATATATATATATATATATATATATATAAGAAAAAATCCTATTTCTTTTATTTTTGTTTTTCTCTTCACGATCTGCCATTTTTCGATGACCGGTAAGTATTTTTATGCTTAATTTTTTTGTATTTCTTCCTTCCGTTTTTATTTTTTTTATTTTGTTCATGATCTGTCATTTTTCTTCTTGTCTTCACGCACTGCATTTTCTCTCATCGTCCGATCAAATCTGCCACTTTTCGGTGACCGGTAAGTCTTTCTCTACTTGATCTTTTGTGTTTCTTCCGTTTTCATTTTTCTTCTTCTCTTTTACTCTCTGTCATTTTCTACTCTTTGGTCAGTTCTTGGGTTAGTTCTTGCCATTCGATATTTCCCAAATCTGCCCCTTTTCGGTGACCGGTAAATCATTCTTCCTTCCTATTTCATTTTTCATCTCTTCACTCTCTGCTCTCTACTATATATTTAATTTTAATTGCTAGAATCCAGATCTGCCTCTTTCTTGCTTATTGCTAGAATCCAAAATTTCTTGCTTATACACGATTTGATGTAATAAGCTAGATATGGAATAGTTCTAGCTAGAAAAAAGCAGTGACATTGTGTGAAAAATATTTGCCTTTTAAATATTTTATATTTCTTTTACTACATATTAGAAAAAATATCTTTACAGTACTTTTCAAGCATTTTATGGCTTCATGCATATTGGGCATTGCCAAAGATTGTGTTTTGTGATATGGAATTTTTCATAGTTTTGGTCTATAAAAGATAGTGGTTAGGATTTTTCATAGTTTTAATTAAAAATAATAAATAATTATATTTAAATTTATTATTAAATTATGTGATTAAGATATGGATTCCTTTCACTTGAACTAGGGAAAAAAATTATATGAGTGAAAACAAGAAAAGATCAAATGTTCCTGAAAAATTCTAAAAACTTTAAACTAAAAAATGACAACCTAAACGTCATTTTTTGGGCCTGAAAAATGCCGTTACAAGGAGCAAAGCTCAGTAACAAATGATTGTCTCAAAACGATCTTTTCGAAAATATATTATAATAAAAAATCTGACACTTGTAGCAAAAGTTATGACCAAAATAGTCTGTACTGTAAAAATAATTCATTTAGGCTTTATGTTAGATTTCTTCATTTCTTCTCAAATTCTAATTTAATTTAGGGTTTTTATTATCTATATTTCTGGTGATAAATTGTTGGTAATTGTTGATTTTACCCATAATATATTGAATTATATGTGTTTGTTGCTTATTTACATATGTTTGGTGGTTTGGTTAATTACCTTTTTTTGTGCTTTAATTTGTATGAACAACTAGTGTACGTCATATGTTTGATCAAATGCCTGAATCAATTTCTATCTACTATAATTTGTTTTTCACACATTTCTTTACATTCTTTTGGTGCATCAATTTCATATCATTCTTAGTTCTCCACATAAGTAGGATCATTTAATGCATGTATATTGCACAACTGTTACACTCACTAAATTAATGTGATTTTGTGTGCATTTGGATTTTGTTGCTTATGTTATTTTCGTGATTTCTTGGAAAATTATTAATTTTTCCACACTTTGTTTTGCACCTTTATTGCATTGGAGTTGACTATAATAATATTTTATAGTTATGGGATCAAAGTGAGCAAGGAATGACCAAACCTCTTCTTCTAAGGCATTTGGAATAGTCTTTTTCGTTGCTAAAATTAACAACGAAATTATTTTCCGTTGGTAAAAATTATCAATTCACCGAAAATGAATTGGTTGAATTTAACAACAGAATTCATTTTTCGTTGCTAAATTTAGCCTTTGCTAAATTTAGCAATGGAAATAAAATTCAATGAAATTTCATTGCTAAAAAATAGCTACCGCCGAATTAGCAACGGAAATTTTCGTTGCTATTTTTTATTAATTTTTCGTTGTTATTTTCAGTTGTTAAATTGTATTTTTCTTGTAGTGTTTTAAAATTTATATCAAATTGATTTGTGATTGAATTTAATTTTTTTTAATTATTAGATATTGTATTTTAATTATAATTAATTGTTAAATATTATATTTTAATTATAATTTTTTTTTTAAAAAAAGTTATTTTTTATCGTGGATAGGGATTTATGCGGCATGAAAACGGTGAAAATTTTTCCCGATCATCCCTAATGTCAACAGGAATAAAACTCAGAAAATAAATTGATAATGAAATATTAATAACACGTGGGCAGCAACCTCACTTTACAATCCTAACAATCAACCTTATGACAACCTAATAAAATAAATGAAAGTCAGTTAGCATAAGATTTGTTGTCTGTATACAATAATCAGTCTATATCTGTATTATTGAAGTGGGTCAGTATTTATTAAAGGAAATATATTTACTTATGGATTAAACTAATTATGATAATTTATGTGTTTTGGTAATGTTAGTTTTATATAATATTTTTTGACAGCTCGAATGCTGAAGACCAATGGTGAAGGGTAGATTATAGAGAAGAAGAAGAGAGAAAAGATATACTTTGGAATTTGCCAAAATTCTGTTATTTTAGCCTAAATGATTTTATTTAATCAACATTGTGAAATTCATCAAAACACAATTATGACTTTAATTACTTTAATAATTATGGATTAAGAAAAAAAGTTTCGATTTAGATGTTTAACTGTTACGATTATGACTCTAATGATTTTACGAGATCAATAATGAAGTGGGGAACCAGTCAATAGAAGGAATTGATAGGCTGTCTCTATCTTTCTCTACAAAACAAAGCCATGGATGTAATTGTGTGTGTATATATACACACATCAAAGCACAGTGCAAGTTCAAAACTTTGAAAGATAATATTAATATTACAGCAATTGAAAATGTTGAAACTTCTGCCATTTTTGTGGCTGATTCTTCAGCTTATTTCTTCGGCAAATGTTGCTTTCGCAGGCACAATTGTGAAATATCTACCAGGATTTGATGGTCAACTTCCATTTACACTTGAAACGGGGTATATATTATTACTCAACTTAAATTCTTTCCAAAATAGCTGTTTTTAGTAATTTAATTTCTTGAATGATTGTAGATATGTAAGTGTTGGATCGGCAGAGATGTTTTATTATTTCATAGAATCTGAAGGGAACCCTAAAAGAGACCCTCTATTGCTTTGGTATAGTGGTGGCCCTGGTTGCTCTGCCTTTAATGGTCTAATTTATCAACTAGGTATTGATTAATTAATTAATTAATTAATTATTATTATTAGTTGATAAAATCTCAAATAAGAATAAAATATGAATTAACGAGGTTTTGATAATTTGAAGGTCCAATAGAATTCAATATCTCAGATTATGAAGGGGGATTGCCCTCATTGGCTTATTATCCATATTCATGGACAAAGGTATTTATATTTAATTATTTATTTATCATCACCCACAAAATTTATTTATTTTTAATGAGAAAATACGGTGAATTAACAGACTGCAAGCATATTATTTGTTGATGCCCCAGTTGGCACTGGCTTTTCTTATTCAACAACTCAAGAAGGTTGGGCCATGTCTCACACAAAAACAGGATACCAAGTTTATCAATTCCTCAGAAAGGTAATTATTTGATAATTGTTTAGAAATCCGGACTGCTAGGTAGGATGAATTTTGGAGCATAATATTCATAGTCTAATTGTCCAATGTAGGAAAATTGCCTGAAAATAAGAGAAATATGTTGAAGGTCCGATAAGGAACACTTCGACGGTAAAAAAAAAGTATTTGAGAGAAAAAGGGATGAAGTGCTAATGTTGGGGAAAATCATACCAGGATTTAGGAATTGTTGAGCTATTTTTAGGATTATTAGCCTTAAATGCTTATTGAATGTTAGTATTAAAGTAAAGGTATTAAGTCCCTTATCATTAATTGTCTGAGGTGTTATAGAACTTTAGGAGTTGTGCTATTATGGAAATTATAGAAGTTCAAGAATTTTAAAGTTCCAACTCATTTTCAGATTCTTGTATTTATATCTGAACTATATAAATCAATCTAGTTATCCAAACTGAAGTCCGGTTATCATTATTCAAATTTTTCTTAATTTTTTTAACTTCATTGAAAATTAAATTTATTGTAATGTATATTTTTCAAACTTCAATGTTTTGTTAATTATCTTTTCCAAATCTTAAGTTATAGAGAAAATTTTAAATAATTCAGTAAACACTACCAGAAAAATAACTTTTAGTGACCGCCATTAGAAATGTTGTCGTCATTGATAACATTAGCGAATGAAAAATTCAGCTGTTGTAGGATTTGAACAACTGATTTTTTGTCGCTAAAGACCATTTTTCTTGCAGGGTAATTAAAGATTTAATAATTTGAATGTATATTGCAGTGGTTGATTGATCACCCACAGTTTCTGAAACAACAACTATTTGTTGGGGCTGATTCTTATTCAGGCATGACTGCCCCATTGGTTGTTCAACATATTTTAGATGGTGAGAATATGATTTATTTTTTAAATATTGGGAAATAAATTAAATATATTTTTCAAAATGTTCTCTTAATCTTTTATATAAATTTTAGGTAATGACAGCGGAGATAAACCAAAATTGAACCTAAAGGTAAGTGATTTTTAGTTTATATAACTTTAGAATAAGAATTATGAAATGATTTTATCAAATTTTGAAAATTATTTCAGGGTTATATTATTGGGAGTCCAACCACGGATGAAATTATTCAAGCAAATTCAAAGGTTATATTTGCTCACAGGATGGCACTTATTTCTGATGAACTTTATGAGGTGATCAATAACCATCAAATATATATAAATTTAATAATTTATTTGAATATTATTTCTCGGAGATCAATTTATCGATTTATTAAAGCGATAAATACAATTTTTACTCCTGAATTATTGAAAATAGAGTAATTTTACTGCAGAATTCTTTTATTAATTTTCACCACCGAATTATTAATTATCATACAACAATCAATTAAAAATTTCACAAGTCATTCATTTTAACACTAAAAATATATTTATTTCAATAAATTCAGAAACAATAATTATCTAATTTGAAAAGTATAAAAATATATTTTTTTTAATTTTAAATAATTTAAAGGTAAAAATAAATAAAAATACAGGATCAAAATAATTTTTATGGCAAAAATTTAATAAAATTATTCTGTAGGGTGCTAAAAAAGCTTGCAAATCGATTTTCTATGATGTAAGCTCCTCCGATCAAGAATGCTATGTGAATCTCCAACTTATTGATAAGGTGAGAGATTGTTAATTTATTAAATTTCATTTTTCTTTTCTCCATAATTATTTTTTAGAATAATAAAATTTTATTGATAATTTATTAATTAATTTGCGAAATTACAGTGCATTGAAGATATAAACCAGAACCAAATTCTGGAGCCTAAGTGCACTTTCGCATCTCCAAGATCACTAAAAGAAAATTCTGTCAAAATTATCAAATCACCTGATCCAATTCCTAAAGATTGGTGCCATGTGAGTCCATATTCTTCTAAATTTCTCTCTCTTTTTTTTTTTAACATAATTTTAAACAGAAAAAATAATACTACTAATATTGTTTTGTGGAAATTAATTATACAAATTTTTTTTTTGAAATATTTACAGAATTTTAATTATACTTTAGCTTATACATGGGCAAATGATGAAGCTGTGCGAGCTGCTCTAAATATTCGTCCGGTAAGTCAAGCATAATTAATTGCAACATTAATAATTCGTGCATATTTTGGATAAAATAATTTCAAGAATTTAAAATCTAATCATATTTATTTTGTTAATTATTGATAATTAAGGGAACAAAACGATATTGGTCGAGATGCAACGAATCATTAGACTATGATTATGATATCATTAGCGTCGTTAATTATCATCACAATTTCACCAAAAGGGCATTAGAGAATTTCGTATACAAGTAAGCATTTAATATTATATGATTATTTATTTATTAAATAAAAATTATTTTTCTTGTCAATTTTTTAATAATTTTGTATATATACAGCGGGGATCATGACATGACAGTTACAAATGTGGCCACCCAGCAATGGATAAGTGAACTGAACTTAACTATTGATGACGATTGGCGACAATGGCTCGTAGATGGTCAAATTGCTGGGTAATTAATTATTATTATTATCATTTTTTTTTTCTTTGAAAAAGTTTATTATTACCATTATTAATTAATATTATATTCATTCCAAAATACTTGATATTGCATAATATTTAAAAATACTAATTACTTCATAATTTAAAGATCTTATTACCTTTACATTAATTACATTAATTGTACAGTATAATTAATATAAATTTAAAATTATTTTTATAAAAATAATTTAAATAATGGTATATTTGGTAAAAATTAATTAATATATCTTGATTATATCAAAATATCATGTATTATGAAACGAAAATTTTTTCTTTAAACGATATGTATTTTGAAATAGAGGGAGTACATGATTATTTTTAAATTATTAAAAATATTATATTATCTCATACAGTAATACGTTGCACATTTAGAATGACGTATAAAAAATTTAAAATCAAATTTATTTAGCACTTGAATGGTGATGAGAGATATGATGATATTTTTAACAATATAAAAATATTACTTATATTTTTAATAAATTCAGTGGTAATCACTAAATTAGTTCAAAAAATAGTTTGCTAAATAGTGATATTTTGAGAGAAAATAATTTATTGTCATTTATTATTATTATACAATAATAAAATTTAATTTTTTACTATTAAATTGCAGGTATACAATGAAATATTCAAATTATGGGTATCGCATGACATATGCTACCGTCAAGGCAAGAAAAATTAAAATTATAAATTTTTATTTCCTTCATTTTTTATTTTTTAAAATGTTTATCTATTAAAGAAAACTTAATTAATTAAGCATAAATAAATGTTAATGGTGCTACTTAATATGGTTTGTATATGCAGGGAACAGGTCACACACCTCAAGAGTACAATCGTAGGGCTTCTTATTTCATGTTTGACAGGTTTATTCATTATTACCCTCTCTAGCTAATTAATGAAATTTCAAATTCATTATATTATCCTCTTTGAAAGCTAGAACTTACAGAAGAGTTATTATCCTCTCCAAGTTGTAGTTTTTTCAAAACAATGCTTAATGTAATTGAGGGTTGCTATTATATAGTTGGGAAATTTCTCTAGTGAAATGGATATCAGTTAAATTATAAATGGATTAAGTCATAAATAAATAAGATCTTTTTTAGAATTGGAGCATTTTTTATAAATATTTAGAGATATTATGATACAGTAAATGATATTAGAATTTTAGTATGTCAAAAAAAAAAGTAAAATTATTGTCATTTTGTGTTACAGCGTATTTTATGCTTCTTTTTCAAAAAATTATAAAAAAGAGCAAAGATTAATGCCCTTTTTTGGAAATTAAAATATCACGGTTTTGTGAAAAATCTCGATCTACGTGAATAGATTTCGAACCGAATGAAAACGGTAAAGCCAAAAAGCTTTCTAATTTTTTTTTATTAATATTCTTGAAGTGACACTTTCATTAATTATAATTTATGAAATTGCATTAGCTATAGTATTAAAAATTACAGCTTTGAGTGGACAATAACTCTTCTTGGCTAGTACTAATTATCTACCAAAGTCCACAATTTTTAACATCAAATATCATCATCATCTAAAGAGGATAATAATGAATAAATCTATCAAACATATCATAACATTCTCTACGCTTATACTCTTGAGGTGGATGACCAGCTCCCTGCACAATCCAAATTACCACAACAATTAAGCATCTATATATGCTTATTGATAAGGTTTTTTTTATTATTATTTTTATAAATAAACTTTTCTAAAATAAAATTAAGAAAATAAACTATTTCATATATATTTTTTTAATTTTCTTGCCTTCACAGTCGCATATGTCAACCGATACCCATTCTCTGAATACTTAATTGTATACCTGCATTTTGTTTTTTTGAATAAGAATAAATGAAATTTGATAATGCTAAAAGGGCTGAACAAAATATATATACATAAATAAATAGAAAATATTTACCCTGCCACTTGACCATCAACTAGCCATTGTCGCCAATCATTAACGATAGTCAAGTTTAGCTCTCTTATCCATTGCTGAGTGCCCACATTTGGAATTACCAAGTCATGATCCCCACTGTTAATTTCCAAACCATAGTAAAAAATAATTTATAACTAATTAATAATATTTTAGAAATTTCTCGAGTTTAGTTCAGCCATAGCAGTCAGTTGTAAGTGGTAACTGTAACTCGGTCATTAGGAAAATGGTTTTTACTACAAGTGATTATGGTGCAATTTTAGAATATAATAAAATTGAATTAAAATAATTGAAATTTAAAACTAGATAAACATCGTACCTAAAAGTGTCAAAGTTGATTTAAATTCAAAACTCTATTAAAAAAAATGATTCAAATCTAATCAAATCTAAAACCTACCCATTTGAACCGATCCAAAAATTACCCACCTGAAATTCAATCCGTTTAGTTTTGTTCCATATGCCCAACAGGCCTCCTCCAAAATCCCAAATTTTAGTACTAACCGGATTGATAATAAAAATTCATTCATATCACTAACCGAAATGAATCAATTAAAATTTTATCAATTTTGATTTTTCATTATTAATTGAACCAAAGTAATATCGAAATTCACAAATTTAGCTAACTGAAATCGAACAGATTATTTAAATAACCAACTTAAGCTAACCAAATTAGTTCAATTTTCAATTAGAATCGAACAGTGGTCACTAATTTTTATCCTAAAAAATTGAATGGGGATAATGAATTTATTTATTGAAATGAATGATGTTAAAGACTTACTTATATATGAGTGCCTGTAATCCCTTTGTGGTGAAATTGCGATGATAATCAATAACACTAGTTACATCATAATCATAGTCCAAGGATTTGTTGCATCTCGCCCAATTTCGGATCGTTCCCTTAAAATTAACATAATAAATATTTATTGGACTTTCAGTATTAAAGACTATATAAATATAATAATTTATGAGATTACTTAAGTCTAACATACCGGCCGAACATTTAGAGCAGCTTGCACAGCTTCATCGTTTGCCCATACATAAGATAGAGAATAATTGAAGTTCTGCAAAATGTTTATAAACTCATAATATGTTTATAATTAAAATTTTATGATTAAATCTGAAAATCAAATTCTGAATAATTTTGTCCTTTGGGTTCAATTTATCAGTTTTTAATTCATTCCGTTTAATTCTTGTTTTAAAAATTCATTCTATTAAGTTTGATTTTCAAAAAAAAAAAAAAAACTGAATTGATTGAAATTTTTAAAGTGATACCATTTTATTATATATATGTATATGAATTTTTATTAGAAAATATTTCTTAAAATTGAAAATCTATAAGCCCAAAAGCATCAAACTAAATAATTTAGGTCAAATCTTCATTAAATTTCAATTTGATTTTTTAAATTTTAAAAATCGGTTTGGTTTGTTTTAAACCGAACCGATCTTTTGCAGAGTCGAATTTATAAAAAAAAAATTAAATTATAAAATAATAAAGACTCACATGGCACCATTTTTCCGGATCTTGAGCAAATGTCTTGACAATTTTGGCAGAATTTCCTCTTAGCGATCTTCGAGCCGATTCTTCAATTAGATTATCATCAATAGATGCCCAAGTACACTTGGGATCTAGAATATAATTCTTGTTTATATCTTTAATGCACTATAATTTTGCAAAATATAGGTATATATCAAATAAAATGTTTGATTTTTCCAAAATAATTAGGAAAAAAAATTAGATAATTAATCAATAATCACTCACCTTCTTGACCAATTGCAAGTCCACATAACATTCTTTATCTGCCGAAGTTACTCCATAGAAACTCGAATTGCAGTCGTCCTTAGCTGCCTGCACAAACAGTCACAAAAAAATTACTAATAATAATTTATTTCAAATATAAGTAAAGGTTGGATGTTAAATTGTATTTTTTTTTTAAATTTAAGAATTAAATTGAAAAATGAATAAAAATTTTGAATAATATGCTAGTATAAATTCAGGCACTTTGAATTTTCTGCAATTTTAATAATCACCTTATAAAGTTCATCAGAAATAAGTGCCATCCTATGAGCATATATAACCTTTGAATTTTCTTGAATTTCTGCATCTATTCTTGGGCATCCAAGAATGTAACTCTGAAATAATTTTAAACAAATTAGCAAAATTCGATACTATCTTTTATTTATTTATTTATTCAGCTCTATTAAGCTTCTAAAAACCAAAATTCCCATACATTGAAATTCAACCGTGGCTCCTGTCCATAGCCGTTACCTAAAACGACATAAAGGAAAAAAGAAAATCAAATTTTAAGATATTATTCCTGAAAATATATATATTTTTATTTCTAATTCTAATAAATCAAAATTTAATATTAAATCATCCTCACCGTCTAATATATGCTGAATAAGCAATGTGGCGGATATGCCCGAATAAGAATCCGCTCCAACAATTAATCGGTTCTTGAGGTATTGTGGGTGATCAATCAACCACTGCAATATAAATATTAACTTAAATAAGGTTAAAATTTCATTAATTAAATAAAAACTCTCCCTTTCAAATCTAGTCAATATGAATTTGACTATTTGATTGATTTTTTCTAACAAATTCATATTCAAATTCAATAAAAAATGCAAAAAATTATACATTGAATACTAGTACATATAGATAGATAGTTGAATAAAAATATAATATATATTTTTTGTTTTTATCTATCAATCCATATTTAATATTTTCAATAAATCAAAAATACCAAATCATCTCCCACATCTACATGAATATAATTTTAAAAAAATCACCTTTTTAAGGAATTCATAAACTTGGTAAGCTGTTGCAGTGTCAGACATGGCCCAACCATCATCAGTGGTTGAATAGGAAAAGCCAGTGCCAACTGGGGCATCAACAAATAATATGCTTGCAGTCTGCTCAAAATTTCATTAATTAAGTACCGATTAATCATTAATTCACCGTAATTTATCATTACAATGAAATAAAATTCTACCTTTGTCCACGAATACGGATAATAAGCCAATGACGGCAATCCTCCTTCATAGTCTGAAATATTGAACTGTATTGGACCTGCAAATTGTTTAAAAAGCCTTTCAATGCCATCTACCAATTGGGTTGTATCATTATTTGCAGTTATGCTCATTACCTGTTCGATGAAATGTGTGAACGGAAAACAGGAAGAAAACATTGCGAATACAGGATGTGATTTAGTTCTTATTTTATATGAAACGAATTCGAATTAATTGTGCCAACAGGCTTAAAATACTGAATGGACCAACAAAAATTTTCAGCATAAAAGAAAATAAAATTACCATTTTGATAAATTAGACCATTGAAGGCAGAGCAACCAGGACCGCCACTGTACCAAAGCAATAGTGGGTCTGTCTTTGGGTTCCCTTCAGATTCTATTAAATAGTAAAACATCTCTGCCGACCCCACCGTTACATATCTAAATTTAGATTCAAAATAATAATAAATATATTCATAAAAAATAATAAATAGCGTATTTATCTTTAGAATATTAAAAATAATACAAATTTACACTTAAAAGTTTGTCTTTTTTTTTTTTTAAATTCCCCTTAAATATTGAAAATTATACATTCAAATAAGAATTCCATGTAATAATAATTTAATACATACCCTGTTTCAAGTGTAAATGGAAGTTCACCATCAAATCCTGGTAGATAAGTGACAACGCCGCCGGAAAAAGCAACATTTGCGGAAGAAATAAGCTGAAGAATCAACAAGAAACATGCCAGATTCCGGTGACCGGTGCCGGAATTTGACGACATTTTAGGAGCAGATAAAGCAAGTGATTGCTGCTTTGATATCAATCAATGGAAGTTAAAAAGTTTGGATTTTCGATATATATACCTATATCAGACATGAGAAGTATACTAAGGACTGGATGGTGAAGAAAGTCAGAAAATGACTAATTTTGAATATTATATAAAAAGTAGGTACATAATTGCAAAATGTTTTTTTAAAAAAGAATTACGGTTATACCGGTATTTGGGCGTTGAAATATAGTTAGTGCAAAAAAGAAAATGTATATGCTTATTGCTTAGTTTGAATGGAGGATGTAATTGAAAATAAGTGGTGGAACTGGAACAACAATTGAAATAATTTATATACACGTGATAAATGTTGTTTTTTCCGTTAAAAAATTAATTTGCTGAGAAAAATTTAAAAAAAAAATTGTTGATTCAAGTGATCATAGTGGTTGATATTTGTACTATATATTTCATTCAATTTTTTATATCATTTTTTAAATAAAATTTAAAATATTGTGATATTTAATAATTTATTTTTATATTTCTTCGTTTATATACTGAATTTAGGGTTGTAACAGGTCCCAAATCAACATGTCAATTTACATTTTTTTAATATTACACTAATGTTAATAATTATTTCAATTTTCACAATTGTAATTATACATGATGTTATATAAAATATAATTGATAAACTGCTTGTAATAATAAAATCTATATTTTTTTAATTGCTTGTGGAAATAGAAGTAAAATCGTATATTAATTTGGGTAGAGGAAATATTATATTAGGATTTTTTTCTTGTTTGCTAAAAAATATATTAAAAATTAACATTCTCATGTACAACTGCAAATCTTGTGCATTTTAATTTGGCATCAAAATCTTTTAAGTCCTTTATTAAGAGAAACTTTAAAGAATTTACTTCTGCAATTACATCCTTAAACTATACTAAAATTGTTATAATTAACGTTGAAGAAAGTGATCTTTTTTTGCTCTTCAATGTTGGGATCGCCAAACATTCCCTTAACTTCACATTAGTATGATATTGTCCTCTTTGGACCAAGCCGCATGAATTTATTTTTGAATTCCTCCCAAAAAACCTCATACTAATGGAGTTAAGTGGACACACTTATATTCAATGTGTTTCTCCCTTAATTTTTTAATGTGGGATGTGGGACTTGGGTTGTAGTCCAACACTCAAAAGCCAAATTTCAGCAAATATTATAAAATTGCCTTGTTGCTGTATATGAGAAACTTGAATAATGTTATCTAATAGCGGAAAAAAGTAATTTATTGTTGAATTCGTACAAATTCTGAAAAAGATTCAACTCTAATTTCTCACTAAATTGAGAAATTAATGGCTAAAATGATAATGTTGTTGGATTCCATTATATTAGCAACATAAATTAAGGATGGATTTTCTAATCCAAAAACTATAAAAATTAGAGAGGGTAGTAACGAATCCATCGGTGAAACATGTCGTAACATCTTTTGCGCTCGTACTCTTGAGGTGAATGACCAGCTCCCTGAAAAATTCGAATATTAATCTTAACATAATTTTATCATAAAGAAACAATTAAATGTTAATTTCGTTTTTTTTTTGCTTGCCTTTATAGTAGCATATGTTAGACGGTATCCATCATTTTTGTACTTCCTTGTATATCTGCAAGAAATTAATCGAAATATTAATATGTAAGTATTACTGATAAAAGATATATGCACATTCAAAGTAGAAATTTGTGTGCTTATTTGGTGAATTGATTAGAACTTACCCAGCAACTTGGCCGTCGGTGAACCATGGCCGCCAATCAATATCAATTGTCAAATTCAGGGATTTTATCCATAGTTCAACACCATTATGAGGCACAACCATGTCATGATCACCACTACACCAGCACAAGTAAAAATATTACATTTAATTTTTATACATTACACATTATCGAACATAAAATTAATTAATTATATAAAATTTCCTAATAGTTCTGATGACATAGCCGATTAGCCTTAAAATTAACTTAATTTGGATTAAATAGCCGATCGATTAGCCTTAAAATTAACTTAATTTAGATTAAACTAGCAAGCAACTTTCTGTTTGCGAGAAAAATAAGAAAAAAAAAACTCTTATGTTATTAGTAATTGAACCAAAATCTAATAACAATTTGAAAATTTTTATTAGACAAAAAATGTTAATTTTTTAAAAATATTTTCACATTTTTGCATTTATTAACCAATCTGATAATTGAAATTCAAATATTTTGTTAATTGAATCGATTATTTAAACAATCGAACCAAACTAATCAAATTAGTCTAATTTTCAGTTAAGATCAGACCACGCACATTCTTATATTCACAGTTCCAAGATAATTCACGACTGTGTGAGAGAATAACCTGTAAACAAGAAGCTGCAAGCCTGTAGTAGTGAGAAACTTGTGGTAGTTGAGAACGGAACTGGTGTCCTCGGTATAGGTCAAAGTAATGTTGCACCTATAGAATTTTGGGACTGTACCCTATTTTTATTTTGAAAACATTTTTGTCATTCTTTTTTTTTTAATCAAAGTTAGAATGAAATATTATAAATTGGTTAAACAAATATATCAGAATTAGAAATTAAGTAGTTAATTACCGGGCGAACATGGAGAACTTCTTGAACACTTTTGTAATTTGTCCATATATCTGAGAATAGATATTGATAGTTCTGCAACAAAAAATAAAAATAAAAATCAGTAATATCAGTCATTACAAATCACTCGTCCAGACCTCAAGAATAAATTCAGAATTTAATTTTTAATAAATCTAAATTGGCTGACTTGAACTTGAGTTGATTTCACTAATTGCCACTATACTCAGACCAAAATACACAAAAATAAAAATGAAATTTTTCGTTACACAACAATCATTGAACTTAACAATATTATATATAAAAATAATTATGATCGATTTTCGGTGAAAATCAAAGTCGAAAAGTACAGATGACATGCTATATCAGCACATTGTGCACACATAAAAAATATTGTTTATGCCATGTCATTATATGATATATCAATATTGCCACGCGTCGATTTTTAGAGATTTTTGCTACATGACATGATTTGGCAATACATATGATGAGGTGGCATAAACAACATTTTTACATATGTATAAAGTGCTGACATGACATACTACTTATATTTTTTATGTTGGTTTTTACTGAAAATTGGTCATAATTATTTTTGTGTATAATATTAATTATAAAATTCGGTGATTGTTATGTATAATGGAATTTTTTTATTACTTTTACGTAGTTTGGCCTAAGTACAGTAATTATGAGTAAAATTAACTCATAAACTTGCTATTATAAATTGAAAAAAAATAGACTGAGTTTGGAAATTAAAATTAGGTAGATGGAAATTTACATGGCAATAAAGCTCGCCAAATTTATTAGGCAATGGTGTGATGATATTTCCTCTAATTGCCTGAAGAGTTCTTCTTGCTGCATTTTCCTTTTCTTTTGGTGATAATGATGCACAATAAGGCTCCAAAAGATTTTGCGGACTTAATAACTCAGTACACTGAAGAACGTAATAGAAATTATAAATATAACATTATAATAGTTAATTCATAATACACGAAATTAATCAACTGTTGTTCGTACCTCATCAATAGCATCAAGTGCTTCTTCACATTCCGTATTCGATTCATCGACATCAGCGAATGAGCCATTGCAGCTAGAATTAGCTGTCTAAAAAAGTTAAAACATCTAAAATAGTGTTTGTTACGGATAAAAAATTTTAAAATAAAACTGAAATAATTTACAAATCAAAATATTAAATAGTCAAAATAAGATTGCAAAACATTCTAATCTAAAAATATAAGATAATTTAATTTTTAGAATTAGCTGTCTAAAAATTAAAGAGTTAAAACGTCTAAATGAATTTTTCTTATTTATTGAGGTGAAAATTTTTGACAGCACATGGAAGGATTTTATAAAGATTACCGCAAACATAGCATCCGATATTAGGGTTAGCCGATGAGCAAGCGGTATTCTAGCATTTGTTTCGATAATGGTATCTGTGTGTGCACACCCAAGTGACAATCCCTGAGATTTATTCAAAAATCGTAAGAAATAAATAAAAAAAAAACAAAATATGTATAAAAGCATATGAATATTTTTAGAGTTTTTGTACTTTGAGATTCACGATCGGTTCCAGTCCAGCATTATTGCCTGCAAGTTCAAGAACGTAGTATATTTATTAAGTTGAAAAAAACAATAAAACAGGATTTAATTGATTTAAGATTTGATGAATATATATAATTTAATTTACCTTCTAGTAAATCCATAGCAACCATTGGCATAATTATTCCTGCATATGAATCACTACCAAGATAGACTGGATTTGTTTGGAATTCGGAGTGATTTGTCAGCCACTGCACCATAAATTAAAAAGATTTTAAAAAGGATAAATTATTAAATAATTTTTAATTAAATCATGGATATTGTTTTCTTATTTTTTATTTTTCAAATGTCACTAACTTACATATCTTAGAAACTGAGAAATTTGTGCTGCTTGTAGTGTATCTGTTGAGTTCCAGGCATCTTGTGTTGTTGCATATGAGAAACCAGTGCCAACGGGTGCATCCAAAAATAATATGTTCACAGTCTGCAAAACCCATTTACCACTTAATTAACATATAATTAACTAATTTAAGCATTAATAATGATTTGATTACTTAGCTGATCATAATTACTGTACCTTTGACCAAGAATCATCTACGTAGAGCAATGATGGAAGTCCTCCAGTATACGTATCAAGGTCAAATTTTAATGGCCCTATAATAATATAACATAAAAAAAAAAATTAATCAAACGGCCAAAATAATTTGTAGCGACAAATAATAGTGTATATAGCAAAGGATTAAAAAAAATATTTCAGCTCATTTTTTTCTTCATTTTCAAATTTCTTGGGCTTAATTTTAAAGATAGATTGAATACCAAATTTCAATTTGCATTTTCTGGACAAGGTATGAGATATTTTATTTTGAATCCAACAATTCAAGATAACCTACTACAAACCAATTTCCTACTATGGTTGAAATTTTGAAATGTTAAATAGAAAGTTTTTAAGCAAACATATATTAAATTAAAAATCATTGCGAGTTTTAATACAATGCACATTGATAATTATGTGTACCAATGTGTGTTGTCATATAAAAAATAATATTATTTTATTTTTAGTAGTATATACAGTGCGTACTAATATGCATGATTAAATACCGTCTAAATAGAGTGCATACCAATTTGATAAAAGAAACCATTCAAGGCAGAGCAGCCAGGGCCTCCATTTTGGTAAAGGAGAATAGGATCAAGAGCAGGGTTATTTAGTGAATGAACAAAGTAGTAGAAGAACTCAACATTTCCCACACTAACATACCTTCAAAAATTAAAAAAAAAAATCCACATTGTTATATCAAAAGAAGAATAATATGAATTAAACTACCAAAAATTTTATAATTTTAACTTATACCCAGTTTCAAGTGTGAAAGGCAAATGACCATCAAACCCTGGTAGAGAGGTCACAATTTCCCCAGACAAAGCATATTTTGAGAGAAGAAGAACAAGTAAAAATTGCGAGAATTTGCCAACATTTGTGGTAGCCATTGTAGGAAAAAAAAAACATACAAGATAATATATTTAATTCACAATTTAGTGATTTTTATTGTTTGAGAATGTTTGTTGATGTTATTTTGATTTATTGAATGGGAAATAGAAAGTTTGGTACAGCAGCTATTCATTTACAACGAGGGAAAAAATTGTACTCACTAACCTACATTCAATTAAAAATGCGAAAGGTTTTTAAATACATCCAATTAAATCTACAGAAGGTTTCTAAATTAATTTATACTTTTGACATTTTAGTTAATAACTAATAAGTATTATGCTTCTCTTGTGGAAAAAAAGTTTACTCTTGTAATTATTAATTTAAATCGATTAATAATTAATTTCAAAAATTCTTTTTATTGTATTAACTAAAATCAAATAAATATATTTATTTTTTGAGTTAAAATTGAACTGTTATCACCCGTATGCAAATGTAAACTTTTTTAATAGAATTAATTAGTTCCAATAAAACTAATTAATTGCAATATAAAGTAATTTTATCCTGAATAGAAAATTTGATATTAATGCGTGGGATCCATGCGCTGTGGTGGACCACTTTTGCTTACCGGAACAGATTTAGAATGGCAAAAGAAAGGTTACCAAGTTAGAATGGCAATGGGCTTCTTTTAAAAAAAAAATGACAGTGGCCCAATTAAAAAGAAAAGTATATTAAATTACAAAAAAAATTATATTAAAAAGAAAAGTATATTATAATTCTTTTTAATACCTAAATTATATTAAAAAGAAAAGTATACCTAAATTAGATCACGTGCAACTCAAGCTAGGTCTGCCAACAAGAAGACTTTTTGCCTAAAATTGTATGAAAAAGGGCAATTTATCTTGCCGTTTTCTATCAATTTTGGACTTTGACCGTCTTTTTATAAAAAAAAAAAGATATTTTCATAAAAATAGGGGAACTTTATATACCGTTTTCTGGAGGCAGATCCACACTGATACAAAACGATAACCCTACGTGCTATTTTTTTTACATATTATTTTTTAATTTTTTTCTGTTACATTAAAACTATAGATTCTTTTTAAAAAACCCAAGAAAAAGGCATACACTTGTACTTTGTTTCAAAATATTTCGATTCGTATTTTAATGCACATTAAATCAGAATAGGAATTTTATGAAATAAAGAATATATTGAATTATATGTGTTTGTTGCTTATTTACATATGTTTGGTGGTTTGGTTAATTACCTTTTTTTGTGCTTTAATTTGTATGAACAACTAGTGTACGTCATATGTTTGATCAAATGCCTGAATCAATTTCTATCTACTATAATTTGTTTTTCACACATTTCTTTACATTCTTTTGGTGCATCAATTTCATATCATTCTTAGTTCTCCACATGAGTAGGATCATTTAATGCATGTATATTGCACAACTGTTACACTCACTAAATTAATGTGATTTTGTGTGCATTTGGATTTTGTTGCTTATGTTATTTTCGTGATTTCTTGGAAAATTATTAATTTTTCCACACTTTGTTTTGCACCTTTATTGCATTGGAGTTGACTATAATAATATTTTATAGTTATGGGATCAAAGTGAGCAAGGAATGACCAAACCTCTTCTTCTAAGGCATCTGGAATAGTCTTTTTCGTTGCTAAAATTAACAACGAAATTATTTTCCGTTGGTAAAAATTATCAATTCACCGAAAATGAATTGGTTGAATTTAACAACAGAATTCATTTTTCGTTGCTAATTTAGCAATGGAAATAAAATTCAATGAAATTCCATTGCTAAAAAATAGCTACCGCCGAATTAGCAACGGAAATTTTCGTTGCTATTTTTTATTAATTTTTCGTTGTTATTTTCAGTTGTTAAATTGTATTTTTCTTGTAGTGTTTTAAAATTTATATCAAATTGATTTGTGATTGAATTTAATTTTTTTTAATTATTAGATATTGTATTTTAATTATAATTAATTGTTAAATATTATATTTTAATTATAATTTTTTTTAAAAAAAAGTTATTTTTTATCGTGGATAGGGATTTATGCGGCATGAAAACGGTGAAAATTTTTCCCGATCATCCCTAATGTCAACAGGAATAAAACTCAGAAAATAAATTGATAATGAAATATTAATAACACGTGGGCAGCAACCTCACTTTACAATCCTAACAATCAACCTTATGACAACCTAATAAAATAAATGAAAGTCAGTTAGCATAAGATTTGTTGTCTGTATACAATAATCAGTCTATATCTGTATTATTGAAGTGGGTCAGTATTTATTAAAGGAAATATATTTACTTATGGATTAAACTAATTATGATAATTTATGTGTTTTGGTAATGTTAGTTTTATATAATATTTTTTGACAGCTCGAATGCTGAAGACCAATGGTGAAGGGTAGATTATAGAGAAGAAGAAGAGAGAAAAGATATACTTTGGAATTTGCCAAAATTCTGTTATTTTAGCCTAAATGATTTTATTTAATCAACATTGTGAAATTCATCAAAACACAATTATGACTTTAATTACTTTAATAATTATGGATTAAGAAAAAAAGTTTCGATTTAGATGTTTAACTGTTACGATTATGACTCTAATGATTTTACGAGATCAATAATGAAGTGGGGAACCAGTCAATAGAAGGAATTGATAGGCTGTCTCTATCTTTCTCTACAAAACAAAGCCATGGATGTAATTGTGTGTGTATATATACACACATCAAAGCACAGTGCAAGTTCAAAACTTTGAAAGATAATATTAATATTACAGCAATTGAAAATGTTGAAACTTCTGCCATTTTTGTGGCTGATTCTTCAGCTTATTTCTTCGGCAAATGTTGCTTTCGCAGGCACAATTGTGAAATATCTACCAGGATTTGATGGTCAACTTCCATTTACACTTGAAACGGGGTATATATTATTACTCAACTTAAATTCTTTCCAAAATAGCTGTTTTTAGTAATTTAATTTCTTGAATGATTGTAGATATGTAAGTGTTGGATCGGCAGAGATGTTTTATTATTTCATAGAATCTGAAGGGAACCCTAAAAGAGACCCTCTATTGCTTTGGTATAGTGGTGGCCCTGGTTGCTCTGCCTTTAATGGTCTAATTTATCAACTAGGTATTGATTAATTAATTAATTAATTATTATTATTATTAGTTGATAAAATCTCAAATAAGAATAAAATATGAATTAACGAGGTTTTGATAATTTGAAGGTCCAATAGAATTCAATATCTCAGATTATGAAGGGGGATTGCCCTCATTGGCTTATTATCCATATTCATGGACAAAGGTATTTATATTTAATTATTTATTTATCATCACCCACAAAATTTATTTATTTTTAATGAGAAAATATGGTGAATTAACAGACTGCAAGCATATTATTTGTTGATGCCCCAGTTGGCACTGGCTTTTCTTATTCAACAACTCAAGAAGGTTGGGCCATGTCTCACACAAAAACAGGATACCAAGTTTATCAATTCCTCAGAAAGGTAATTATTTGATAATTGTTTAGAAATCCGGACTGCTAGGTAGGATGAATTTTGGAGCATAATATTCATAGTCTAATTGTCCAATGTAGGAAAATTGCCTGAAAATAAGAGAAATATGTTGAAGGTCCGATAAGGAACACTTCGACGGTAAAAAAAAAGTATTTGAGAGAAAAAGGGATGAAGTGCTAATGTTGGGGAAAATCATACCAGGATTTAGGAATTGTTGAGCTATTTTTAGGATTATTAGCCTTAAATGCTTATTGAATGTTAGTATTAAAGTAAAGGTATTAAGTCCCTTATCATTAATTGTCTGAGGTGTTATAGAACTTTAGGAGTTGTGCTATTATGGAAATTATAGAAGTTCAAGAATTTTAAAGTTCCAACTCATTTTCAGATTCTTGTATTTATATCTGAACTATATAAATCAATCTAGTTATCCAAACTGAAGTCCGGTTATCATTATTCAAATTTTTCTTAATTTTTTTAACTTCATTGAAAATTAAATTTATTGTAATGTATATTTTTCAAACTTCAATGTTTTGTTAATTATCTTTTCCAAATCTTAAGTTATAGAGAAAATTTTAAATAATTCAGTAAACACTACTGGAAAATTAACTTTTAGTGACCTCCATTAGAAATGGTGTCGTCATTGATAACATTAGCGAAGGAAAAATTCAGCTGTTATAGCATTTGAAAAACCGATTTTTTTTCTTGCAGGGTAATTAAAGATTTAATAATTTGAATGTATATTGCAGTGGTTGATTGATCACCCACAGTTTCTGAAACAACAACTATTTGTTGGGGGTGATTCTTATTCAGGCATGACTGCCCCATTGGTTGTTCAACATATTTTAGATGGTGAGAATATGATTTATTTTTTAAATATTGGGAAATAAATTAAATATATTTTTCAAAATGTTCTCTTAATCTTGTATATAAATTTTAGGTAATGACAACGGAGATAAACCAAAATTGAACCTTAAGGTAAATGATTTTTAGTTTATACAACTTCAGAATAAGAATTATGAAATGATTTTATCAAATTTTGAAAATTATTTCAGGGTTATATTATTGGGAGTCCAACCACGGATGAAATTATTCAAGCAAATTCAAAGGTTATATTTGCTCACAGGATGGCACTTATTTCTGATGAACTTTATGAGGTGATCAATAACCATCAAATATATATAAATTTAATAATTTATTTGAATATTATTTCTCGGAGATCAATTTATCGATTTATTAAAGCGATAAATACAATTTTTACTCCTGAATTATTGAAAATAGAGTAATTTTACTGCAGAATTCTTTTATTAATTTTCACCACCGAATTATTAATTATCATACAACAATCAATTAAAAATTTCACAAGTCATTCATTTTAACACTAAAAATATATTTATTTCAATAAATTCAGAAACAATAATTATCTAATTTGAAAAGTATAAAAATATATTTTTTTTAATTTTAAATAATTTAAAGGTAAAAATAAATAAAAATACAGGATCAAAATAATTTTTATGGCAAAAATTTAATAAAATTATTCTGTAGGGTGCTAAAAAAGCTTGCAAATCGAATTTCTATGATGTAACCTCCTCCGATCAAGAATGCTATGTGAATCTCCAACTTATTGATAAGGTGAGAGATTGTTAATTTATTAAATTTCATTTTTCTTTTCTCCATAATTATTTTTTAGAATAATAAAATTTTATTGATAATTTATTAATTAATTTGCGAAATTACAGTGCATTGAAGATATAAACCAGAACCAAATTCTGGAGCCTAAGTGCACTTTCCCATCTCCAAGATCACTAAAAGAAAATTCTGTCAAAATTCTGGCATGAGTTTATAAGGTTGGAGGCCCATTACCTTAGCAAGACCCAATTTGGATGGATGACCCAATTTGGATTTGGTTAAGGCAAATGGGTTGACATGTGTCATTTTCTCATTTGTTTATTTCAACAGGTGACATGGCGGCTGACGTGGTATCTTCACGTGACGTGGCGGATGACGTGGCGTGCCACGTCATCATTTCGGCAAGGGTTGCTGACGTGGCGGATGACGTGGCGTGCCACGTCATCATTCCGGCAAAGACTGCTGACGTGGCATGCCACGTCAGCATTCCGGCCAAGATCGTCGCCGGAAACCGGTGAACATGACTTTTATGAAAAAAGGTACTAAGTTCAGAGACATTTATGTTAGAAAAAATAAGTCAGTTACTTTTGGGTAATATGGCCTAAGTTCAGTGACCATGGGTGAAATTGACCCTCTTTTTTTTCTCATTTTCTATCAAATTATTGACTTAAAGTCGTATTCTCTCTTCCGGAATTTTTGGTGGTAATATATATTTTTTAAAGTATATTAAGCTAGATGATCATCCCCTCCTCGGATATTACCTGCCTCTAACAAAACATGAATATTGGGGTACAAAACAAACAAAAAAAAAAGTAATAATAATAAATAATCATGACCAGTCAAAAGCGACTGATCAAATATCTTAAGCAGTGCTTGCCCTCCTCTTCTTCAGAAAACGAGCCACTAAATTTTCCCTAATCCCTTAATAAACTCTTCTTTCAATCGATGTTTCTCTTATTATTTTTATATATTATTTCTGATATTATTCAGTTTGAATTAAAATCCTATTCTATCGATAATTTTGTTTGGCCGATAACAAAATTCAAACTCGATATCTTTTTAAGAGAAATGGGTTCGGAATTATTTTAAAGTTTAAATTACCAATGTTGGTAATTTTTGTCTCTATTATTGAGATCGCTATAGATCAACCAATCACAGAAAATAATTATTTAACTTTATATAGCTCCCATACCTCTATTTTGCACAACACATGAGCAAGAGCAGTCTCTTGATCAAATCTCAAAAGCCATAACCAGAGCGAATTGCTAATTTTATTCTTAGCCTAACACCTTTTATTTGCTTATAACATTACCAGTCATAAGATTACAAAATTCAAAATGAACCAAAGCATAAAACTCTAATTCTTCATTTCCTATCAATATCAAGAACAAAATGAAAACATACATAGGCTGCAGGTTAGGCTAGCAAATAAAGATTTTAGAATCGATTTCTGGCACCTCATGGGAGGTGGTTCAAGAAACTTTAAATTGTAACGACGTTTTAAATTCGAATTTAGTCAATCCAGTAAAATTCGGATACCGGATGATTAATAAAAAAAAAAAACAAAATGAAAACATAAAACTCTATTTAGCCCACCCCGAAACGGTTCCATACCCATAAAAGCGTTTTCTAGAGAGAGGAAAACACAGAATCAGTAGGCAATTAAAAAAAAAAGGAAATCTATACAGAAATTAACAAGAAATTAAGTTTTATATCAAGAAATGCTACGCTTTCCGGGCCTATCAGCAACCTGGAGAGTTTTGTCGATGAGCTTCCTTGCTTTTCTGCTACGGATCTCGACTTTAACACTTGAGCTTTTATCCATTTTGATGTATGGCTTCTTTGATTTCTTCAAGTTCAGTGCTCTTACCTTTGATTTTATCGACTGTACAAGATTTTCCAGCTGATTTGCCATTTCAATTTCAAGAATTTGGTATTTGAATAATCTTAGAAAGAAGCACTAGAAGAAGAAGAAGGAAAGTTGGATTTCAATTGCTACAAATCTTTCATTTTCTGTATTTTGATTCGGGTTTGATTTGTAAACTGATGTTGTTTGTTTTCTGTTTCTGTCCCGTTGCCGGTTTATAATCACAGTTGGAGTCAAAGAGGGCTTCTTTTTTAGAAATTATTACGGTGTTGCCATTGGCTGCTGGACTTCAGGTTTGTGATTAACGGTGTTCAAAGATTTATGTATAGTTTTCCAAACTTTTCAAATTATATATTTAATTTTTAAATTTATTAATTAAAAAATATTAATTCAAAATAATATAAATAATAATAATAAAATAAATATTTGATTAAAATTGGATGTATTTAATCGGGTTATCGTTTTTTACATTAATTTTAAATTTAATATATTCTAATAAAAAATTTAAATATTTAATGCGTAATTTTAAAAATTTAGAAATTTAATCTTTAAAAATATTAAAATTTAAATATCCAATATGATTCAAAAAATTAAAAATTAAAAAAGTATGTTTTTCCTTCAATTTTAAGGGATTGAATTTTTTAATTATTAATTATTTTCATCAATGATTTATAAAAAAGGAAAAAAAAAGATATGTTAAAACTTTTATAAGCTTTAATTTATTGGTACCGATATGCAAATCATGGTATTAAAATTATTTAATTTAATGATATTGGTTTGATTATCAAAACAGTAAAATTTCAAATTTAAAAAGAATTGTATGGTTATCAAGGGAGTCAAGTTTAACATATGTTAGATTTTGATTAATTAGTCAATCTTAAAAAATCTAGAATTGAATTATATAGGGGTGTGCAAATTTTGGATTGATCTGACCTAATATATTCAGATGGGGTTAATCGAATTAATATAATCGGTTCGGTTGTTAGGATTAGGGAAAGCTCAGGTCAGGTGAAAACTCCTCTAAACCCGATCCAACCGACAATTCGATTAACTCAACATATAAATCAAAAAAATCTAATTTCATTTCTCTTTTTCATGCCCTATATTGTTAGTGTTTAATTATCATATATTATATGCTTGTTGCAATTTTTAAATTGTTAATTTATTGTATTTTTTAAATATTTTTATGGTGTTAATATTATTTATTTGTATTTTACTTTAAATCTTAGTTTAAATAATTAAAAAAATTCAAATTCAAATAAATTGAATGGATCGGATCGGAGCCTGACAACAAAGTATGGTAGGATCGGGTATGAATAATTTTTAAATTTCGGATTTCGAATTAATCGAATTTGATTGATCCGAACCCGGATGATGCACGCCCCTAAAATTATACTCTATGATAAAATAGTACTTTTCTTGGAATTAATTAAGATAACAAATGGTAGAAATTGGAGGATTGATTGAACCGTAAATTATCCTTGGATTACTAAAATTTAATCTAAATTATTAATTATAGTGGAAGATGAAAGCGAGACATTCACATTCATTCATGTATCAAAAAGGATGCCCCACTGAATTTATGAGGATATGAATTCTGATTTTTCGTGTTCAGATTCACTGGTTCAAGATTTTGCTTGAGTGAGAAATTAAATAAATAAATTCAAGATATATTGTTTTAAATTATATGGGGAAGTTATCAACTTACACGACATTTCTTTGACTTATGAATTTGTAATTTCCGACTTTTCGATTTCTCATACTCATAGCCAATGTTATGTTTATTTTCTCCACTTTTAATTTTTTTATTATAATTTATTAATAAAATAAAATCCTTTCATTCTGACAAATTTTCTATAAAAACATTACAACATTCAAATTAGTATAGTGAGATATACAAAACTTTAATTATCTTCTATGGCTAGTACTAATATCTACTCATTTTGTTCTTTTTTATCTGTTATATTTATTATTTTTATTACGATTAAAAAATAATAAATAAATTTAAATTTAATATTAAATTATATGATTAAAATTAAATTATTAAATTTAATTAATTATAATTTTATTAAAAAAATAAATTAAATTATATTTAAAATTTAAAAGTAATAGATAAATAAAATTTAAATTTTATTAAAAAATAATAGATAAAAGAAAATAGAGTAAATATTATGATCAATTATTTAATTATGTAACGTCTATATCTGATGCCCTTATTAGTACCATTATCATTAAATAATTGGGTACCGTTTTAAGTGGTTGAGTTATCAATTCACATTGACAAAGTTAATTTTCCAATTAGCATCACTTTTCAAAGATGAATTCACTTGGCTTTAATGCTCCACAATTCTCCACCCCATATATATATATATTAGAAGTTTGACCAAATATGTCAGACATAGCATAGTGGGCAATAAATAAAAGGACTAATTATTTTATAATATTGTTTTTTTATGATAATCCAATTATCTTCTGAAAATAAAATTTGAAATTATATAGGATAATTTTTCTAATTTCAAGCACCCTTTCATAATTAAATCCTGGCCATTAAATGCAAACACATGGAAAAATCTGCAATTCAGATGATAAAATGTGAACATAAGATCGACTTTAGCATCTGATTTGCTTTAAAAAAGCACACGTGCAACATATTTTTGTCCACGTAGGAGTCAGGTGATTGGCCATAAATACTTTATAAGGAACCATACCGTATCATTTTATCATCTCACATAATCCTATGCATCCCATTCCCCAATGAGTGATATTTATTACATTTCTTTTTCTTATATATATATATATACCTATTTTAAAATATATTTTTCTCTATTTTAATTTATCAAATTTCAAATATTGTTTTTAAAATTTAAGCAATATATTTATATATATATCTCTATTTATTATAAAATTTATTAAATATTTTTTATTGCTCTCTACTTTTAACTAAAATTAAATAAAATTCTTAAAAATATAAAAAGATATTTTTGTCAATCACTATAATTTTTTTTATAAAATTAAGTTATTTTAATCATTTCTTTGATTCCCGTAAAAATAAAAAAATATCTCTTAAATTGAAATGGATGGAGTAATACTCTTTTCGTTCTTTTTTATCAGTCATTTTTGTTATTTTCATTAGGATTAAAAAATAATAAATTGACTTAAATTTAATATTAAATTACGTGATTAAAATTAAATTATCAAATCTAATTGGTTCTGACTTTATTGGAAAAGAAAAATAAATTGAAAAAGTAAATTAAATTATATTAAAAGTCTAAAAGTGACAGATAAATAAAATTTGAATTTTACTTAAAAGTGACAGATAAAAAAAAAAGGAGGAAATAGTTCTTTTTCTTTTTCCCAGGATGATGATTTAGCAAGAAATAATTGTAAAGTATTGTTATGCTCATAATGACAAAAAAAAAATGATAATGAAAGCACCATAATAATTAAAAATATAAATTGATTGGCAATTTTCTGATGACAAAAAAAAAAAAAAGACAATGAAAGCATTATAGTAATTAAAAATATAAATTAAGTGGCAATTTAATAAGAAAAAGATAGAATTAAATATATCAAAATGAGACTCCCCCAAAACGTCTTCAAAAGCTTCCACAATATACATGCATAAAATTATTAATTAATTTGATTGAATTAATACATTTTTACTACCATCTTCCTCATTAATTAAGGGCATATTAGTAAATTTCGAAATAATAATTTATAAGTAAATTTAGAAATAATAATTTATATTTATTAATTATAACGCACATGAATGGGAAAAGGAAAACATGAAATAGACATTTGATGTTTGTAGAAATAATACTACGATATTATAATAAAATAATATAATAGAAAAATGCAATATCTTATAACAAAAGATTTAACAAAACTATATTAATAGCAGCAACCTACCACGATTATGCACGAATAAAATAATGCATGGCAAGACTTTAGGAATCTCCAATCAAATCATTTTTAAATTTAAACATAAAATAAAAGATAATGAATATTGCAAGAAATATATAAATTTTATTAGATAGAATTCAGAGATTACAAAATAAATAAACACTAAATTATACATTGAAAAAAAAAGAAGGAATATTTGATACATGCTGTAACTCTAAGATGTTGAACATTGACCTTCATTGCAGCCTAAACATTGAACATCTGCTTGAATTGCCTCAGCACTGCTTGAACCAAGAAAAGAAAGCAGCATATTAAGGTTTGAAAAAAGGAAAAAATTAGACTTTTTCGGTTCGGTTTAACATTCCTAAATCTAAATTTGGTAAAAGTCGTAAACCGAAACCGAACTAAATTTTACTACTAACCAAATCAATAATCGAAATTCCATCACATTGCTAACTGAAACTTGAACGATAACTAAAATTTGATTATCCAAAATAACCAAACCAAATTAGGTTCGGTTCTCGGCCAAAACCGAACTGTTACTTTTGCTACTTATATCCAGATAAGCAATAACATGGAAATTTTTCATGAGACTTTTAACAGTCTACAGTAGAAGCAATTTTCATGGATTAGTCATCAGTATCTTAAACATCTCTTATTTACCCTAATAGGCTGAGTACGCAGCCTTCTTTAAATAGAAGCAACAAGCATTGCTTAGTGCATGAGCACTAAGCTACTTGGGACCTACATGCTGAAGTTCGACTCAACCACCATTTTATGTTTCTTACCTAAATATTTAATAAATTTGTAAACCTTGAACTTTGAATTTTCCAATTTCCAAGATTGGAAAACTCACAGCATCTATTCTTTTAGTTTGATGATTGTCAAAGTAAACGGTAAAAACTTAGAATATTATTGTGGAATAATTTGCACGATAAATCCTTCGACTTTATGCCTTGTAACACTAAAGTTACTTGTAAGGTATAATTTATTCCTAATACACCATTTTTTCAAGGTATATCGCAATCTAAAGAAACTAAAAAGAAGTAAAATCCAGGATGCAAAATGAAATGCATATCTTACCTGCAAAAGTATCTAGGATTTGGAGAGCTCATGAGCATCGGACCATAACATTAGAGTAGCCAAAAGCGCCACAGTTGCAGTTTCAACACGCAGGCGAAGTGGTCCAAGACCAACAGCTTTGGCGCCTGCTTCCATCATCGCAGCCATCTCTCTCTCTGTGAAATCTGAGGATGTGCACCAACACTATTCTTGGTTTTCGGTATCTTTCGAACGCAAAAAAAATTTGACAGAAAACTGAATATAAATAGATGTGTATGCAATAACAAGTATACAGAAAGGTTTCAGTTACATCTACCTAAACAATTCACAGAGCAGTCAACTACAGAATAAAAAATAGTATCGAAGACGATACCAAAGATATTTGGACATAAATAGGGATTCGCTTACAATTTCTACAGAATCAAAGCATTTAATTGGCCCATTAATGTTGCTTTTTCCTATGAAAAGTGTGAAACTTGTTCTGACATGAAATATCTCTAAAATGAGAGGATAGTGATATTTTGGATAATCTATAAAGACAGATAATAAATACGAAGACCGACTGGGAATAGTATGGACTTAATGCCAAAATGATAATCCATAAAAGCAATTACAGATTTCATATGTTAGATATCACTCAAACAGAGAAAATTGTAGGAGTTTGGACTAATAAGAAGGCGTTTTGACCTCCTTCTGGTCCCACGATTATTAATCCACTCGGTTCTTTTCTTGATGAAGACAAAACACTAACAACAGGAGTAGCTTGTGGTGCGGCGAGAAAAGATAGCTTTGACTGGGAAATCTATACAGCAAGAAACAAGAATGTTAAATTGTTTACTATCATGTCATAGTCTTGATGATTCAGGAAATAAGAACCAATAAAGGCACATGTATTGCCTGCACCTCATCAATAGAAATAAAAAGACAAAAAAATAAAGTTAATTAGTACTTGCTGTCTAATTCTAGACAATTAATATTTGTTGCAAGATTATTGGAGTCCTTGTTGCCCATGCCTTGACAAAACCCAACCAAAGTATCATAAACCATGCAAACTTTGTCTTTTCAAATTAAGAGATTAACAATTAACAGGCTTCATTTATGCGTATGATTATAAAATTCCTATAAACAGATGTTCTTTTGCTATTTGACCAATCCAATAAATAATGTTCCTGACATTATCTTCCAGATTTCTAGTTTAAAATATCAAAAAGCTCATTATGACAATTCAACCAAGACAAATGTAAAGCTTTTTAAGCATAAAAAGCAGGAAGCATAACTCACAAGTGATAGAAGGTCACCAACTTTTGTAGGAGGATTTAAAGTCATTTCATGCAGCCGTTGACCTAGTATCCAGGTTTGCATGAAAGAAATGAAAATTAAATTAAGCAAAAAGAACAAACTCAGTGTAAAGAGCCATATATGAAGTGACTACAACATCATACTCAAAAATTTAAGAAGATTGAGTTAAGTGTATATCACAAACTGAAATGTTTACATTGTTTAGTTGCTGCTAAAACAACGCGTTGCAACCTATCCACTCGGTTTTCAGAGATTGAAGGGGAGCGCTCTGTCATAAGAGGGGTCACAGTATGAGCCCCCAACTCCTGGAAAAGAAAAGCAGTGGCTTAAACATTGCAAAGAAACAAGAATAGAGTGATTGATTTCAAACCAGAAAATGATCTTGTTAGAATTTGACACATACGGTACATTTCTCGACAAGCCAGTCAGCCCGACCACCCTTCAAAGTACCTAAAAAAGAACAGATTCTTTAGCACATATCACAAATGGATGAACTTCACATATTCTAGTAACTTTCAGGCACAAGTTGCACTGAACTGACCAAATGCTGCAAAGACATGCCATTTTGTTGTCTGAGGAATAACGACCTTTGGATCTTCTAGTGCTACAAAATCACATCCAGTGCGATCAATTTTCTCAATGCAGCCTTCTACCAGAACTCCTTTCCCATTGAAGAGTTCCACCCTTGCATTTCATTATTTGGAAAATTGAGAAATTTCCTAAAATTTACATAAAGTTCTACTTCTATAGTATGAAAAATTTGAGCTCAAACATAAAATCCAATTTTAGATCCTAAAAAATATTATCTACTAGGCATGACATTCTTCAATTCTTTTTCATTATTGCTTAATGAAACATAACATTAAAATGTTTGATTCCAACATAAAAGCCATTTAGGAGCATATATACTTGGAAGGAAATGAGCATTTAGGGTTAGCTTGCTAGCAAACGATATGAAATTTACTCTGTATTATGCAAGTATATACAAGAACTATATTTGAGAAACCCCTGCAGAGAAATTAAAGAAGTTCCACTTTCATCAGTGCATCAACTAAAAAATTAAATGTTACTTGCTTATTCCTACATCTGCTGCTGCATTACCAACTTGATGAAAAATTCAATCTTTTCGCATTTGAAGCACAATAAAACTAGAATGAGTTACAAAACAATGAACATAGAATGTCTAAATGAATCATAGCACTTATGACATACTTACAAAGCAAGCCCCATGGCTTGGCTTTATCAAGCCACATGGATTACATACAGAAACAGTTTATCACATGCACATGATTAAATATAAAAACAGCTTACTTGGTGCAATAGCAACAACAAGAACAACTAAACCTGAATGCAAAGCTAGATGGGGCAAGCAGCTTACTTGTTGACGTGGATTAAATACAGAGAAAGATAGAAACAGCTTATCACGTGCACATGGATTAAATATAGAAAAACAGTTTATTATGTGCACATGATCAAACATAGAAACAGCTTACTATATGCATGTGAATTAAATATAGAAAGACTAGATTCACTTGGATTAAATATAGAAACAGCTATCAACCACCTGTGATATAATTATAACTGCCAAATAAACGGTCATTTACAGGTGCAAGCTCTACTACAGCAACCGCTTGGCTATTAGTCGGTCTTGTTAAGCCACGTGGATTAAATATGCAAACATCTTACTGTGTGCATGTGAATTAATTATGGAAACAGCTCTCTACGTGCATGAGGTTAAATATAGAAAGACAATACTTTGTTCATGTGGATTAACAATATTAACAGTTACCAACTACCAAAGATACCCAAACTAAAGAGTCAGTTACAGGAACAACATCTTCTAAAGAAACCACTCAACACAATGGCTCAGCCTTATCAAGCCACGTGGATACAAAATTGAAGCAGCTTACTACGTGCATGTGCTTACATATAGAAACAGCTTTCTACACGCACGTGGTTATATACAGAAACAGCTTTCTACGTGCACGTGCTTAAATACAGAAACAACTTCTACATGCATGTGGTCAAATATAGAAAGAGTTTCCTTTATGCACATGGATTAACAATATGAAGAGCTACTGACTACCCCAAGATACCCAAGCCAAAGAATCAGTTACAGGAACAACCTCTACTAAAGATAACTACTCCACACAACAGCTCAGCCTTACCAAGACACATGGATACAGAAGCAGCTTACTAAGTTCATGTGCTTAAATATAGAAACAGCTTTCTATGTGCACCTGCTTAAATACAGAAACAGCTTTCTATGTGCACCTGCTTAAATACAGAAACAGCTTTCTACGTCCACATGCTTAAATACAGAAACGGCTTTCTACACGCACATGATCAAATATAAAAACAGCTTTTTATGTGCACATAGTCAAATATAGAAAGATCTTACTTTGTGCACGTGGATTAACGGTAGGAACAGCTACCAACTACCCCAAGATACCGAAGCTAGAGAGTCCGTTACAGGAACACAACCTCTACTAAAGCAACCACGCCATGCAACAGCTTGGCCTTATGTGTATACAATACTAAAGCAGCTTGCTAAGTGCACATGCTTACAGAAATATCTTTCTACGTGCATGTGGTTAAATATAGAAAGAATTTTACTCCGAGCATGTGGATTAAATATTGAAACAGCTACCAACTACCCAAGATCCAATTCACTCATAAAGTGTCAGTTGCAGGTATAACTTTTACTAGAGCAACCGCTCCCTGCTAAGGCTTTGCCTTATCAAGCCGTATGGATCATATATAGAAAAAGCTTACTATGTGCATGTGATTAAATATGAAAACAGCTTTTTACGTTCACTTGGATTAAATATACCAATAGCTACCAACAACCATTATGCTGTTATAATTCCCAACTAAAGTGTCGGTCAGAATGACATCTATTATCCACAAAACTCTCTCCAATGACTTCCATTTTAAACAGACTTCATAAAAACAGAACAAATAAGGCTGCTGGTAATACCACAACCACAAAAACTAAACCTTTTATCATAAAGTCGCTGTTTATTTTCTAACATGCCCTATTCACATAACATAACGTAACATAACATAACAAGGGAACACTGCTGCATCCACTAGCCGCTTTCGTAAGCCTACCATCTTTTGCAGGAATTGCATAACCAACACTGACTTCACCAGTTTTCCCAAATCTTTCAGAATCTGAGCCACCAGATACAAATAGCAGAAAAACTACACGCCATTTCATTAATTAATGTGGAGGAAAACAAATTAGCTACAATACCCCTCATGAAGTCACCCTGTGATAAAGCCAGTAAATGTAACAGATATAATCATATAACAGGGGTGGTTTTCCATCGGCTACATGAGTGTATGTGCAGAAAATAAAACTTAAAAGCAAGTATTGTCAGAAGTACCTATCATTTCTGCTCAACCTTAAAACTTTACTCATGTGCCAGAATTCATCCCCTTGTACACGGACAATACCACCCTGTATTGTCATGAAAAACAATGAGAAAAGCCACATTCATTAGTTCATTCCGATACAAATTTGCTGATCACTATTCTTTTCTTTTTTACATAAAGTTAAGGTCTTTTGAACTTGTCCTGCAGAAGAAATTTTAACCCTATTTTGCGGATACCTCAAGTATCACTATAGCTGCCAGTAATACAAAAGCTGTGTAGCTTTTTAAATGAAGAACCCATTTCATCTTATATGTCAATTAATTGAAAACTATCATCTTTGGTTACAAAATTGAAAATGTAATTCAGAATAAAGCCAGAGAGATACTTTAGAAGAAGGAAGAACTTCGGAGAAGAAACGTGGGAGACCACCACGGGATTGGTTGGAGTAATCTGATGAAGATGAGAATGCACGGAGACTCAGTGGTTTAAGCCATTGACGAGTCAAGAACTCAGCAAATCGAGGTCGGATAGGTCGTAACGCTTGCGTTTGCATTTCCCGGAACCTATCTACTCGGTTCTCTGGAGGGTTTTTGTAAAAAATTGAGCTTTAAAAGCGTTTCTGATTTGGGATTTAAACCACTTCGAACTGGATACGGCATGTCGTTTTTACTAATACTGTAAAACAGAGTGAACTGACAACTGAGTCTGTAATCTGCTCGTAAAATGCCTAGTAAAGAAATGGCTATTGATGCTTATTGAATTGGTTCTTTTAGGCAGCCGAATGCAGCTGATGATTGAAACTTTAATCAGTTTGATTGTCAAACAAATTCAATCTGCTTATTAGTGTTCATGTTTTAGGTCTAGAAAGAGAGAAAAAGCTCATAAAATGATAATCAGAGACTGAAAACCATTGCTTTACTAGCACATACCATTACAGTCTATTCCGTTCATTACACCCAAAACATAAAACTAAACAAACAAGAAGACCCAGATTCATACATGCAATAACAAAAGAGATGGCAGCAAAAGAACTGCCTTACATCTCCATTTACCCCGAAAAGACCATTACTTTAAAGCCCAAGAACAACAAAGCTGCTTACTTTCCTTCATTATTGTTGTTATTACCATTCCCATTCCCATCTATTTCATAGCCAGCTCCCATTTCATTGATGATCTCCCAAACCTCCATTGAAACAGGGACAACAGACAATCTAGGCTGCCTAAACAGACCAAACCCCACCAATCTTTCATCACTTTTCATTTCTTTCAAGTCCACAGGTCTTCTCATAAGTCCAACAGCCTTAACATCCACTATCACTTCCTGATCATCCTCTGCATACCATTCCTTGATCACAGTCACCACACCCACAACTCGGCGAGCACTTGCCCCAGAATGGTAAAAGAAGCAAAGATCATTCATTTTCATGGCCTTCAGATTCTTCTGTGCTTGCCTGTTCCTAACACCATCCCACTTTGTGATCCCTCCATTGTTGGCTTGATCATCCCATGACCACTCTCCTGGCTCTGTTTTCAGAAGCCAAAATTGTCTCTCTTGTGTCATTTCTTTCCCTTCTTCTCGTTTTTGGGTAAAGGTTAATTCCTTGAAGGGTTAGAATGGAGGTTTTTGTAGAGATTTGTTGTGGCCCTTGTTCAGTTTTGTAGTAATTATTACTTTTTGCAGCGACGTTAGAGAGATTTGGCTTATTAATGGTGAGCAAATTTGGAGGTTACCGCCAGTTTTGTTGGTTTCTTGTTTCAGTGATTCTTGGGCTTGGAATTTTCCCGAATTAGCCCATTTTAAAAAGAGCCCAAATTAAAGAATCCAATATCTTGGTCCAATAATATGACATTTATGACTTATGCTCGATGCTTGATGAAAGAATTTCTTTAGATTTTCCTTTGTTTTCTTTTATTATATAGAAGTAAGTAAAAATGGTCAGTTCACAAAAAAGAAAAAGAACTAATAGGATGTAACTTCTTTGAAAATTTGTTCACGAACTTGGTTATACATATCCATATATATCAAATAAATCAATGTACAACATTTATCTATATAGACGATTTGGCACGTAGTTAAATACAGAATTTCATGAAAAAATAATTTTTTTATTTTTTTCGGTTTTTTATTTTCAGTCTGTAACATATGAGACTTCTTTTATTTTTTATTTTTTTCTTTTTATAGATATTTTTTTTCTTTTCATATACATTGTACCAAGAAGAATAAGTATTTTATTGCAACATATAAAGTATAAACCCATTTGGAAGCCAATAGAGCAACCTGGTCCTTCAATTGGCCAGGCCACCCTTTTTCTTATATTAATATACAAGTTTTTTGCGTTCTTTGAAATGTACTAACACATGCCCCCTCTCTCTATATACATACATACAATTTTAAGAAGGGTGAATGGACTAAATATTATGACTTAAAAAATAACATATTATTTGTTGCTATGCTTTCATAGCCCATTAGCCCAGCATCATGCATGTAAAGAAGCCCAAGCCCAAGAAATCCAAACCCTTAATAGATTTAGCTTAGCCTCAAACATTACTAAATATGCACTCCCAACTCAGAGTTTAAATAGGCCTAATTGTAAATTTAATACAAGCTAATAGATAATCGATCAAAATTTATTTTCAGGGAAATACATTTGAAAAATTCAAAGCAAAACTAATCATAATATATAGGCCCCGAGGCATGATAATTTTGCTTAGTGATATGCTTATACCGTATACTAACATATTAATGAACATCAAATATATCAAGCACATCCAAATACTGAAATATGGAGTGATACTATGTTACTTGCATCGAGACAATACCATACTGATGTCTGAGCTGATATTATTTAGTACTAAATTTAAAATATTAATATCATTTTTAACTGATTTGAACCGTTAAATTCGACAAATACAATTTTCTTACGTCATTCAATCGTAATTAAAATTTAGAGTTCTTTTTTTTTTTTGTTGGGACCATATATAGATGGAGCATAGTTTTCATAATAAAAGAAACGATTATGGCGAGTTGTTGGATGGTTTTTGCAGAAGCAGTCAAATAGGGCTTATTTTGACAAATCATTAAATTGTACTTAAAGCGATGTGATGGAATTCTCAACGTATCATTTATCATCATCCTTTTTCAACAAAATTTTGACAATTTTCGTTTGATATTAATTACATGTCTAATACTATATGGCTGAATTTCTCAGCAGCCATAAAATGATTCATGTTTTATACGAAAAGCCATCTTTATATTGATATTCACACCCCAGGTCAATTTAGAATTTTGGGTTTTGATCTTTCACTAATTTTCTCTTCGTGGAGTATCAATTTTCTTCCTAAGAATGATTAACGAATAACAAAAAAGCAATAATCACAAATATTATATATTTCGTACAAAAATAAGTTAACGCTGAGGTGCCAACATTTTGTAGGATTCACTCTTTTAAATAAAAATCGACTCGACAATGTTTATAATTATACTGAAAAATATATTGTCTATTTACAATTTTTTAAAAAAAAATAAAAATGTTAAATATTGAAAGTGAATTGTTTTATTGAACAATAATGTTGGCTATTAAATAGCCTTACAATATAACTAATTTGAGAAAAAAAAAAAACAGCTAACGTAGAAGCATAGAATGAGTCAAAAATGAAAACTATCCTATTTGACAAGGATTATTAAAATAGAAAAAACTAAACAATAAGAAGATCAAATCTTGACAAATATTCACTCCTTTACTTTTATTATTACTTTTGAATAAAATTTAAATTTTATTTATATATTATTTTTAAATTTTTAATATAATTGAATTTTTTTCAAATAAAATTTAATTTATTTAAAATTAATTGAATTTGATAATTTAATCAAAATTATGTAATTTAATATTAAATTTAAAAATAATTAATATTTTTTAACTTTTATAAAAATAATAAAAATGATAAATAAATAAAAAAATGATTATGTGATTTGGATCCTAAACAATGAAGCCAATGCAATTATAGAAGCCGAAGTCAAAATGACAGTAATTGCGGTGAATTAATCACCAGCAGCGGTTTATGTTTCATGGAGCCGTGTGCCTAAAATTAAAACTTGATAGTTAGTGAAAATAATTATTGCACATAACTCAAAAAGAAGATTAATGGAATGCCAATCTTGATGATAAATTATGTCAAAAGGCAATATAATTGTGGCTACAAAATTTAAGGCCAAATAATTAATTAGCTTCATCTTGTCTGTTCATAATTGAGCAGAGCATTTCTTTAATAATATATCTTCACAGAAGAAGACAGAAATAATCAAAGATTAAGGAATTACCAAGAATTTTCAGCAAAAGATATTTATTTTGATTGTTGTAAGCATATATAATACATTGTTTAGTGATTCAAATTTATACGTTATTACACCCAATTAAAGAAAATAATATTCGAAATTATCAAGATAGAAAATAATGACATTATTTAGGTAGGTTGAGCATAAAAATAAATAAAAAAATACAAAGGAAACAGAATGGAAAATAATAAGTCAGTCAACGTGAAAAATATATTTGCATGTAAATTAAAACAATTGACCATTTGCAGAATCTTCCATTTCCAGATTAATTTCAACAATCAATAAGTGTTTGAAAGACTTTCTTGCTTAAATATAAAGTCAATTAATATATATATATATATATATATATATATATATATATATATATATATATATATATATATATATATATATATATATATATATATATATATATATATATATTGAAAAGATATATACTAAATTATTAACGGTTGTTAAGACTAATATTACCATCGTTCACGAAATGATCAACTCTTTTAGCAATAAACAACTAATCTCAATTATATTCAATATATATATATTCCATTAGGAGGTTAAGCTGGCAATCCATTTTCCAGCCTAATAATATTATTATTAATTTCTTTTTAAATTTATCAATATATAATTAATGAAAAAAAATTCAGGATCAAGATTGTGTAGACAAAAATGAGCAATAAATTATACATGTATTATGTAAATATACTAAAATTAAAGTCATAGTCAAAATTAATGACAAATAGAATATCCATGTGCCACATGTTAATGGTAGCATATCCTAGAAATACCGATTCAATTAAATTTCAATTTTCAAAGATTACGTTACAGTTTTATTTTTATTTTTTTAGTACTAGATAAGTTGGTAGGACCAAAAATTGCTTACTTGAACGTTAAGCTATTTAATTATAGCTCCGACGTATAATATACAATTCTAGATTATGTGAAACCTTCTGCGAAGCTTCTTACTAAAGAAAAGTAGTCCTTCCTTTTTTTTTCTTTTTTTTTCTTTTTTTTTTGGGTTACAGAGACAGAAAATTAATGGTGATTAAAGTCTTCCAGACAATATAATTAAAGCCATAATTCTTATAATTATTAGTGTAATTATCAAATTGCTTGTTTATTTTTTTACTAAATTACTTTGACTTTATTACGCTTAATTTTTTTATACGTTAAATTCGATATCGATAAATTAAGTAAAATAAATATTACTTCTTTCATTCCATTTTTAGAGGTATTTTTTTTTATTTTAATTTATTTCACTTTAAATGTTCTTTTCAAAATTTAAGGAATATATTTACACCCTATTTATTATAAATTTATTAAATATTTTTCTTTTTTATTACACTTTACTTTTAACTAAAATTAAATAAATTTTTTGGAAATATAAAAGGGTATTTTTGTCATTTATTATAATTTTTTATGAAATTGAGGTATTTTAATTATTTTTTAATTTCCGTAAAAAATAAAAAAAATATCTTTTAAAATAGAACGGAGAGAGTAATATTATTTGAGGCTGTATGAAATTTAAGTACTGTTATTTTTTTTTTCTAATAAACACTTAAAAATAATAAATTTTAAAGGGCTGAAAATCAACATGTATACCAGAGAGCATATAGGCCTGAAATCATTAATTGAATGTGTCTGCTGGTTCTATTACCGATCACTTACATGAAATGTATTACTTAAAAAAAACATATAAAATTAATAACTATCAAAGACAAATTACACATAATTAAATGAAATTTTATTTTCAAGGATTTACTTTCTGGGTATATATATAATCAATATGAGCTGCGAGTGTTCTCCTCTGCAAGCACTCATCTTCTTCTATTCCTTCACATCCTTCTAATTCTGCATCTTTTTTCTCTACAGGGCCGTCAGCATACTTAGACAAAGAACCGAAAATAAGTTTATTTATTTCAGGAAAATATATGAAATTATTTATGTATTAATAAGAATGAATCTAGAGACTAATTAATTAAAATAACTTAAACCAAAAAAAAAACTGAATTAACTTACCACTTTTCCGGCAGGGGCTGGGCGGGCGGCCCCGGTGAGAGTGAAGGTGATTAGAAGGAAAGATATTATGCAGAAGGTGGTGACCTTGTAAGCCATTTTTCTTTTGATATCTAGAAATGTCAAAGGAGCAAGAACTATGATTAGGATTACTCCACGAAAAGGAATTTATAGACAATTTAACAGGGTAATTTTGGAATTTCCTTTATATTGATGAAGATTTGTATTTCCATAAAATTTATAAAAAGTGTTGAAAATATTGTACAGCTATTGGCTGCGTCATCCTTGAAAAATACTCCTCCATTTTTTTATCTGTCATTTTTAAGTAAAATTGAAATTCTATTTATATGTTACTTTTAGATTTTCAATATAATTTAATTTGCTTTTTTAATTTATTTTTTTTTCAATAAAGTTATTTCAATTAGATTTGATAATTTAATATTAATCACGTAATTTAATACAAATTTTAAATCTATTTATTATTTTTTAATTTCAGTAAAAATAATAAAAGTGATTGATAAAAAAAAATGAAGGGAATAGTAGTTGAATTCTAAAACTGGGATTAAATTAACTACTTGTAAACTTCTCACAATTAAAATTTTTATTAAATTAGTTGTCTTCTAGAACTTAATTTTGTCATAGATAATTGAATTTTATTATTTTTAAAAAACAATTAATTTTTTATTTGATTATTTGTATGAAATTGCATACGTGTATCAAGCCAATATATAGCAAAATATTTAAGATAAAATTTTTATTTTTTCTTATGAGTAAAAGCTCGGTATTAACATAATCACACAGGCTAATTTAGTCATGTAATTATTGAGAAGATAATCACAATCTTTTTGTTAATAGACAATTATAGAAATATTAGATTTATAGGATATGTCCTTAAAACGTAATTATTTCTCATCAATTCCTTTATTGTGGTGTGAATTAGAGGATTAATTCAATGTTATATAGTATCTTATATTTAAAGAAATTGGAGATATGAATTTAATACAATGCATAAAAAGTTGATCCGTAATTTATATTTTCGAGTTGTCAACAAATAAATAAATATAATATAATATTGTGCTTGGAATTTAAGTATTTTTCTCAATGTCAACGGGTATTTTATATAAGATGTTAATCTCTTGACCAAACATTTTGCTGCATGTTAGTACGTTCACATGCATAAATATGGCATTTGATTAATTCGTTTTGGTTTTGGTCGGTCCTAACTTGCAGCAATTTATAAGGAATCTATACACGAGCTTACGTTTTTATTTTTATTTTAAAAGAAGAAATATTATATATAACTGGAAAATTTTTATCCAATTTAATTTATTTTATTCATAAAAATATAATTTAAATTCAATTAAATCCATATATGACTCGATTCATTTGATTTGCAAATTAAAATTTTCTATCCTATTCAATCCATCATTTGACAGGAAAAGAGTAGAAATGAATTCAAAATGAAAGATTATGGAGCCGAAGGTTAAAACTTTTTATTTTATTTTATTTTTCCTTGAGTTGTCACAACTTGTCTTAATGCGATTTTATTTTTATTTTTTTATGTTGATAAAAATTCTCTTTAAAAAATTAAAATTAGGAGGAATTAAGAGGTGGGTAATCATCAAGAAATTGGAAGTGCAGTCTGATGATAACAAATTTGGCATGCTCATTAGGCAATCAAAACATTTTGTTTTAGTGGGCCAAATGAATGTTTCATGCTTTAGCTAACTTAAATCATTAAGCTTCTATTAACTTTCTTTTCTTTTTTTTTCCTTTATTTTTATTTTTTATTGCTGGTGGAGTTTGGTGGCTAAGAAATCGAAAGATTGAGGAAAAAAAAAAAAAGTAAATATGTAAGCATGAGAATTGGTAAAAGAAAAATAAACTTTGATTAATTAATGCCGTAAGTTGCAACTTTTTGGTAGGAGTTAGTTCATTATCAGTCCTCACAAGTTCTAAATTACATACAGTTGGAAGGTTTTTGTGGAAGGATATGTTATGCAACTTGATATCTTTTTTATTGATATAAATTTTCTTTCAATCTGGAACTTGAATTGGTAGATTTGTTTATGGATAATCGAAATCCATTGATTCTTAAATCTTCATATATACATGACTGATCTTCAAAGAAATGAATGAAAAAAAAAAAGTATGCCATATCGAAAACGTTCGATCGGTAGGAATGAAAAAAATCATTTTATGAAACTCATCTATTTGTAGCAGATTATATCTTGATCGGTAAACAGAGTACATCTCGTAGTTCGAGCATAATTTCTTTAGTTGTCTATTTTTGAAATTTTACTTTTCAAAAATGTACCCTAATTTTTGATGTCATAATTTATAAAAAATAATATAAATATTAAAAAGAGAGAGCCGTTATCATCATATTTTAAATGTAAAAATAAAAAAAAATTAACTCATTAACTAAGTAAAATGTATATCCCTTATTAAGACTATATTTTCTCTTTGAAAATATTAAATAGTATTTAAATCAGAATTTCTTCTTACTTTAGAACTCTAAAATATGAGCATTATTATTTATTTTTATGATTTTTTAAAATTGAATATGACCAATAAATTAAGAAAGTAATCGCAGCTGTTACTAATTAATTAATTGGCTTTGACTTCCTCCTTTTTTGCCATCATGTGGCTGAATCAAATAAATAATGAGCAAACAAACGCACAACTTTAACTAGTTTGCTTGCCAGAATTCTAAATCCGACGGCAAATCTTCAAATTAATTTCAATGACTATATATATATATATATGCACACACACATAAAATGAAGGTTGATATGCTGCTATAAAAAAGGTTGATAGCCTATTTATATAGAAAAGCTCATCATGCTCATTATTATATTAACAAGTATCTGATGTTTATTACATTCGCGATGGCTTAATTTGCAGTTAAATAATATTCGCATTAATTGATTATAAAAATATAATAATTTTTATTATATTTTCAACAATTTTTATCTCACAAATCAACTTTTAAATTTAAATTTATCTTTCCTATCATTTATGCTAATGCATAATTAAATTCTGCATTTTATTTTTATGCTTCTACCTCATTCTTGTAGATACTTGAAATGATCGTGAATATTATACATGTCTTTTCATCTGTTCTGTCATTTAAATTTTCTAAAATTCAAATTTGTCCATTTTAATTTGATTTTCAATCAGAATAAACTGCAAAATATGTCTAAATTTTGCCTCTCTCCCTTAATTTTTTACTTCAATAAAAGTACCCTAAACAACCCAAATTTTAATAAAATTTGCCCCATTAATATTAAATTGTGGCTCAGCTCCTCCTTGTTTGTTTATGACATGATTGAAGTTCAAATAATCATACTTCTGCAGCTGGTGAAAACTTGGGATCTGTAGCATTTAACAACAGTATAAATTTGATGTATACTTTGACCCTCCATCAATTTAGCTGCAATTGATTCAGAGATGAAATTGACCATCCAATAATCTTTATAATCATTAATTGGGGAATCTACGCAAAAACTTTGGGTATATATGGTCAAGCACTTGCGCTCATTGTCTAAGGAAGTTTCTAATACAAAATAGATTGCAGCCACATATTGAATTGCCAATCTTACTGTCTCCCAATTTCTTGAAAAGGCCAAGTCACTAGTTGATTAATTAGGTGCTGCTGGTCAACTATACCTGCTACTGAATTTCATGAGATAATATATCGCATTCCTGGAGCTGAATTTCATCCTGTTATCACAGCACTTAATCTACGCCCAGAACTTAATCCAATGGCGAATTATTCCAACGCCGATCCTCCAGTGACATGGTTTCCAGATACCGCTGCAACTTATCACATTTCTCCTGATATTCGAAGTTTGAGGACTATCAATTAATACGTTCTCTATTAAAATTAATATGTTGGGTTTATGATCAACTCCATGTAGGTAATGGTCAAGGTCTTCAAATCACTCACACAGGTAATAGCACAATTCCCTCTCTTAATGATCAATTTAACTTGAATAATATTCTCTATGTTCCTCAAATCAAAGAACATTCTATTCAAAAGTTTACGCATAGCTTGATATTAAGGACCGACAAACCTAGAAAAGTCTGATGCATTACAAGCATGCATATTCTCTTGGCAAATTTGGGGTGCTTATTTGTATTCCCAGTCTATTGTATTTGATATATCCTGTAAGATAGCAATTCTATGAATATTTCAATTTTGTAATTTTATGGTTGTAATGATCACTGATATCTTTATTATCATATTGTTATTCTTCTTCTTTTCCTGCTGTTTATTAGGCAATAAGGAGAGCTGCAATATATACATATATATATATATATATATATATATATATATATAAAGCTCGTGAGGAAATCCTAAGCACAATGGCTGTCATTAGGCCCTTTACATAATTGACTTGGGGTATTGTCGCAGGCGCAGGGAGACTATCAATGCTGCTGGCCAGGGGCTTCAACAAAAAAGATTCAAACCTAACTCGGAGAATTCAATTCTGATAACTAACGCCAATGTAGGATCCTAGCATACCCCTAACTGCCAGAGCCCAAAATGTGTGAAACTTGAAGTGTAAAATTTGTAGAAGTGCATATCTATGGGTGGTCTACCAATGTAAGATTGGATGCTGTAATAACATGTTAAAGAAAATAGATTTGGATTTCATTCAAATTCCAAAAATTAGCTTAATCATTATAAAAAAGAATTTCAAGAAGATGTGGTACTTAACAAAAGATCTTAAAGAACTTGACATCATGAGGGATTTTAGCTCAGAAATTGACGGAACTGAAGAGATTTACTTCTGGTTTAAATGATAGCTTTTCTAAATATTATGATGCCTTAACAATATTGAACTTTAATTTCTTGTTTAAATTTAGTCTGTAAAAATGTTATAAATTAATTTAATAAAAAATAAAATATGTGGTATGCCTAGTAAATTTTTTATTTAATTGATTAATGAAAGTTTTGATATATCTTGTTGAGATAAGTCTTGGTGGGTGTTACATTAAAATATTTTGTTACATGATTGGGCGACAAATTGTACCCTATTTTGGATATGTGTGACAAAACTATAAACTGTTTTGAGTCAAATTGATCCGCATAGAAGTAAAATTCTTTTAAGATTGGTTTTACTTATTTAGAAGAATTGAATCCAAAATTTTATCAAAAAAGTGAAAAAAATGTTTAATCGCTTGAATTCATCAATGTAGATAAATTCCCCATTTCGTTGCTTTATTTCACCCAAAAGGACATGGGAAGTATATGCCAAAAATTTCACATAGTTTCCTACTACTTAAAATTATGTTACGAGTTGAATTTGGAGTGTTTTCGAGTGTCAAAACATTATTACAAGAAATTGTTATTTGGCGAGAAAAATACTCATCGTTGATTGCTAAATGCTGTTTTTAAATCATATTAGCAAGGACTTAAAGGAGAATCTAATTAATTTCTATTACCAAAAATATTGTAGCACAAGTTTAGTGAGAGGATACGTTTTCGCTACTTTTAGCAACCATTTATCATGGATGACGCTCCTTTGGTTAAATTTTGCAAGGGAACTGATTGAATATTGTTTTGTTACGATGTTGGTAATTGCCCTTACTTAGAATTTACATTACTTAGCAACGAGGTTACTCTTGCTATTTAATTAGAATTTACATTACTTAGCAACGAGGTTACTCTTGCTATTACTTATGTTCTCGCTAATTCAGTTATAAAAAGTGGTGAGGTTCATTTTGTTGCTATGCAATCGCTAAAGGTCCTTTATTTTCCTTTGAAAAATTCTGCAAGGGGTTCGTCTTGCTCTTTTTTTTTTTTTTCAATGCAGATTTGTCCTGCTAATCCCTTACTAATTAAATTAAAATTTATTACTTTCACTTTTTATAATTTAACTATAACTTTCAGCCATTTACCCATACACATATATATGCATAACTAGAATGCAAAATGCAAATGACAACCACATATATGCATAAAATTACACGTTTTTTTCAACATAGGCTGTAGCATGATTCGATGTAATGGAATATCAAGAAGGAATGCAAAGGAAAATAAAGATGGTCTTGATGGTGATTGATAATACATATAATTTTATAAGGCCCATGAGACTCAAAATAAATTCCAGACAACAGCCCACACAAGCCATATCTCTAGTAAATAGCCAAATTCTTAAAAATTTCAGGTATTAAACTCTTGAAACTCTTTCTATTTTCTCTTTCTAAATTTCTTACTGACTTAAATTTTAGAATATTAATATCCAAACAGACTGGATTAACCTTCTTGCATATTCTAAATTTCACACAATCCAACCGGATCACACGTATTTCCTACCTTCAATATTCTAAGAATAACCAATAATGATTAAACTATAACTTTCAGCCATTTACCCATACACATACATATGCATAACTAAAATACAAAATGCAAATGACACCCACATATATGCATGAAATCACACGTTTAGACTAAAAATGCGTGGTTTATATTCAACATAGGCTGTAGCATGATTTAATGCAATGGAATATCAAGAAGGAATGCAAATGAAAATAAAGATGGTCTTGATGATGATTGATAATACATATAATTTTTAGGGCCCATGAGGCCCAAAATCCATTCCAGATAGCAGCCCATATAAGGCAAGTCTATCGGACATGTAAAGTCTGTCATATCAAATCTGTCGGCCACCATCAAATTCATTCAGTCTGATATTAATGTCATACCGTATCAGTTGTATTAACACACTCAATAGAGTATACGCAGTCATTATCAGGCTATACCATCTGCCTACCAACTACTCCTACTATAGTATCTCTACTTGTTAGGCCATATCTCTTATAAATAGCCAAATCCTTAAAGACTCCCTATATTAAACTCTTGAAACTCTCTCTATTTTCTCTTTCTAAATTTTTTATTGATTTAAATTTCAAAATACTAACATTCGAACCGATTGAATTAACCTTTTTGCAGATTTTAAATTTCACACAATCCAATCGGATCACACGTGTTTCCTACCTTCGATATTCAAAGAATTACCAATGATGATGATGATGTTCACCCTGAGTTTGAATTCAATACTCCATCATCTTTGAATAGATTAACTTTGAATATTTGCAAATTATTTTTGATAAATTTAATTGGATATTTACAATTCATGTTGACTTTTATAACTTATCTTTTCTACATTTTAAGATCTCGATTTAAATTAATGATGAATGATTTTAAATTAATGCCTTTACGTTGATGATGTTTGATCGATAAATAGGCTTTTTGAATGCAGTTTTACTTTTTCTTTTTAATATAGTGTTGTTCATACTATATTTTAATTTTTGTTATATAATTGACTGTATATAAAAAAAAAAAATCCAATTGAGTTGGTCTAACCATGATCCACTTGGCAGTCCAGTTCAATGTTCGACTCGGTTTCTAAAACATTGGTTAGATCAATAGAGAGTGTAATCTGTATTAAGAACAAATAAATTTAAAGCAAATCTTCTACACGTTGAAAATTAAGGGTAATTCGTATTAATAAAGCAAGGGGTTATTTTTGCTAAATTTTAGAAATCGTATGTTAATCCTACTTGTATATTAAATTAGTAGTGGAAACAAAATGCAAAAGATCTCATGAGATTGACCCATTTTTTATATAAATAATCCGTTACTTACACTTCAAATAATCGAAAATTTGGCAATTTTTTTAATTAATTAGGATTCATATGCACCTCTCACCCTGAATATATGCAATTGTAAAACAAATGGTGATGAATTTCATAGCTGACTCTGCGTTCAAAGGTGATTTAGAGAATTTTTATAATCGTGCACATCCACTAAAAATTTTCGTAATTGTTGATTAGGATAGATATATTTATATTTAGATTACGGCACCGGCATGTGATCTAAGCATGAAAACAATAACAATGAAAAAGAAACTTATGTTTTTGAATCTGATAGATTGGATCGCATTATATATGAAAAAAGAAATACTTGGCTGCTAGTAAATGAAAACTGAATATTAACTCAAGCGACTTGCACCCTTTGAAATTTCTAGATCGGTAACAGGCTGGTTGTCCTATTTCCTTAGTTATATGAAAAAAATAGAATTTTGATTGAATTCTAATGAAAATACTCCGAAAATTAAGTCTTATTAAAAAAACATATTTTAGAGAGAGAAATGGGTTTCGAAAGCCATACTTGGAAGAACTGAGGCTACGTTTGGTTCACTGTACTGTATTAGACTGTACAGTATTAAACTATATAGTATTAATCTGTATAGTATTAATTTGTACAGTATTAGCCTGTATTATATTATACAGTGTTTGGTACAAAAATTGTATTAGCTTGTAATATTTTATACTGTGTTTGGTGCATAATGATGTACTGCATTATTTTAAAAAAATAATTAAATCCAGATATGAACAGGTCTAATTAAATCCAGACAGCTAATAATAAACATAGGAGTAATCTTTTGGTTATAATAAGATTTTTATGATTCAGTAGAAGCATTTTGCATGTTATTATTGAAGGAGACAATAATGTTAAATTAGTTTTAACAGACCCAATAATTAACAAATCCTAATGTACGATCAGCAAACTAATTTTCGATTAATTCTTCTTCTTCTTACTAATATTAATTATTTGACATCCCAATAAAATTGGTGGGTGTGTCAAATGTATGTATATTTAGCAGCACAAAACTAAATAGAAAAGAATAGTTATCTTCTATAAATTCAAAACAAAGAATATAATTAAAATATAGAAAAAAAGAACAAGTAATCCCATATGAACCATTAACATCATCACCATCAGACCAAGACTATTAATTCAAACAAGAAAGGTCATCATATTTACATTGAGATTGGTAAGAACGCATTGAGTATTAAAATCAGAAAATAAAATAACAGTTTTACATCTATTCTACTAACGTTTCTAGCATTGCTTAGTTACTGAAATGTTTTGCTGTGTTGAGGGAAAGGAAAGGAATTGAAACAACTTAGAAGTGTAGAAGTGGGAGAAACGTCATCTGAACTCAGCCAAAACTGATTCGGATTGCCATTAAAAGGAAACTAACAATAATTTATTTTGTCTTGCAAATTCATCAATCATCTAGGAATTCTCCTCTTCATAGAATTCACAATTTACTTTTCAACCTTTTACTTAACACACACACACACACATATATAAAGTACACTGTGTAAAAATGTCCAGAATTTTGCAGTGAAAATGTAACTGAAGGGCAATTCCTAAGGTTGGTCACAACCCACTGGTTAGTCACGGAACTTGAGGTGTTTTCATCACTTCAGAATCATTAAAAACTGAAGTTTTGGTTCGAGATTTTTATAAAAAATGCATCATAATTTTGTGCTAGTAGGTACAAAATCAAACTACAACTTCAATTTCTTCAGGCCTCAACTCATGTTCGGAAAAATATAGAACCAATCTTCATATTTCAAAAGGAAAATACAGTACCAGAACTCAGAAAATCTGGTAATGCAATATGGGTTTAATATGCTTGATCACAACAAAATTTTAAGATCAAAATAATTTGAAGATTACATGAAATTCCAAAACATTGGCAGTAAATTGGTAAGAAAAACAAATTATTACATTGGGGCTAGTTCTTTGGTATGTTCTTTCCAACAATTTTAGCTGGGGCTATTCGTAGAAGATTTCCTGGCTTACCCAGAAGAGCACGTTTGATCACTATCAATTTTAATAATCTTGAGCTTCCTGATATTTGTTTTGGCTCCATCCATTCTACCAGGCATCTTTTTGTATACACGGCCAGGTTTTGTTCCTGCCCGATGGATCCTAATGCTCTTAGACTCTTGGAACCGTGGGTCATTTGACCTCTTTTGAAGTTGTTCCGCTTAATTCCACCTGTGAGCAATTGAATACAAAGTAAATAATAGAAGGAATTGGGCACCAATTCATGGACAACTCTGAATTTTCAAAACATATTTCTTTATTATGATGTTTTACTATACAAGCTAAAATCAAACATTGTAAAATGTTTAAAAAAATTAAAAATAAAGAAGTAAAATCACAATGCCATGTCTCAGAATATCCTGCATTTTCTCTGTTCTAGCCCTTTAATTACTATTATTGCTTTAATGTTTGCCATTCTTATTAAGCTAAGCCATAATGAAGTATGCAACTAAAACCGATTTGGTTTAAGCATGGATTGCGCAATAAAAAAGAAACAAAAAAAAAGTCATAATCACATCCTTAGATGCAGCTGTAACTATCAACAAACTTCATGGGACGGGTTTAGTAATGGATGAAAATGACTGGACAGATGTTTAGTTCTTGGCTTCACAAAAGCCACCCATCTGGTTAATGAACAAATCCAAATTCTAACTAGGATTTGTAAAACCAAATGGAAATTGTTCTTCAAACTTTAACTAATAGAATCAGAATAGCAAATTCAACAACTAGATTGACAGCAAATAGATATCATGGCTTGGATCTGGTTTTCAATTTAGTTAACGATAATGAATTGCATAAGAGATAAAGAAAACGAAGAAATGAATCCTTGTTGAGTACAGTTTTCCTAAAAATGCCAACCGAAACAAATCCATAAACCAAATAATAGAACAGAAATCCATAAACCCAACAATAGAAAAAAAAAATCCATAAACCCAACAATAAAACTCATTCAATTGAATAAGAAAAAGAAAAAAGAACTCGTTGGAAACTAAAAAAAAATTAATTGAAATAAGCAGCAGCAGCAGAGATGGAAAATGAGAGAGGCAGAGAGGGAAAATTAGGAGAACAGAGAGTTAAAAATGCCTAAGAAACCAAAGCTAGTAAATTTTGGGGATTAGGGATTTGATCAATCCAACTGAGCAAAATTTGATTATAAAATTGAGATGAACAAAAATCCAACTCTAGAAATCGTTCGATTGAATAAGAAAAATAAACAAGAAAAACTGATTGAAAACAAAAGAAATTGAATTAAAAACAAAGAAAAAGGAAATAAATACCAATGGGAGTGGAGAGACGGCTATCAGAGCTGAGAGACAGATGCTGTCGGCGACGGTAACGGCCAACTGAGTTGAGTGACATGCCTTCAGCCACGGGATAAATGAATACAATAATACTGTGTTTACCGTGTAATATAAACCCAAGGAATAGTGGCACAGGCATAATCACACTTCTGCTGTAAGCGTGGAGGCTGAATTCGACAAGGAAAGATAGAGGGATCGCAGATGGGTTCCGTCGAGGACAGTGATGCCACCTTCAAACATTTTGAAAGAGAGAATATGGATTTGGAGAAGAGAAAGACTTGGTAAAAAATAGGGAGGCTGAGGGAGAGGGGAGGTGTCGGAGAGGAGAGGGAGAGAGAGACTGCAGGCAGAGGGGAGGTCGGAATTAAAGTCAGCATAATACAGTATTTACCGTATTATATAAACTCAAGAGATAATAGTGTATTATTTTGTCCTGTGTGTGGTGGATAAAATATATAACTCTGTATTATTTAATCCTTGTATTAATTTTTTAAGAAAACAACCAAACATAATATATAGAATTATATTATATTATATTATACAGTCCTGTGTTTAGTACACCGAACCAAACATGGCCTGAATGTCTTACACAAACGGGTTTGGCAATCATTAATATTATGAGCTGCTAATGTCTGATAATGGCCATACCAGCTGGATTTTGACAGATTTTAACGTCCAGTAATGCCTATTTTTAACTCTCCTTAAATGCTAATAAAGCCTCTGTTAGCTCGGTATAATTAATTGATTTATTATATACTTTCTATTATTTTTATTAAAATTAAAAATAATAAATTTAAATGTAATATTAAATTATTTAATAAAAGATAAATTATCAAATCTAATTGATTTTAATTTTATTAAAAAATATATAAATTGAAAAAATAAATTAAATTATATTAAAAATATAAAAGTGACAGATAAATAAAATTTAAATTTTATTCAAAAATAATACGTAAAAGAGAACGAATATAATATTTTTATACTTAAATACAATTTTTTTCCTTTTCTATTTATTAACTTGGAAAATAATATGAAGCACAGTATGTTAAATGCATCGTATATGATATTATTTTTTCCATTTTTTATTAGTTATTTTCATTAAAATTAAAAATAATAAATATATTTAAATTTAGTATTAAATTACATGATAAAAATTAAATTATTAAATTTAATTAATCTTAATTTTATTAAAAAATAAATTAATTTATATTAAAAATCTAAAAATAATAAATAAATAAAATTTAAATTTTATCTAAAAGTAACATATAAAAAAACAGAAATAATATAGTAGTAACTTGGATTTATTTCTGAAATATTTCATTAGGCTTAACTTGATCAGGGGATTCAGGACATAACATTATTATGGCTTGTCTGAGGATCATTAATTAGGCTTTTTCTGTACAAAGTATGGGACAAATTTATACGTTAAGATAATATTTGTCAAATCGATCCATATAAAAAGTTTTTTGATAAATCTGAAATATTTTTCGGAATAATATATGAAATAGTTAAGATAAAATTGAAAAATATTTCGAAAATTTTTTTCAATCATTTATTAAATTTTTTGGAATGAATTAAAAATATTTTTTCTTTAATTTTTTAGTTATTTTTTATCTTGAAAGATTAGGATATGCATATTTTGATCCTATATCAACATATGCATATCTTGAAATATCAAGATATAGGTAGTTAAAAAAAATTTTTTTGTGGGATTCATTTTTTTAATAAATGCTTGGAAAGATCGAAAAAGTTGGAATGATTTTATTTTCTTTCCATTCCGACCTTTCCAAAGTTAACAAACACCACCTAAATAATTTTTCTTTATATATATATATATATATATATATTATAAGATTAGTGCAAAACGTTTTTTTCATTATTTTTTTAAAGTTATTATTTTTTTAAATTAATTAGTGTTGAAAAAAACGCTATCATTATCCTTATATTGCATAATATAAAAACACCATGAGAATTAATTGCAACTCGATCTCTCATAATATATTAAAACACCATGATAATTAATTGTAACTCGGCACACTTTGGTCAACTGTCTCCTCCTTAGCAATTGCTCCAAATAGAACCCGTGACTTCGACACTAGTATACGATTATCCACGATATTTGATTATGACTCGATTTCTTATTGGATTTCCGTTACAAGATAATTGTTGTTACACCTTGTTCAACACAATTTACTCTTTTTATGAAATTTAAATTTGTCAAACATTTGAATTTTGGATGGTGAATAATTATATAAGAAAATTTGGAATGGTTGAGGGAATAACGTACCGTAAGAAACAACATAATACTATAACTAGTAGGATGGCTTTCATGATCCGCAAAAGGAGGTTTATTTTAAGATAAATTAGCCGCCAATCTAATTTATTAATTTCTCTTATATACCTACAATTAATTATACTCTCTTTGTTTTTTTTTTTATCTATAACTTTTTTTTTTGTTTTCACAATAATTAAAAAAATATTAATTAAACTTAAATTTAATGTTAAATTACATGATTTTGACTAAATTATTAAATTTAATTGATTCTAAACGAATTAATTTTTATTGAAAAAGAAAATTACATTGAAAAAAATTAAATTATATTAAAAAATGATAGGTAAATGAAATTTAATTTTTGCTCAAAAATAATATATAAAAAGAACGAAAATCAATTGTATCTTTAATCACTATTGAATGTGTCTTTTTTTACCAAAATCAACTATTCGATGTTAAACCAAACCATAAAAAATATATATATATTTTTTTATTAAATCAATGTTGATGCGGCTTGTTTGCTAAAACACAAAAAGCCAGCTTTGCTTTAATCATTAGAAATCATTTTGTATTACCGGTTTATTGGAGGGTTAAACTCCTCCGGTTTCCGTTTTGTTTGTTGATTTTAGAAGCTATATGGCCATTTGAAAAGCTCTTATCATTATCAAAGCACATCACAACTCCTTTTGGCTTGAATAGGATTGCCTGCAGGTACTAAATAAGTAATTATAATCAAAGGTGCCTCTCCGTCTTTGTCTTCCATGCGGCCTATAATTCAGCTTTCGTTTATTAATCGTGAAGGAAATTTGGCTGGTCATCTATTATCTCGTAAGGTTCTGGATAGCAATTTTTCTCTAAATCATGCAGCTCAAATAGCCATGTTCAGTTTAATTTTTCTCGTGAAAAAAAGAAGAACGCGAGTCAAGCCTGCGAGCTGCTACTAATTTTTTAATATAAATAAATGTGAATCTCAATTTAAATTTTAACCTATTACAAACCTAGCCAACCTGCATGAGTGATGATGATGATAATAATGATAATAAGAAGAATAAGAATAATATATCATTATGTTATTGCTAGTGTTACATATAGAAATATTGTTGGCTGTTAACTTGTTCTATATTAAATTATGTTTCTTTGAACTAAACAAAACTCAAGATTTGTCTTCATTTAGTTCTCTTTTTTCTATAAATAGACCACCCGGTTATTGTCTAGATCACAAGTCTTAATCTGTCTCTACATCTCTTACTCCTCATATCTTCTAAACCACATATATGGATAGCCTCTCCACAAACAGCTTCTCACCTTTGGATCCAAACACCTTTTCTGATGAGTCAAAAATGGTGATTGATTTCATATCTGATTATTACAAGAACATTGAAAAGTACCCAGTTCAAAGCCAGGTTCAACCTGGTTACCTTTCGACTAGTTTGCCAAAATCTGCTCCGAACTATCCTGACTCATTAGAACAAATCCTCAAAGATGTTAACGATAATATTATTCCAGGGCTCACTCACTGGCAAAGTCCCAATTTCTTTGGTTATTTCCAAGCAAATGCAAGCAATGCTGGTTTTCTTGGAGAAATGCTTTGTTCAGGACTCAATGTTGTTGGCTTCAACTGGGTTTCATCTCCGGCCGCCACGGAGCTTGAATCTATTGTCATGGATTGGATGGGAAATTTGCTGAAGCTTCCATCTTCGTTTCTGTTTTCAGGAAATGGAGGTGGCGTCCTCCATGGAAGTACATGCGAAGCTATTGTGTGTACTCTTGCAGCAGCTAGAGACAGGGCTTTGGATCTATTTGGGTGGGAGAAAATCATTAAATTTGTGGTTTATGCATCTGATCAAACACACTCTACTCTCCATAAAGGAACCAAATTAGTTGGAATCCCACCTTGTAATATCCGATCCCTTCCTACTTCAGTTTCATCTGGATTTTCCTTATCACCTGAAACTCTAGAGGCAGCAATCAAAACCGATATTGAAGCGGGACTTCTTCCATTGTTTCTCTGCGGAACCGTGGGAACAACTGCCTGTGGAGCAGTTGATCCCATACAAGAATTGGGACAAATTTCGAAGAAATACAACTTATGGTTCCATTTAGACGCAGCTTATGCAGGGAGCGCCTGTATTTGCCCAGAGTTCAGGCAGTATTTGAATGGGATAGAACTTGCAGATTCAATCAGCATGAACCCACATAAATGGCTCCTAACTAACATGGACTGTTGCTGTTTATGGGTTACGCAACCAAAATTGATAACCCATTCTCTGGCTAGTGAAGCTGAGTTCTTGAGAAATGGTGCTAGTGAATCAAATGTAGTAATTGACTATAAAGACTGGCAAATAGCATTGAGCCGAAGATTCAGAGCCATAAAGCTTTGGGTTGTGATACGAAGACAAGGATTCTCTGGACTTGTGCACCATATTCGCAGCGATGTGATGTTAGCTAAGCGATTGGAGTGGCTGGTGAAGAAAGACGAGAGATTTGAAATAGTAGTGCCAAGAAAGTTTGCATTAGTTTGCTTGAGGTTAAAGCCCAGTAATGGAGTGAATGTCTATGAGTTGAACCGGCGACTATTGGCGGCCGTGAACAACAGTGGTCGTGCTTTCATGACTCATGGAGTCGCCGGAGGAATATATTTTATAAGGTGTGCGATTGGATCGACAATGACTGAGGAACGGCATGTAGATGATCTGTGGAAGTTGATTCAAGAAAACGCTGAGGATGCATTGCTTGGATTTGAAACTGAATATACTATGCTGTAAGGTTGGAAAATATTATGTTTCTCTTATCGTAAATATTTTATTTTTTTATATATAATAACTTGTATTTGAAATTCCATTCATCAGTTATTCAGTTTGAGTCATTATTCCATTCATCAGTTATTCAGTTTGAGTCATTCAAACATTTATATACAGTTTTTTTTTTTGAAGAAATAGTCATGGTTATAGGTTAGATGATGATGGACATTGTTATTAGATGTTCGAATTTTCTAATCTTTAATTATTTAATTATTATAACTACTTTTTAATCCCGTTACAATGCAACAAACCAATAATATATTGATAAAAAACAACTTTTTATAGCTTTTTTTTTCGTATGTATCATGTATTAAATTTGAAAAATAATTTACATAAAATTATCTTTATAAATTGATTATGTTATCTGTTACATTAAAATTTGAAATCGGATTAATTAGTCCACAAATTTATTGGTTGACTCAACTTAAGCAAGAAAAATTTAACACAAAGCAAAATCATCCATATGTTAATACAAAATCTATTAATAGTTAAACAAAATGACATATTATGCATTCTCCATCTTGGTATCATCAATAGAATGATCCAAATTTTCATGCTTTGACGGTTTATTGCACTTTTCTTTTTCCTTTCCCCATAAAATTGCATAAAGCCCAGCAATTATTAGTATAGCTCCGACCACACTGTAAAATTCAGAAGCAACAAAGTGGAAAAGATAAATTTAACCTGAAAACACTGGAACAATATAAAAATCATAATTTAAATTACTTACATTCAATTTTTCGATATCTTAATTAGATAAGAAAAATAAATAAGGAATAAACACAAATATTCTCATAACCAAAAACTTAGATTTTAATTGATTGTTACATTAAAGACCTAATTAAAATATATAATATGTGATATATAAATTCGAAAAATATTTGTAATCATACCAATAAATAAACATTAATTTGTACCTTCCCAAATGTAAGGCCTCTCTTAGAATAAGAATTCCCATGACAGCTACAATTACCGTCGCTAAAGGTCTAAATGCTGACACAAAAACTGGGCCCTTGTTTCTTATTGCCAAAATTTGTAAATACACTGTAATTCCAAAAATCACAATTCCCTGCAAATTGGTAATTCTCAGGTCTAAATATTGCACAAAAAAGAGGTTTTGAGCTGGAAAAACTCGAATTGATCTTCAAGTTCTAAAAACTTACACTGTAAAGAGGAGCAACAAGAGTCATATCCCATGACAATCTCCAAGCAGAAGCTTTGTGTTCTAAAATAAGAGTAGCGACAACTGAAATTACTGTCCCTAATAAGCAACTTAGTGTTGTAAGGGCCATTGGTGCTGGATATTGATTTATTGTTTTTCCCTACATTATCATGACAAATTAACACTTGAGATTATAAGATAATATAATAACAGCTTGGGTTCTTTTCAGTCATCATATTCATTTATGAACCAAATTAATAATAAATTACTATTAATAAAAAAAATAGGATAATTAAAAAAATGTTTGGATCAGTTTCTAACCAAAATTTTTTTTATATATAATTACCGATATTATTTAGTTCGAGTCGGGTTGACCCACCATATAAATAAAGCTCTTTGATTTTTGCTATTCACGTGAATTCAAGATCTTAGTTAAGGAAAACAAGTGTCAAACATTTTGAACCAACCAATATTGAATATAATCAGGACCTTATTATTTAAGATGAATATATATAACAGGAAATCGAAGGCGAATATTCGGCAAAAAATAAATGTCCAATTATACCTGTAAGATGAAAAATGCTGCAGCTGAAAGGCAATGAATGAACAACAATAATGAGCCCTTTATCCAAGCTTTATCAAGAGATTGTTTGGATTGAGAGTGAATTTGATGATTGTGTGAATTTCTTAGGGAAAATAAGGTAATTCCTTTGTATAGAGTCATAAGCGTTGCTCCACCTAATGAGACCACTGTTCCTGTGATTTTTGCTTGGCCACTGTATTTTTTTATATTTATTTTCTCCACCCTGAAAAGTTTTCACAATATAAGATGATAATTAATTTTTAATTAATTACCAAGATTTTATAGAATATTACATGAGGCAAATTTTGACTAAAAATATTATAAAAGTTGAATTTGATCTGCCAATCAAATATTTATCATCCAACTCCTTTAACCCATAAACTGATAGGTTTATCACCCTTCCGTATGATATTATTTGCCATTTTATAACATTTTTTTATAAAATATAAATGTAAAAATAATTAAACTATGCATATTCTCTTTTAATGAAAAAATGCTATAATTAAGGTCTTCAATGGGATATCTCAATGGTAAATACTGGTCCAAATGTCTAAAAATTCTCGAACTTAAATCCTCTAATTGTCATTTTCCTCTATAAAAAATAATAATGTTAAAAAAGTTATTCAGTTTATTACTCGATCCATTTAAAATCTTTTTAATAATAATTTATTTAAAGCGTTGATGACCTATAAAATTTTAATATGTCTAAAATCCAATTAAATTCCATCCAATCCAAAACATTGTCCCCTATCACAAACGCAGGGGCACTTAGAATTGGTTGAAAATAGGGTAACCATGGACCCGTTAACCCGTCTATTAGTAAAAAATTAACCAGTCCATTAATATTAGTTTTTAAAAATCACTAACCATTAATCAGTCATTTACATTTGATTAATCAGTCCATCGATTTCGATTTTTCGATTCGGTTAACCAATATTTTTTTTATTAAATATTAAAATTTATAACATAAAATTATTTAAAAAATTAGACAAAGTTCAATTCAATTTCAAATGTATAAAGTAATTTAATATAGAAATTATGTAACAAACATAATTTACTAGTAAAAATTCATATTATATAGATTAATAGCTAATATTATAAATTATATTTGATATTTATTGGAAATTATAACATGCTTGATTTTAAGTCAAATAAAATTTTGAATAATATTAAATGTTATAACATAAACTCTAAAATATAAAAAAATGTAATTAAATATTATTCACTGTAATATGAACACTAATATATGATAAAAAAAATAATATATATAAAAGTTAATAGGATATTATATATAAATATTACTATATAATTAAAGAGAATGATATAATATAAATTTAGTTTAAAGTATTATATAAATTTTATAAGAAAATATAAAAAATTAAGGTATAAAAATAAATATATAATTTAAATATATTTTAAAATGTTATTTTAAGAAAATTTTAGAGAGAAATAAAAAAAATTAAAGATAAATAAATAAATATATATATATATATATATATATATATCGATTAATCGTGAACTAATGGTTAATCGGTACATAAAAATCTAAACTGTAATCATTAATTAAAAATAAAAAAATTAAAATTCGTAACCGAATTCATCGGATACATTAACCATAAAAATCGATTCGATTTCGAATTGATTTTACAGTTAATTATATTTTTGATTTTTTTCTCACCCTGGTTCAAAATGAGTAGGAAAGGCATAGAGCTTGATTACCTGCACAAAATCGCCAAAAGAAAGGTAAGAGCAGGTGTCATATTTCCCATGGCAGATGCAACAGTTGGTGAAGTGTACTCCATTCCAGCATAATAAGTTGTCCTTAACACTGCTCTGTTAATTCAATTATTTTGGAACAAAAATTAGTAAATTAATTATGCAATCTCGGTAATTACATATATAGCTTTGATTCTATTATTTACTCACCCTAAAAGTCCCAAAAAGAATATGTTCCTCCAAATAGCTAAACTGAGCTTGCTTTGGTTTTTCCTGAAAAAAAATCATAAAATAAATAATATTTCTTAATTAGCATAAAAGAATTTTCAAGTAAATCCTAAAATTTTTAAGATTACCAACTGACAATTTTTTGTTTAAAATATATACAGTGAATGACATGGTATCCAACACAGTCCTGCATTGTATAATGCATATTATTAGATTAAAAATAAAATAATTAAAAAATTATTTCTGATGAGCATAGTAGTAATATTTTGATCTAAAATATACAAAAAATAAAAATCATAGAGAATTAAGAGAAAAAGCTATGCGTATCCATTCTTACTTAACTATAAATTTCGAGTTCAAATCCTGTAAATATACATTTTTAAATACTTGGAAGGAAGGTAGTGCCTTACCTTTCTTTGTGGACCTGCTCGATGAAAATTAGAATTAGTCAGGCGGTAGATTTTTAATACTCAATACTTTATGTCAAAAAAACTATAATTTTCAATAAATGAGATGAAATGACAGATTTTTTTTTTCTTTACTGAAAGTTTCTGAGAAATGAATATTTTTAAATACTTGTAAGAAAGCGTTTTGTCACTTTTTGCGAGTATGATCAGCACGAATTCAAATTATTTGAATCAATATATTTCATATTTATACTATAAGGTTAAAAAGAAAACTGAAAGATAAGAGAAAATATCGGTAAAATTCCAAAAGAAGAAGAAGAAGAGAAGAAATAACCTTTCAAAGAAGAAGGCAAGAAGAGCAGTGGTTAAGGTGGCAAAGACATGGCCATAAGCAACGAGAACATAGCGACTCATACCTTTATCAAGAGTTACTTTAGAAATAATGTTAAAACCTGCAAAGCAAATATTGGAGATTATACACCAGAAATATGGTTTTGAACTCTCTATCAATTTTAACTTTGTAGAACTTGCTTGGCCTTCTTCTTCAACCTCTCCCCCAATCATTGTCCTTTCTTTTTCTCCTTCATCTTTTATTTCCATTAACTCATTTAAGTGCTCAAATGCTATACCCTTTCTCTGCCTTTTGCCTCTATTTATATTACAATAATTAATTTTTCTTTTTAAATAGAACAATTGAACGATGCGTACAGTTGATTAGTAAATATATTTTTTTATTTCAATGGTACATAATGCATGGTGCACTAGTGTCGGTATAACATATTGTATTTGTTTGATTTTTTTTATTTATTTTTTAAAACAAAAGGAAAAATATGAATAGCGATGCCACAGGATCTAGCAGCAGCCCGGTTCATCGAAGTTTGTGGGCCCGGTCCTGAGTTTGCCTTGTAGAACTATGAGATAGTAGGATTATCCCATTTGGAAGGAGTCAGAGTTCTTCTAGGAAAGGAATTCCCTCATTAGCTCCCTAATCAAAGTGGGATTCCAAGCTTATATAAGAAGTTCAGCTCAGGTATGAAAGGCCAAGCTTTTTCTCATTACCCGATCGAATTATCTGTATACTGATTTGACCATCAGAGCTTCTCTCATCGGAACAACCCGACTGGTCTCTTTCATACCTTTTTTAGGTATTCATCGCACTACAGAAAGTTCAGCTCGTCATCATATATACGTGTGTGTGTGGTGTATTAAGTTGGACCACTAGTTATTTTGTTTTCTAGCCTTTTTCAAATTATATATGTCATTTTCCCCATTTATCACATAGGACCCATTTATATGTCTTTTTCTTTCCAGTTTCAGATGAGAACGATAAGGAGGAAAATGACGTTCTAATTTTGGCCTTACAAATTATAGTATAATTTAATTTCCTATGCAAAATTGGACACGTTTAATTTTTTTTTTTCATGAGTTTAACTGAAACTCAGATCCGGTGTCTCACACTTAATTTTAATCACGATGTGAATACTATTAAATTAAAGTTCATTAGTCAAATTATATAGAGTATAATAGTTTGTTCAAAAAAAAATGGTATATATTCGTTTCCTTTAATATATTTTAGGCCAAAATTGTTTTTATTACTATGTAATTGACTCAAATTTAATATTGAAAATAACAGAACTTCAAATAAACAAGTGAAACACACATGATAAGTTGATTAAAGTCATATAAATTTTTCACATGCGCACTATAGATTGATTTCAACTTTAACTTTCGGAAAATAGCTAAATTTTTTATGGTAATTTTCTCAAAATAACCGGATTCTAAGTAAATAAAGGACAAAAAATATGATAATGAAAATATTTAATATTTTTTCGAAAGTTAAAATATAGTATCAATATACATTGTATTATTATATGATTCCAATCAACCTGTTACATGTGTTTACATTTGCTTACTTAAAATTTCGTTATTTTCGATTGCAAAGTTGATCCAAGTACGTAACAATAAAGATAATTTTGGCCAAAGCATATTTAAAAGTAAGCCATTTTCGATAAATTATTGGCAAATTTAACCCTTTATTTTTTTTTAATGAAAAGTGTGTTATGATTAAGATGCTACTAAGGACGATAATATTTTTTATTTTTAATCCACTATTACATATCATATTTCTAATCATCTATTGCCAAAATGAACTAAAAATATATGGAAAATAACTCGAAGCATATTTCAAAAAGTTTAAATGTAAAGGCGACTTTATTCCATTATTATTTTATAAAAGAAAAAATAGGCCAATAGCAATGCGTTTTATATTTTGATGAAAAACTTAGGTCTTAAAAAGCAAATATCTTTATTTACTTTGCAGTCGAGTTATTCTCTCCATGGGTGGATTGTTGATGTCATAAAGCATGCTTTGAACCTTTTCGATTTCTCTTTTATATTTATTAATTGTAAATATTTAAAAAAAAATTATTGTGTGCAGTAAAGAAAATAATACTTTTATAACTTTTTTTTGGTCCATGATAATACAACATTGAATTGATCTACCTAGTAAAGAAATTTCCTAAAGAAATATAATGGAAAAACATCTACCTATTTAATTAATTTAATTTTGTGCTAAATAAATTTATAAAAAAACGAAACGCGCTCTTTTAAATATTAAAATAAAAAATTCCACGCCCGACACTCTAATCCGAAATTTCTATTAAAAAAGAAAGAATCCCTTTCATCCTATTTCACTTGTAGCATTCTAATCATTTAGATTTTACTAACAAAATGCTAATTTGATATTGAACATTTATGGTAAATTGAATAGGATGCACATTCCCTACCATATATACCTAAAAAAACTACTCTTTACACAACATTATATGGTAATGAATGACCTTTTCTACGTCTAAAGATGTTCCAAAGTACATTTTTTTCTTGAAGATCACAAAAAACTGGCATCGCCCATCAATAAATCAAGCATATCATCAGGAGTTAGAAGAGTTGTTCCGCCGATAAGTAATTCAATGTCTGGCCTTCCACTTTCAGACATTGCTTCCCAAGCTTCCCTTACCTTATGAAAAACACATAGGTGATTAAGATGCTATACTTCTGTCAAAACAACGTAAATGATTTACATACATGGAACTGTTTCTTTAATGCTTTGTAATAGAGGGAGCATTCACCGGTTTGGTTCATTCAATCTGAAAACTGTCAAAACCGAACAGACTTAACTTTATACAAGTAACAAACTTTCAATACTTAACCGAACCAAACTAACCGAAATTATTTCAAATGGTTCAGTTTTGAACTAATGGTCCCTCTATTTTAGGCTTTTAATATATATACTGCTAAATACATTCTTAACAGCAAAATTATAATAAAACTTATATTTTTAACCATATCAAATAATAAATTGAATGCTGTTAACTAAAATATTATTATAATTCAAAAACATCCAATTTACAACAAATTCAAATATTAAATACATTTTTAAATAGTATCTATCAACAAATTAAATTTTATATGATTATAATGAAGTAAATTATATATTAGTGTATAATTTTAATAATTATAACCATAATTAAAAACTTTGGCCCGTTCATTCTAGCTGTTTTTCAACATCAAAAGTCAGAACTCCTCACGGTTCAATCATTGGTTTTAGTTTGGTTTTGCACACTCTAATGCATACCAAGCAACTAGCAAATGAAAGAATGATGAAACAAAGGGGAAAAAAGAAATAAACAGACAGAAAAGAATGGCAGCACAAATCAAGCGGAAAAAGCCAATAAAATTCTCACCTCAGTGCCATTGATACCTCCAATCACAAAAACCATTATGACACTTTGGTCAGCAAGATTCGGTTTTGCCTGCAGAGACCCAAAGACTAAGTTCAGCAGATAATTCCATTGAAGTGTAATCTATTAAACAGTTACAAGGTAGGTAAACTTGCCTGTCCAAGACCAAATCTTCCAAAGCCACTTTTAAAAAGCCGCCCAACAGCTGAGGAATGGTACTCCAACCCAGGTACATCAACTCTATTCAACAATCTTGTAAGAATCTTATAAAGTAAGCTCTTGTTCAAGTCAGAATCACCTTCCAAATCGAACTTCCCTTCTCTCAATGGTACGTTTCGCCTTTTGAGAGTAGATAGCTTGTGAAAAAATTTGAAAAGGCTATCCACCCTATCACGCAACTCCAATTTCAACTGCATGTCATCATATTGATGATCCTTTTTATCATTGTCCTCTTCTTCTTCACTCCATTTACCCCACTGATCATCATCAAAATCATCAATGTCAAACTTATCGGATGATGTTTCTACACTTTCTTCCATTTTTTTCCTATTGAAATTGGCCTCAAGTTCTTCTTTTAGACCGTGGAGAAACTTGTGTTTTGATAGTGATGCATTTTCGAGGATTCCATCAACAACAGCTTCTTTTAGAAAATGTTCATCTTCCCAAGAAAAAGGACCACCAGAGCCAGAGGTAGGAAAATTCTCACCAGCCAATATATATCCAGCAACCATAAGGAACAGAGAATCCTGAAAAGAAAGTAATGCCTGCGACGATTCCATTTTAGTATTCGGTCCACTTGAAGCAGCCAAAGTACTCTTATGGATAAGATCTCCTATTTGAGCAGCAAGACTCTGACTTGTGTCTCCAGCACTTGCACTCAATATCTTCTCAGCACTAACAAAGGCATCCCATCTGGCATAATGTGATTCATCAAGGGCAACTAGGACTGCTGCTGCTAACTGAATAATTCCTTTGTTTCTGATCAATAATGATTGACTTTTAGCTAATGCTTCGACCATCGGTTTCAACTCTGATTTAGTAACTAAACCAGGACGGGTTTTCACATTAACAGTGATATTTTCTCTGCGCAGAGCTTCTTGAAGCCATTTCCTTACCATTATTGCCCCATCTTTTGTCCGTCTGTCTAATATAGCTTCCATGAATGGCGTTCCACGAAAAGTTTCAGTGGAGACTAAGGACCCAGTAAATAGCCGAACTTCTGACTTCTCATCATGAACTTGACTGCAGAGATTAACCAAGTCTACAATTTTAGGAGCGTGATTATTGCTATCCCATCCACAAAGAAAAGCTTCAATACTTTGTGAAAGTGAAGAATTACTCATTTCAGAAGCCCCTTGTCTCAATATTTTGGCAAGTGGTATCTGAACATCAAGAGGAGCACGCTGTAGGCTAGAAGAATCAAGTTTGAGTTGGGTCTGTGAGCCTTTCAAATGGGAATAAGATGATGTTCTCTCTCTTCGGGGCAAACATGAAAACATTCGATCAACCAGTGAATCTCCATGAAAACATGGCGTCAGGACATCAAGTGTGCGATCAATGAGTAGAAGCCCAGCAGAACGTTTGCGGCGGCCCACATCATAAAGACTTGACATGTCTGTCATCATCTTTCCAACAGTTTTTGATAGATCGCCAAGGGAATATATGTCCATTTTCAGGTCCATCTACAAAATTCACAAAAGAAATCTTTGTCACTACAGTTACAAAAGGAGACATAGGTATTCCACTAGCGGACTACTCGTCTGAACCAATTTAAATATGCCCCCAACATATAACAGAACTCAGCTGACAGTCAAAAGCAAGTCCAGCAGGAAAAAAATGCTTTAGACACACTAGATGGTCAAAAGCAAAAATGTAAATATATTTTAGATGGAAGGGATGTGTGTAGATGTAGAATGCATGCTCTAGACATAGATTTTTGGTTTTTAATAAGATTCAACCTTATAATTATCAGCAAAAAGAACAAATGGAATACATATAGTACAATCCAAATACAGGCAATGATAACACAAAAAAAAAAGGTCTGATTTTAAGCATGTAAATTAATTTGCCACCTTCTCAGCAAGATGATAAAGAAAATGTGCCGTGAGAAGCGCCCCAGGAAGAACATCATCACCATCAGGTGGCACTCCAGAACTCATGGAAGGCAATCCAAGACTAAGTGAATCCTCATGCTCAGTTGATAAATATGCTTCAGCAACTGAACCCTCTGAAGGCAAGACAAAGACTCGGGGTGATAAAGGACAAAATATCATGGGGAAGTGATGAACTGAAACAATCAATGTCTTCCCTGCATCTTCCCAATGATGATCATCTCCATAAAATATTTTTCCGCTTGATGGAGCTCCAAGTTTAGGAACTTCCTCTTCACTGGACGTGAGGCCTGACCACCCTTCAACTTCAGATTTTGTACTTTCTTGGAAGTCACTATCTTTTGAGTCTCCGGATTTTGTCTTGGATTTCTTAAGGAGCTCCTCATAGTCTTGAAGAAGCAAGGATTCATATTCGCGGAATGCATCAGGTCCCAGAGGAGAATCAGGATATGCTGAGTGAGCTGTCTACCAATGGCAAAGCAATCTGTAAGATCTAAGCTCAAAATACAAAATATTATATAATAAAAATCAGAAGATACTAGACAACCAACAGCAGTGATAACTGAACTCTAGAAAGCCCACTTCTTTTCAAAGTAGATTAAGCAAGAACTGAAAGCCAAACAAATAAGTAATTTTATAATTAGATTGCTTATATTTTGTTCAAGAGTAGTTTCTCAACTTCTAATTTCATATTAAAAATGAAATTTCTGTGACAATATCCTGGTCATAATTTGATCTTTGAGCCAACACAGAGCACTTTAGTTGAACTCCGGAATTCAGGCTCCAAATGAATGAAATCAGTTGCTACATCCTGGCATAGTCAGTTTGTTTTCTCATTTGGGTTGCAACATCACTACACATAGCATTTTATTGTAAGCAATTTACTTCTCTTACATAAAATGATAAGAATGGGAATACCATAAGTCTTAACTACAAGAAACAAGCAAATTGGCAGTGAAAACAAAATAGGAGAATGTAAAAAGAATCCATAGCATCAAAAAGCACAAAAAAGTAGCATGCAAATAAAACCAAGTAGTCAAACTAAATTGCCAAAAGAATACCTCTGAGATAGATGTGTATACTGCAAAATGCTGAATGCTTCGATGTGTGCTTAAACAACGTAGGATATAGCGATGTGCATCACTGATTAGACGAGATATGATAACAACAATTTTAGTAGCAGGATCAGGATTTGCATTCCAGTTAACCACCTAGACAAGAAAGAGTGTAGATTGTTATAATCTTTCAAGATTCCATGTCAAATACTTTCTATGGAAAGACTTCAAGTTTGCACTTTAACCATGAAAAACTTGGCAATTGAGTGCATCAAGGACGGCATACAGAAGATGCATTATCCTTTTGCTTCACTAATTTCATTCTCTTCACATTCTAATTTATGCATAGCTATTTATCACAAGTAAGGACTACTTCAGAAACAAATTCCCCATGCTAATGTTATATGATTTTTCTACTGCTTTCAATCAATTTTAATTACACGTAAAATATTGTTCTTTATTAGCAAAGCACTAACGTAATAGGCTATATGTCTTGATGGATCAAAAATTTGTTCAACCCATGTCTTTGATTTCTGCGTGGAGAAATTCAACATAAAGAGTGACATAAACATCAAAATAAATCTTTGCAAGTGCTCACCGCATCAAGAGAACACATGTTCTCTAAGCTACAAACAGCTCGTACTCCAAGCTCTAAAAATATAGGAAAAACTCCAGCAAACTGGAAGCTCTCTGTACATCCAATATCCAGGTAAAGAATTGCGCCTTGGAGATGTTCTGACATCTAAAAGCAAAGGAAATGAGTTTAAAGGCAAGTCAACTTTAAAAATTATAAGGAAAAAGAAATAGATGACCATTTTTAGGATTTGAAACATATACAAGCACAAGCATAATCCCAAACATCATAATTGAAGAGATGCAGTAGACTAAAAGCAAACCCCTTCAGACATAGGAACATAAACAAGAATAAGAATAGGATGAGCTAGCTCCTAAAATATTAAATGTCCAGACTAGAAAAAGACAGTGTTAAAACATCAAAACAACAAGAAAATGATGGATCATACATTGCACAGGCATTGTGCTAAGAACCTGAGCCTAGAAATACTCTTTCCCTATTAATCTGAAGCTTTAGCTGAAGAGGAACATAAACAGACCAAATCCATATCCCGATAGTACACTTAAAAGAATCAATTTTGATAAGAACCATACACTAAATGAGAAGTTTTCATATAACAATTAAAAAAAAATTTGAATTATATAAAAAAGAAAGAACTTACTTGGGTAATGGAATCAAGCAAAGCTTTGGTGACATCAATCTGAGCCATTTTTTATAACCCACTAATTGCTGTGATTCTCAAATCAAAACTTTAGAATCCGTTCGAAGATTGAATCTAATCACGACAGAGCGAATGGAAGCTCCGATTTGATTCCAAGATGAAGAAGCTGTTATGGACACGAGTGATGAATACAAAGCCGTTTTATTCCTTTCTTTTTCTCACATGAGCTTCATTTCTGGCATTTTTTGGAACATTATCATTAGGTGATTGATTGTGGTTCTAAAATTTGGTAAATAGGATGTTTCTTGATTTTCTTTTTCTGGAGATGTCCATAGAAAGGAACAGAAGAAGGAGACGAATCCATCAATATTTATTCCATGATTAGTATTTTCTTTTTTTTTTTTTGAGAGAGTATTTTCTTATATTATTATTGTATCTCAATATTATTTTCAGGCTTAATTGGGATAATTTACACACGGCTAAACGCAAAAAAAAAATACATTTGACAAAAAAAAAACCAATTTTACTTTTAATTTTTGGTTGCTTACAATATTATCTAAATAATTATCAAAATTGTACAATTTTACCTTTAAAATCGTTAGTTTAATATAATTCTGTTAAAATGATACAATATATCTATATCAACGGTCAAAAAATATAATACGATTAAATTAACAGTTCATTTATTTTAAGAGCAAAATTATAATATTTTAATAATTTTAAAAATAATATTGCACGTAATTAAGTATTAAAATCAAAATTACTTTTTTTATAAATATTAAAAGCATTTTTACACATTAAACCTTAAAAAAAAGGAAAGAAAAACATCCATCAATTTTAACTTTGTGCCATAAAAGACTAAATTATTACAATTTATAACACTTAAGTCGCTTAATTATAATTAGTGAAAAAATAAAATAAAATAATATATATATGTATATATAACAAATAATTGACTAGGAAATGATATACAATTTGGTCCCAGGAAATATTAATAAAATAATTACTAAGATGCCAAAATTATACTAAGATAAGACTCAAAATATATAAAATTAACAAATATTGGGGAATCCATTTAGAAATCTTAGTCTGAAAAATGGGGACATGATAGAATGATAATGGGGCCTTATACATGCATACAACAAATCATGTTGGATTTGAATAAATTAAAAAATCTAATGCAAATCATTCACAAACATAAAACAAATTGTTGGAAAGCATAATTTCCAAAAAATAAATTACACAAAAACAGACTGCTTTTATGCATTCATAACACATTCAATTAATCAAAATTGTTTAGTATAGTTGTTCTATACAAGACAAAGCTTAAGGAGACAATGATTTCTTTTCAAGGATTTTATTATATACAATTTATAATATTCATGCATACTGTCTAATAAAAAAATTTTAACTACATATATATTATTTTTTTAATAAGACGATGCACCTTCTTTTTTTTTCTATTATTATTTAGACAACTCTACTTTATTTTTTGTATTTTTATTCACATTTAAATTCACCTTCTTCTAATTAAACAAATTCATAAAATTCATGTGTCAAATACATGTGTGTAAATATTAGAAAAAGTTTAAAGTGCAAATTTGACTACAATTTTTTATAAAAAAAAAAAATACAATTTTTGATTCAATATTATTCTCCATGTTTAAAAATTGGATAAAAAAAATTACTCATTTACCATAATATGCCACATATCTAATTGTTCGAATATCATGAATAAAGAGACTATCAATAAAAACAAAATTCTCCCAATTGAAAATTTAAAGATAATATTACACCAATTGAAACATTAGAAATAAAAAAAACACTTTTTATCAAACATTAAAGAAAAAATTGCACATTTGGGCTATTAGAAAATGAAAAGAACATATGTTAAAAATCAAGGACATATATTTATTTGGTCCAAAAATCCATGATCAAGAGCTTACTTCCATTTAGCAGTACAGTATCACCAATTCTCAAGCACTTAATATGCATTAAGCAAAACGTATTTTAATATTTATATTAAAATAAAGATATTCCAATCCAAGGGAATCCACTAATTGATTGGGGACAGCCAAAAGTTAAAACTTGGCAATCTAATTATTGATTAATCATACCAAATTATTGAGCCACAAAATCTAAAGCCAAGATGCTAAAACCTCTTAGTCCCCAAGCTATATAAAGTATTCAAAATGATACATCAACTCCTCCCATTTTGCCTTTCAATCTACTGCATTGCAGCTCCACCATCTTTCCCTGCACCTTCATTTTTCACATGGCTTCTTCATCAAAACAGCTCTGGGAGCATCTCCAAGAGCAACAAGAATCCTTTACTTTACACACTTACATTTCAGAAAGAAGGAACATGTGGAACTGCCAAAAGAGACCATCCTGCTGCAATTTAAATAGGAGGACAATTCACACCAGGAAGATCCTCCAGTCAATATTGTACAATTTCCTTCATTCTAAAGGCAGCCAGCAGGATTTGAACTGCCATAAAGTTCACAAACATGACCTTATATCTAAGATGACTCGATATCTCCTCCGAGGAACTCGAAAGTGTTTTAACACCGAAAGTTCAGTTGCACACCACGAATCTTCCAAATGTGGCATCAAAGATTCACCTCATTGTGAAAGCCAGTTCCTGCATCTTCCTAGGAATTCCCAATACAATAAAAATAACAGTTTTATAGAGCCAAAGGTAAAATAGCATCTAAAGCATAAACAGAAATTACAAAACAACAAGGTTTTTCACTTTATTTCTTTTACATGCAATCACAGAAACATTACTTTGTTATTGTTCTATGTTTATGAATTGTTGCATGTTTATATGCTAACAGGTTGCTACAGATAGGAAACACTTAGGAGAATGCAAGGAACACAATAAGCAAGTCACGCCAAGATCATTCCTATATGAAGCCCTACCATCAAGCATAGGTAGTAAGAACAACATCTTTATAGTAAATAATAATAACATTAATAATAAAAGATTCACCTATCTCTGTATTTCTAACTAACAATTCACAAAAGTTATCCAAACTAACAGGGTTTCAATTCTCAGCCAAAGAAGAAGAAGACGCATCGAGTTCAAGGACCATGTCGACCAAAAATGCTGCTGCAGACTCCATATTCTCAGCATTGCCATGGGAGCCACAGGTAAAGGCGCTAAGTGAAAAGCAGAATCAAGCTGTATTCGTGGAGCTAAATGCGTTAGCTTGTCATGTTTTCTCAGAGTTCCTGGAAAATTAAAGTCTTCCAGCACACCAACCAGCTTCTATTTGAAAATGAAGCTCTAGAAATAAATGGAAGAAAGAAAAAATATCAGAAGAGTACTCAAGGATCTATTGGCCTAGAAGAGCTTCGAAAACTTGTTTCGTGTAAAAAAAATCTGTTCATGGGAAGCCAAAATCCAGCCCAGACGATAAAATTTGATGTCTCTGATGTGGTAGATGTTTGGAGCGATATGCAACAAAGAGGATGCTGGAAGCTAGGGATAGAGATGGGAGATGTTATCATGGATCAAGTGATACGGGAAGAAATCAATTTTTGTTTTATGTAATGAACTTAGTTCCACATTGATGAATGTAACCTGTTAAGCCTCTCATGCAAGGAAAAAAGCTAGGATTCCTTCAAAAATATTGACAAATATTATAAAGCATCAGCTATGTTAAAATCATTTCAGCCAATTCTCAGCAGCTTAAATTCTCAATATCACTAATGAGCAGATTGGAGTATATCATGTCCTTTTCACCATGTTATATTGGAAAAAAATACAGTGAGCACTTAGAAAATGAAGTAGAATCAGTATATGTATCCAACAAAAAAAAAAAAAAAAAAAAGCAAAATCAAGTAACCACCAATAGTAGAAATTTAAAAAGCACTTACTAATTGCATATTCATCTTTTTTTTGCATTTTAGAAAAATTATTTGAAACAATTTCATCTTTTTTTGCATATTAGAAACAATTTCCACACGGCATAACTTATTTGAAAAATTATCCAAAATCCTGCCACTTTTACACGAATATAAGACAAAAAGCATCGCAGGTCAGTAAACTGAAAATATATTGCTGTATGTTACAGAAATCAAACATTTCCTAGTACAAAAAAGCAATGAGAAAAGGAGCAACCTGTAGGATGAGATAACTACCGAGTTTCCCCATCCTCACCAAATTCCCCATCTTCAAGCTCATCATGAGCACCATTTCTACGAGACCCATTACGATGATCTCTTCTATGTCTCTTATGTCTGCTTTCACCATCTGAATCAGGAGTAGAGGCTTGCTGCACCAATTATCAAAAAATATTATCAAATTTGTGCTTAGGCAAATAAACAGCTCAAAATTTAACATGACAAAGTGGGCATTTTGACACTTAATAGAGGACAAAAAGAAATTAGCTCAGTATACCCGTCTTGATTTTTTTTGGTCACTGCTATGCCTGTGGGAACTCTTAGACCTATCTTTCTCACTCTTATTCAGATCTTCCTCAGGATCATGATGCCTCTTTTTGTGTTTCTTATTAGCATCATTCCCTGATCTTTTGCTATCATTACAAAAATGATCCTCAGCTATATCAGCATTTTCATTCTCTGCATCTTCCTTCCTAGTGTGTTCTTTTTCCTTATCATGCCCTCTCTCTTTATCCCTTCTATGCTTTGCCTTTTTTCTGTCTCTTTCCTCCCTCTCTTTTTCCTTTTTTGCCTGCAAATTGTACAAGCCCGAAAATTATAGCTTCAATGTCCAGGTTTATAAGCACACACAACAAAGTTATACCTATGAACGACATTTAACTGATTTCAAACAAAGCCAAATGGTTGTAAATAGTGCAAAGCACAATTTCACAAGCAACGTAACAGGTTGCTTGTATTCCTTAAAAGCATGATCAACCAAAACGAAGTGAACAAGGATGAGCAACAAGAAATAAGAAAAAAATGCTTGAAAAAAGCTGATTTTTCTTTGCATATGTGAGCCAATAACTAGAAACAGATCAGCACTGCAAATGGAAACAACAAGGAAAGACTCTACTGGACAACAAAGTAAGATAAACAGCGCTATGAAGCCTGCAGCTCTTAGATAAAATATACTTCAGCAAGCTAACAACAAATTCAGATAAAGAGTAATAGAGAAGACAATTACATCAAAATTTCTGACACAAATTAACAATATAAAATACATATGATACAATAGTAAAAAGTCCCCCACTTCCTGTGCCATCCTTTTACTTTTAATAATTGTTCTAATAACTAAGGGTTTGATTGTTTCACAAAATATCTCTGCTTTATCCAAAGTTTGGGCTACTCGTGAAATTTGGTCAATGAAAACAGAAACAATTTCCAACACTTCGCAAAGGGAGAAACAGATTATGCACTCATCAATGACAACCACAATTGACTCCAGTTCTGTAAGATTTTCTCTTCAATTCAACCATAAATAGGAAAAAAAAATTATTATATTGCTTAACTTTTTACTAATGTATTTATTAACATAAAATTAATATTTTTCCAACATACTCCAAAAGCCAAAAAGTTCTTAAACTGATTTCATAATTGCCACCAAGCAACTGAAAATAAGTGATTCTAAAAAACTATCTTTATCTGAGTTTATTTCACACAACACTTATTTCCTGTTAAAGCTTAAGCAATTATTAAAATGTGGTTGAAAACCTTCAAATTGTCTCAATAATGCAGTGAAAATTCTTTAGCACAATTCTCATTTTCATAATTCTTCCCATATTTTTAACCATAAGAGAGCCTAAGCTTACGCCTTTTGCATCTTCTATGTGACTGCCATTTGCCCCTTTTCCTATGTAAATGCAATCATGACTGCTAATTTACTATTTCATTATATTTGTGGTATAATTAAAAAAATAAAAAATAAAAAAAATCCCACCTACATTAAGGGTAAAAAGCCGGACCCCACAGTGCTTATATGAATTGTAACTTAATCACAATTGCATCAGTTTGATCACAAAAGCTACATGCACTCTTAATATCCACCCGTACCTAAGTTTTACTGCAGCATAAAGAGTATATCTTTGTCAACTATAAAGGAGGCTCACGTCCAATAAGCCCTGTAAGGTCCCTCAACAGTTACCTCATGATATTGAGGGAATATAACATATATTCAAATTGCAAGCTTGTAAGTTAAATAATGCTCCCTACAAAGTTCAAGTACAGAATCTAGAAAAAATTTCCGCTAAATCTAATTGTTTCAACCACAGATTCACAAAATAATCTAGCAAATAAAAGATACAAGATGCTAAAAATGATACAGTAGGTAAAGGACTCTAGGGCAACAGCGGAGTTAAGATTCGTATGCACCCAAGTATCACTTGTACCCACCAGAAAAAGGTTAAACCTTAAGCTCATAAGAGTTTATCTACATTATAAAAACACATTCTCCCATCATTGCAATAATAGGATATGAGTAGGTAGATCTCCTTAATTTGAGAGTTCGAAAACAATCACATAGAAGCATGTGAAAGAGATTAAATACCTTTTCCTCCTTTCGTTTTCTCTCATTCTCCTTGACAATTTCCTTCAGCTGAGTTGTATATTCCTCAAATATTTCTTGACAAATGCTCTCATCACCAATCGAACTGCATGTAAGCACAAAATATTCCAATATCAATGCAAGATTATATAACCAGGTGAAAGCTTGGCAGTTAACCGCAGCTACTGATGCACAATCATCAATACCTGAACTCTCGGCTACCTTCAAACAGTTCTTTACAATTGTCCCACTTTGAAGATGCAGTTATTTCCTTCAAAATTAGCCAATAATATGGAATGACAACAAGAATTTAACCTTGAATATTCTTAACTGTTTAGTGAATCCACAAAAACTATGAACCAAAACAGTAAACCTATACCTTGATAGAGTGCAACAGATTGAGAAAATCTTCTGCAAGGCGTTTACTCTTCTTTGCTTCTTTCTCCTCCTTTTCCTTCGCTCTTTCCAGCAGTTCATCAAATATTATCTTCAAAGAGGTAGCACATAAATTAAACCATTATGGTAAATGCTAAAATGACCGACAACCGACAAAAGTAGCTAGCAAATATTACAAAATACAGGATGAAAAAAATAATGAGATGGAAGAATAAAAAAATATAGTTACATGACCACAACCGAAGAAAGAAAATACTTTGTTTCTTTCTCTTTCCCCTTCACTGGCCAATAATTCCTACGATACATTAGTAATGAAATACAAAGGATGCATGCTTTTGATGGAACTAACTCCTAATAATATAAAACAAGTTTGTTGGTTCACTTTATGAGGCAGAAAAGGGATCTACAAAAGGCAAGAAAAAATCAATTGTATTAAGTAGATTACCTTCATGTTAACATCTGAAATAGTTTCAGAGCCTCCATCCTCAGTAACAGCCGCCTTGAAATCTTCGAGGGCCCAGGTTGATGAGAGAGCAATCTAAAACAGGCAAGCACATTAAACAACTGAGAGACTGGAATCTGTAAAAGATATACACGTCACTAAAACAAATGATACCTTATTCAACTTCACAGTATCCTTTATCCAACTCTTGTCCTCATGATACTGTAAATATAAGTACACACAAGACACGATTTTAATTAGCACCAGAACCACCATGAACTCCAAGAAACCCCACAACCAAAAAACACCAAAAGCTTTGATATGTTATAAAAGGTTGGCATACACCATACAATAAAGTTATACAAACATGAGAAACCAATAATGAACCTTAAGCAAACAGTACAAGAAATAAAGCTCATGCATTAAAAGTCAAAATTTATTAACACCAACTTCATGGTAATATATTTTCCTATTTTGCTACTTTTTGAAGCCTAATGAAATTTTAAGTAACACCTTCAAATTCAAAACCAACTAGAAAGTGTAATCACCTGTTTCTGTAGCTCCTCTGCAACATCTTCAAACAAATCTTTTGCAGTTGCACCTGAACTATTTGATGCAACAGATGAATATGCAGGTAATTCTTTAACCTGAATGGTGAATGAAACTCAACATAAGAACAAGAGAAATAAGACTCTGAAGAACAACCAAAATAATAACTGAGCAAAGTGGACATCTAACCTTTAAGTAGTAATCACGCCACTGAGTTTTGGCTGTTAAAGTACCTGCAGCAACATGTTCTTCTAATAGCTTGCGGAATTCATCACGATTTTTACGCTCTGACTTTCTCAACTCCTCCTATATTGATATATAAAAAATAAAATAAAATATTGAGGTCACAACACCATGCAAATGAGGGAGGACTTAAGATTCTAGCTAAAGCACCTTCTGAATCTTTCTTTGTTCCTCCTCTTCCTTCTCCAAATCATGTAAATAATCCTGAAACATAACAGTGAAATTAGCTCAAAATACAGCTAGCACATTCCTAGCTGAAAAAAGAATACCTGGAAAATTTCCAAACGATCAATCCTTTCAAGACGGTAACATCTCTCATCCGCCTCTAATCGCTCTTGAACTTTCCTCCATTGGGTGCTTGCCTGGAGGGAATGATGGACAACCAAAAGTTAGACCCACAAAAAAAAAATAATAATAATAAGTAAATCGGAACCCCACAAGAAGATACCTTAATAAAGTCGCAAGATTCCAGAAATTGCCTATACTCCATCATATTCCGCTTACGCTCCTCTTGTAACTTTGCTCGTTCCTAGCATTTACCAATTAAAGAACTGTCAGCTTATGCTTCAAATCTTTAATATTCACAAATGACCTAATCAGATCTATTGCTCCAACTTCATTTATTCTTTTAATGACGAGATACAAGAATGCTGTCTAGAGTTTTGATAGTACATCAAGGTAGATAATTTAAAGCTGCCTCAACCAGAGATAAACTGGTGTCTTATATTTCAGGATGCTGAGAGTGCAGAATGCAATATCCATGTAAAATAGATAGTACTATTGCATCCACAGAAAAGGCTACAAAAATAACGGAGCAGTTAAGCTAGTAAACTCTACCTTTTCTTCAAGTTCCTGCATGAAGGCATCAAACAGATCTCTACGATCTCTTTCCCGTTCAACAGCTTTAAAACGGTCATCATTTTCAAATATTACCACCACTTTGCTGAAAGGTAGTTCAGGCATTCATGTAACAGATAGGGCTTATTAAGATAATGAACAGCTAATAACCAACAATAAAATAAACTAATTCATAAAATCTGGAAATATAAACCTCCATCTTGTGCTTGATGTCAGCTCTCTGGATTCCTGCAAGGGATTTAATTCAATAATAGATTCTCTCAAGAACATGTCTGAATAAACTGTATCTACCACAGAGGAAACCCAAAAACTCACTTCTAGCATCCTCCTAAATTCTTCCTTCGCTCTTCTCTGTTTAATTCGCCTTTCCTCAGCTTCCTGTTTTTTCTTTTGACCCAAGTACTGAAACATTAATTTAACATCCAGTCAAATGATATGATGGATGCAATCATGATAAAACAGTTGGACACTAGTTCCAAGAAGAATTAAGTAAACAACTGCAAATTAAATTTGAATTTGAAATGAGCAACATGTTGAAACATGGTCTAGGTAAAATAACACTAGATACAAAACTTACCTCATTAAAAGCTTGCTTCCGCTCCCCAAGTGTTTTCAGTGCACCGTATCTTTTGTCATTAATTATCAACCTCATGGCCTAACAGGTAGAGTTGAAAAGTTAGGTAATCCTAAAAGTGGAAATACAAAAATTTACATGTGCTGCACTACCTGGTCCCAGGTCCAGTCGGGTCCAACATTTACGGAGTCTAAAAGTGCTTTAAATGCATTTTTTGCCTCCTAGAGAAGGGAAAGAATGAGTAAGATCAAACTGCCAATACCCCAAAAAGCCAAAAAGAGATATCCGTACAACAGTAGTTCAATGAATTACCAGCTTGTCAACATAAGTCAAGGGCTCCTGACTAACTGCTTTTTCTTCCGATGGAATATTAGTGAACTTTTCAGCTATTGGCACTTCTTTTGGAGCTTCCTGTGAGGCATGAAAGGAAGGAAGTTGCTGGTTAAGAAAATAAAAAATCTTTTAGCATTTTACCAAAATGATTAGGCATAATAACTACCTCTTTAGCTTGGGTAGGAGCACTATTAGCAGATCCAGGATCATCTATACCCGAAAAGTTGCTGGATTTGTCCCTACAAATAAGGATAAGCAATTTAAGCTATATGATAGTTAACAGTATAAAATAATCATTATAAATTTCTAGAAAAGCAAAAAATAAGAACACATTACATTTTTGGTGCTGCAGCATCAACCCCTTCGGCAGGGACTCCAGAACTACCAGACACAGCAGAAGCTGGATTCTCAGTTTCTTGAACTTCGTGCAGGTTGCTAGTAGCACAAGAAGCTTGAACAGGTGAGGCCAGTGATTCAAAAGCAGACTGAGATTGCAAATTACCAGCTGCAGCAACAGGGACAACAGGAATGGGGCTTGATGGTGCCCCTTGATCTGTGAGAGATGAAGCATCCACAAGAGATGGTGTTTTATCCATTGATGGATCAGAATTTGCTGAAATTTCAGCTTGTGCCTCCCCAGTAGATGCCTTCTCAAATCGCTCTCGGGCCAACTTGAAGCAATTGTTGCAAGGCAATAGTTAAATAAAAGCAAAAAATCCACAAAGCAACAATAAAGTAGAGCAGTAAAACTTTAGAACAGCTATCTAGGTGAAAACCTTCAGTTCTTCAGGAATTTCCCACTTTGACTGCTTGGTCACCTTGTTATAGTAATACCTATAGGACATTCATAAACAGAAATTAGAATATCGAAGGAGAAAAATGGCCTCAAGACAACTAGGAAATCACGAACAAATTGCTTTAAGTAAACCGTCCTGAATTACGCACTTTCTTCCATCACTACTAGTAAATTCCTTCCAGTCAGTCGATGCATCGGCTCTCTGACATGATAAAAAGAAATTAATGAATAAAGAACCCCTTTACCAATAAAGGATGAAGAGCTTATTCCAGGATAAAAGTATAAGAATTTAGTCAGAATGCGCAAAAAAAACAAAAACAAAACAAAACAAAAATTGTAGAGTATAAATGAGAGCAAAAAAAATCACAATTTTTGCAACAGCAAGATTTTTTCCTTTGAAAATATTCTGCATTAGAATTTCTAATCAACTAAATCATGTAACTGGGCATGCCAAATTATGATATGAACAAACTGCCATATCCAGAGTGAACGAATAACCACAAAGATCAGCATTGAAATGATCAGCCTTAAAATCATTTCAACTGCAATACAAGATTATATGAAAACTTTGTACTCAAATCATTTGTAGATATCAGAAAGTCAAAAAGCAGCATTTTACAATTACCAGTCTACTTACTTTCGTGGTATTTCAGGAAAAAGAAATGAACAAAAGAAACATAGCACTCAAATATGAAAGGTAGTTATGCTCCAGAATCCATAAAATAATTAAAGGAACAAAAAAGGTGACGGTGAATCTATAGTTTCACAATAAAATAGGGACCGAAGAAATAGATTTATTCTAGGAGCTCAAGAAGCTATTCAAGTTTGCCACCAACTGTAGCAGCACCGTCCAAAAAATAATAATGATGGAATTTAACAGAGGTCAAAATCATAGAATTATAGCTGATAAAAAAGAGTGAAAGGATGTATGACAAATTCAAAACTTGGAAAGAAAAGAAGTAAACAATTTGGTTCTCAATATAAAAAATGAATAGCAAAAAAAAAATGCAAAATGAAAAAAAATATCAATTAATTACACAAATGATTAAAAAATTACTGACATTCAAGCTAAAATGTAGGTAGTGCAAGCAGCAAAGACCCATAGCATATCCTACCTCTCAATAGTGAAGCAGAGCAAGTACCTGTAAGCACCTTTAAGCTATGGAAGTCACACAATGTATAGTAGGATATAACAAGAATTCAATAAATGAACTTAAGGAGCCCATGAATCCAAGTATACTAAACTTATGAGAACAGATATTAGCAGAGACAAAGGAAATACTTACCAAAGAGGGTCCTTGAATTGCACAACAGTAATTGAAGAAGAATAATTGAGGGAAATATGTAAAAGTATAAAAGCATCCAAAAGAATCAGAAGCATATGTCAACCTTGAAATATTTTTGACTCTACCAAACTATAGATCAGCAAACACATTTATTATTAAGTCCCACTTGACAATACAATATCGTGACGGACTGATCATCAACACAATGCCAATCAAATGTAAAACAAACATTAAAACAAATAAAGTACTTGACACCCAAGCATAGTGCGATAAGTGAACCAGTTAGCAAGGAAGAAATAAGGGAGCTACAAGGATAGAGAGGAAGTTAATTGTTGCCATAGTAAGTTAGGATCAAGTGACCAAAAAGACATGTAACTTTTTTTCTTTTAAATAACCATAATTACATTCAGCAAAGGATTTGAAAAGAGAATGTAGAAAGGAGCAAAAAAGTAGAAGAAAAAATTGCTTATGGTTGTTCAAGTTTCTAATGTAGACAATTGTAGTAGTAAAACAACAAAAAGGCTCCATAAAGACTTGTCTGATAAAGGCAACAGAGCTGCTCAACATACATCAAAGAAAAATATCTAACAATCTAATCAGCCAATCGTATGCAATAAACTCGACAAGAAATTAATACCGAAAAGACAAGGTTACTTGCTGGAGAGGAAATCTGAACCTTAACAGTATTCACAAGTTTCATTCAATAGAGTTGTACAAATCTGCCCGTGGATCAACAGACAGGGTGGAAGAAAACCAAATAACAAGAAATTTGAACGCAGTAAAGCCAAATACTTTCACACAGAAAATAAAGTGAACATAAATAATCATACAATTTCACAACATTTAGTCATTAGCCGCAAACTAGAAAAAATTAAGAAGCAATAATTTATAATCAACATGACCTCACCTCAATTGGTGTCATCAACTCAAAAGGCTTTTCCCAACTAGATTGTCTGGTCGATTTGTTATAATAATACCTGTGCATCATAAAAAAGAGCAGAACATTAAATCAAAAGAGTTGTAATCATCAATCCACTATCAGACATGCATTGGTAGTGAGAAAAATTAAGAGAAACAAGAAACGCTAAAATGGTATATGCATCTTCCTCTTGATCAAGAGTAGATGTTGCTTAGTGAACAAATATTGATCAGTACCAAACAATACTGAATGAACTAATATTGACCAAGAGTTGCAGTAAGTGCTGAATGAACGAACATAAAATGCCAAATGGTTCGAGAAAGATGACTATTCACATGGGAAACTTTTTCATTTAGACAAACAAGCAGCAAAACAAAAAGGAACTGAAGAAATGCCCGCACATCTATTATGCCTTTGAATGAAATTTAAGCAAACAGTTAGCATAACACATTTTTGGTTTCAGTCCATCAACAGTCTGATGACAAGTTCAATTTTCTCGTAGGATAAGGTTCACTGCATCAAATAAGAAATCAATGCAACACTAAATCAATTAATTTTTACAGCATCCAGGTCCTCACAAAACGCCTTATGTACCATTATTCCTTTAATATAAGGTCAAGATGCTTCAAATTGAGGAAACATAACATCAAAATAAGGTTCATTAAAGATGAATATGAAATAGGAAAAAAAAAACAACCAAGATGATGATCAATTCCTAGTCCAATATACAAATTCATCCAATTAGTCATGCAAACTCCAAGATTTCTAGCTCAACTTGTAACCCAAACTGGAGGTCAGAAAAAGTTTAAATACAAAAGAAAGCATGGCAGAGCAAAGACACTCCCAGCTCAAAGGAAAATTGCTGCATTAAGACAAGCAGATAGAGATAAGCATAAGCCAGAAAGGTGTTTCTGCTCTGGCACAGTGAAATTTTGGATACTCGAACAATATTTTGCAGTTTATCCATCAACAACTTCTTAATGTAAAATTGGCACACACTGCCAAAGCCAAACCGAGTAATAAACATCTTGGATCACCAGCAACTGTTGCATTCACTTACCTCCTTCCATTAGCAGATACATGCTCTATCCAATCAGTTGCAGGCACTTCAGTTGGCTTAGCCGACATTGCCTAAGAATTTTTATATTGTCAGCATGAAAAAAAATAGTAATTAACATGGCAAAGGAGCAAATGTAAGGCAGAAAAATAACATAGAAGAGATGATGAGTGAGAGATTTTCCAACCGGAGCATTGGCAGTGGTATTCGAAGACAGTTCACTCTTGGACTGTGTAGGTGTAATAGGAGCAGTGCTCTGATTTAGCGATGATAACACAGCCTGTCCTCCAGTAGGATTACTTGGTACTGGCAAATGGGACATGGGTGGATATTGAATTGCAGGATTAAAAGTCGCTGGTGGTTGCCCATAAGATGTTGGTGCAAACTAAAAGAAAATGGAAAAAGATATAACAAGTAGTTAACAGAGAAATTATATAAATTATTGAAATTAACAATGAAAAGATGCCACTCTTACAGTGTATGATGAAGAGAGAGGAGCCCCTGGACCACCCAAACCAGGTGCATAGTTTATAGGAGTTGGAACACTAGGTGGAGGCAGTGATGATCCAGGTGTGACATGCCTATTTGGCCGGGCATTTGGAAATGAAATGACCTGTGATTGTGGTGGACCTGGGCCCGGTTGTCCGGGTCTTCCTGGTAGCTGCTGTACCGGTGGAGGAAATTGGGGCTGCAAAGCATGAGAAGGCAATCCAGTATTCACCATAGGGACACCTCGGCCAACTGGCTGAAAATGTGGAGAAGCCACAGGCATGAACTGCTGTGACTGCTGCATGGGAACAGCTGGTCGGAACTGCAGTAATAATTAATTTAAATGAGTTTCTCTAGATCTAATTGAAGTGAGTAGATGCACAAAAATTGTTCATCAATGAGAAATATTACTTGCATAGGCATTGGAGGGATAAAATTTCGTGGAGGATCTGTGGAGCTAACCAGAGGAGGCTGAAGAGGCTTTTCGGGAAAAAGAAAAAAAAAATTAGCAAGAGATAAAAGTGTTACTGGCATAAACAGCTTATAAATAACTAGCTGATGCAGAGTTTTTGTTGTATAATGCACATAAGGAAAATTGCGGTTACCACAAAATCTAGACCAGCAGCTTTATGAATATAGAAAAATGGCTGCACTTACCTAACAAAAAATATTGTGCGTATCTACCATTCATTAATATTAAACAATTATTAGTAAGTCAAAAGATATTATCCATGAAAACACATAATTACTTTTTCTTTTCTTTTCCTTTGTGTGTGTGTCTGCATGTGTGTATGTGGAGGGGGGGGCAAAAACACACAAATGCAGCAACAAAAAAGTGCAAAGACTCCATATGTCTTCACAAAAACTAAACAAATTTTGCTGCAAATGTGAAAAAAGGGATGTGGAGAACTTTTACTATTTGTTTACATACAATTTGTCAATATCCAGATTCTGTGAAAGGAGAAATGAATGTGTCCCTTCAAAACAAACTTGAATGATGGCAGCATTAGTCAAATACTCCCAAAGTAACCAGATAATTGTTGGTGATTGGGTAACCCACAGAACATTATGAAAAACAATGTCTCTCATAGTTGGGGAAAAATTCCTTAAAATGAAAAAGATTAATAAGTATCTATCTGCAGCAAATGTATGAATGCAAAAAGATTTAACAGCACAAGACCCTCCACATATGTAACCATCAAACTGAATTCGAGGAAATCTAATCATAAGTTGATCCTATCTAGCTTAAGTTGTAGCTGAGTTCAGTTAAAACTATTTTATATTTTTTAAATATACAGCACTTGTGCCTGAGTGTGCTTCAAGATAGACAACCTAACCACAGTTAATCTCACAAAAGTCAGCCTTAAATTTGTAGCTCTAGCTATCGTATAAATAGAAATAAAATTTAACCACATTTACTTTTCCTTAGACAGAAAGTTTGATTAATAAATAAAAAGATAAGTTGAAGCAAGAATGTCAAGTAAAATACTAGCTGCCATGGCAACATCTTATTGGGATGCACAATAATGGTGCATAAAAGAAATTTGGAGTATAATGCCAAATAATCCACAAAATAAATAAATAAATAAATAACGAAAGAGAGGCATGCTAGAATATCTCGCTGAATTGGCTGGAAAAGGGAAAAAGAAAAAAAGAAAAAAAGAAAAAGAAAGATCCTATTGCTGCATCAATACTTAAAAAGTCAGGAGAACCACAACCAGCTGAGTAGCTGATAGTAATGAAAATCTAGCAGGCCTTTGAAGTAAACCAATAAAGATTTTCTTTTTCAATGGAATGTTACCTGCATACTTGAATATGGAGGGTTGTTGGCCATTCAGCAATATAGCATGATATTGAACTCCAACTAATTCAACAAAATTCACAATCATATTAGCAGGTACAACATTGGAAAAAAGCACATATTTTAAAGATAAACATGGCTCGGAAAGTACAGAATAGAAATGCAATAATTCTAACAATATAGAATTGAACTCAATTAAATTCAATTACAGTTAGCAGTTGAAGTGAAAGACGAAACTGCAAAACCTGTGTCATAATAGAGAATCAAGTAGTTATGCATTTTGAGCTTGCATCTATGCTGAGCATATAACCAAAATACATTCTTGTGGAGCTAAATGTTTAGCTTTTGAGACCGTATCTTTTGACAATTGCAAAGACAGTGAACAAGGAACAAATTTAAAAATTAAATAGTTTTACGTTTTTGCTCTTTTATTTGGCTCTTTTCTTGAGGCATGAACTTGCAGAAGCTACATATGGGACACTTCGACCCAGAAGGGTATGCATAGAGTACTGTCAACCTACAATGGCATAAAGGTGGGGAAGTGTCTAAAATGCTGGTGGAGTTGCCAAATGCTTCTGCACTATTAGCTTCACTTCGGTAAGATGGTTAAAGATTCCCAATTGTTTTTAAAGGAAATCCATTGAATGCATCAGCACTCTTTACACCCTCTAGAAAGCATTTTCAATCTCCAACATTCTTTGGAAAGATGCAGATATTATGGCGCATTACACACGAGTGATATATCTGCTTAATATCACAAGAGAAGGATGCCTCCAGTAGGTAGAGTGTCGCACTACACTAATAAAAAAATAAAAAAGGCTATATGATCAAAGAAATAAGAAAAACTGAATAAAGTGAAAATTCTCACAAAAATATTATAGAATATTAAATGCAAGCATCAGAAACAGTATTCACTTTTCCTAGAAATCAAAAAATGCACTTGTAATTAACTCATATTATGATAAAGGGCGCCACATCTGGATCATATCATCCTGACTATACTAGAAGCATGAAAACCCATCTAAGTTACAAATAGATTCCGATATGTTCCAAATGCCTAGTGCATAGAAAGGTCCCAAGGCAAAAACAACAAACAAACAAGGATGCATATAAGTACATGCACGGGTAAACCGTCAGCAAAGAAGCAATCATTTAAATGCTTCAACCAAAACTAAATTAAAAAAAAAAAAAAGGAAACCAGTTCAAAGAAAAAGAAAATCAACACGTGTAATTAAAGCTAAGAACCCACCAAAATAGCCATAAATTCAACAAGTTCTCCTTTCAGCTTCCAAAGCTTCCCACAAATTACAGAGGCAAAAAAACAGAAAGTTATTTTCAATATAAGTACACAACTCACAGAGGATCCAGCTATAGATGGAAATTTCAATTTGCTGTGCTTTAACTAGCAGTGCTTCACCACATTCTTTTCAAAATTCTATCACAAGCTATACCCTAAAACTAGAAACAAAATCCTCCCATTCCTTACCATTAATTACAGTCTCAACTGATACATCAAAAATTCAGAGACCACAAACATTCCATTCCTGTCAGTTTACTACATCAACAATTTGAATCAAAATCTCAATCAAAATAGAAATCAGACAACATACGAAAGCCCCCGTATTCACAAAATCAAGGTTATAAGAAGTGGGTGTGTCTTAAAATCTTAAAAGAGCAACTCTTTAAGCTCCAGAAACAAAAAAGGAATAACCTTTAGTCGATAAAATCATCAACAAACCTTACCTAACAACCCTACATAAATTCATAAGTCAACAACCTACAGAACAATACCATTCATACCCATAGCCCTAATTGTATCATTCATCTAAGAAATTAAAGCAAGCAAATTAGCTTAAAAGTAAAACCGCACCACACAAAAGAGATTAAAGTTTCCTTCCGTTAAAATCAGAAAATGGGGATTTTGCAACTAAAGAGAAAGAAATGAAGGTTTTATAGACAGTTCAAAATCCAAACAAAAAGACCAGCCTGGCAGAGAGAGAGAGGACAAGTGCTCACAAGTTAAGGTCTTTGTCAGGAAAACGTACGAATTTTGGCTCCGCGCGTTCTTCACTTAACAGCTGAGGAAGAAGAAAGGCAGGGCCTTTGGCTTTGGTTTTTATACGGTGCACAACAGCGATTCTCTAGCCTTGCCTTTATTCCATTTACAAATATAAAATTTATATAATTACATATAAATATATATAATTTTTCACAATTCTAAACTGTTTTTATTTTATCGCTCCTTATTCGATGAGATTTTTTTAAATTTATAAAATCAATTGATTCGGAGTCATGCACTATTTGTTTCATAATTAGAGACGGCTCTCGATAAATTATGCTTCGTATATAAAATAAAAATTAAATATGAAATTTGCTTAAAAAAATCCAAACTTTTTATCATTCATACAAACATTTTTTTTTTTTGTCTTTGACGCGGGGTGTCCATACAAACAATTTTTTAATAGGTAATCCATATTTTTCAGTTGATTTTGAATTTATTTTAGAAAAAAAATGCTGGTTTTAATTTCATTAACTCAAATGTTTTTGCCATTTTAAATACAAGAAAATGTATATATTGTATATTATTTATTATTCACAAAAAATACAAGATAACTGATAAATTCATAAATTTAATAAGAAAGATAGGCCATTTTGATAAGGATCAGATGAGTAATGCTAATAAGAGGATGCTTACGAAACTCAATTGGATATTGCTAGATCGAGTCTTGCAAGAAGGCTAGTCTGTATAGATCGGACATTAGCATTTCGAAATTTAAGTCAGCGAGGGACTTGAATTGAAAAAGCATGTAAAGAGAGATATTAAGAGTTCAATGTGTCTGTAGGTGCGGGATAACCTAGCATTTATAGGAGACGGTGAAAATTACTTGAGTGGTCTGCTTAGATATCAGTCATAGGTGTCCAATGATATGATGAGCAGATGATAGATGAGACTGAAATGTATGTCAGTGAACCATCGAGGGTCAAGTCTTATCAGTTTGATCGGACAACCTTATCATCTTGGTTCTCGTACTTGCTCGTTCACTTGTCTCTGCTAGGCCCCGAGAGAGCTGGGCTTGCGCCTGCCTATCCGAATAGTTTTAAGCTTGACCTGAGCTAGACTCGTAATTACTGGATCGGGCCAATAAATAATAATTTGGACATTATCAGTAACTATTATTTAATTTTCAGGTTTTGTAAATTTTGTTAACAAACTATAATTATTCTACGTGCATACATGTTTTTAGTTCATATTAAGAATGAATTGTGTAGCTAGTATAACTATTATTTACATTATTATGATATTTATTATCATTTTAGTCTTGAAATTAGCAACTTGTCCATTTCTAGTGGCTAAATTTACTAAAAAATTTGGATTTTGGGCCGAATTTATGCCACTCTTTTTTTTTTTTAATATCCAAACCCAATCCATGATCAGATTTACGGTGAGTAATGTCATTGTCTCATTTATATGTCATAATTAACAACTGATTTGGATTTGGGCTTTTTAAGCAACGAAACATGAAAAAAAGAAAATGTTGGATTTGGGCTTTTATCAATGGGCCTATGCTTCTTTGCACTTTATACTGCTATACATTTATTTTTCACCAAATCTCAATACAATTGTCAATAATTATCATAATCAGCAATAAATTTGTGTTTTTTCTTAATAAAGAAAATTACTGCACACCATTACAAAAATTTTTGAGATGCTAAATATCCATATTAAAAATTAACCCCCAAAACCCTCAATTGTTGGTTTTGCATAACAAAGGATCAATTCACACAATTCTAATAATTATTATCTTTATTCGATGTCGGTTTATTATTTATTTGATGCATATACATCGGTTTATTATAAACACTAGTCATAACAATTATAAGAAAAGCCAAATCTATGCAATCAATGACTAATAATTGATACAGACTGAAAACAGCAGAGTGAAAATGTAGCAAAACAGGCGAAAACCTTGTGCCATAATTAGCAAGGCAATGCCAATCCACAGCGACAGAGGCATTACGCTCGCAACAGATGAGTTTATTATTAATTTGGCACATTATTGGGGATTGGATTTGCATTAAATTGGTTTAGAAGCCATCCATCTATTAATCATAGCAGAAGACTGAGGTCTAAATTCAGCCGCAGCATGACCAGCTCCCTGCAAAACAAGTTCAACAAACATAATTGTGAAAAACAGTATATGATCAAACTAAATAATTTAGGGGTTAATTTCGCTCATGGCTACTCATTTTATATCTAAATAACATAACGGTAACTAAATAATTTTTCGCTACAAAATTATCATTGAACTTAGCAATATTTTACATAAAAATCATCATGATCGATTTTCAGTACATAAACACCATCGTCAGAGTGTTCATGTGGCATGCTACGTGTGCATAAAGTAACTGACGTCAGCTAATGACGTGGTATGCCACATCAACACTTCGGATATAATTTTTACCGAAAACTTATTATGATGATTTTTTGTAAAATACTGTTAAATTTAGTAATAATTTTGTCATGAATAATTATTTAATTACTATTATGTTATTAGGCTTGAGTGAGTATTGGTGAAATTAACCCATAATTTAGAATTTGAAATCCCAATTATTTTCTTGCCTTTACAGTTGCAAATGTCAAGCTGAAAGTTGCTTGTTCATATTTCCTTGTGTATCTGCATAATGGAAGTTGCATACATTACAATATATTTGCAATAATAATAATAATAATAATAATAATAGAGCAATTGAAACTTACCCTGCAACTTCATTGTCAACAAACCATGCTCTCCAGTCATCAACCATAGTCAGGTTAAGAGATTTTATCCATTTTTGTGTTCCAATATATGGAATAGACCAATCATGGTCACCACTGTTATAAATTAAAATATATATATACAGTTAAATATAATTAATAATTAACATAATAATTGGACATAAACTTATAAATTATTGCAAGAGAATTAATTAACATAAGCATATGTAATTAGATAAATAAATCATGTATTTTTTTTCTCTAAATAGGTCTGAAAATTTTGAAAATTTAATATTTTAAAATATGTGCTTGGTGCAAAGTTACATACAAAGTTCAAAAATTTGATGATAATTTTATTTTTAAGAGTATTTAAGAGAATTAATTGTAATTGTCAAATTTATATATGATTCTATCCTTAATTTTTGGTCTAAAGTTAATACGTTACCTATATATTAAACCTTGAATATTTGTCTTGGTGAACTTTTGATGCAAATCAAGAACACTTGAAACATTCTTGTCATAGACCGTTTCATCATTTATTGTGTTATTACAGTATTCCCATTCTGTTACTGTCCCCTGTTTAGCAATTAAAAAAAAAAACTTTGAATGATGTTAATTTTGATTTCTACATTAAAAATGTGGATTAGAGAAAGTAAAAATATATATATATATATATATATATATATATATATATATATATATATATATATATATATATATATATATATATATATATATATATATATATATATATATGCGAGCGTGCATGCATGCTCGTACCTGTCGAATGTAAAGATCTTTTTGGACATCTGTATCCCTCACCCAAGCTTCAGTTACTGATTGATAATATGCCTAATAATAATAATAATAATAATAATAATAATAATAATAATAATAATAATAACAACAATAATAATAATAATAACAATAAAATATTGACATTGCTAATTTTTTTGGGGTGAAGGCCTAAAATTCACTATATATCTTTAATTTGTATCACATTTGCACTTGCTATCAAGAAAAACATCAAATAGAAATATATTAATTCAAAAAATAATTAATGTATTTTTGGCCTTTTCTCTACATATACACTAGAGTAGGAATTATAAGGATTAATATTTTTATTCAATTATTTTCCAATGAATTAATGTGAAAGTCAAAACTAAGCTACCATATTTATTATTTAAGATTATTGGAAGTAGTTGAGTTTGACTAAAATTTTGAAGCCGATTATAATCGAAATGTACATATATATGTGTATGTATGTATAATAATTTTTTCAATGAGACCTTGGCCTCTGTATGTCCCGTAAAACTTACTGCGCATTGTTTACGAGTATCACGAATTAGTGATATAATAGAATGGCCGCAATCGAATTTGAAACGAGTCTGAATGTCGTCTGTACAATTGCTGCAAGAGGGGTCTAAAATTTGGTTTGGTTCAATACCACAAAGTAGCTGCCATGGAAACAATATAGAACATTAGTAATTTCTTAAGCTAATTATCTAGACTACATCAATAATTTTTTATTTTTAAATCCAACGAGTCAATTATAAAGTGCAGTATAAGAAAATAAGATTGTTCTTATCTTACAATAAAATACTATTTTGCTCTTAGCATTTATTTTAAAATTTTATTTTGTCTTTCAAGTTGTTTTTGAGGTTAAAAATGCCCTTATAGGTGGTAAAGTAGTGTTAAAATAGGAGGATTTAGTGCCATTTTCAACCATTATATATAAAGGTATTTTACTTTTTGATAATTATATAAAAAAAATCTAAACTTATGGAAATGGACTAATTTTTCACTTAATTTTTTTTGGAAATTTTTTTTTAAATTTCTGAACTGTTTAAAATATGATAAAAATTTACAGAAAAAATTAAAGTACAAAATTGCCCTATTTTGAATAATCTCTAATTATAAAGATATTTTAGTACGAATTTCAATAATTAAAGGGACATTTTTTTATTCTAAACAAAATATAAAATACAAAATAGAGTTCAGAGAAAAACGTGAAATGATAAAATAGTTATTTTCTATACGATATTTTATCAATTCATGAATAAAATTTCTTGAAATAATTAACTAACCTTGTCAATGGCCTTGAGGGCTAAATCACATCTGCTGCCATCATTTGGTTCAGGAAAAAATATGCCATTGCAAGTTGTATTTGCCTCCTTTAAAAGCATTAAAATAAGAAAATGTTACTATTTTTTGCCTTTTTTTCTTGTGAAATAAGAAAAAAAATTACCAATTAAGTTAAACAATAATTACATGGAAACTGGATATTAAATGGAAATTCATTCATAAATTCACCTCGAAAAGCTCATCGGATATGAGTGCCAAGCGATGTGCGAAAGGAACTCTTGAATTGAAATCAATGGTTAAATCTGTGCCTGGATTCCCCATTGCATACCCCTAACATCCATTATATATTAATTACTCCAAATAAATTAGTTATAATTTATTAAAAAAGTGCAGTAATATACGATAATTCAGTGTTCATTCAGTAAGATAAATGAATATAAGCAGTTGAATAAAAAAATTACTTTTTTTTAAAGTTTTGATAATAAATAATATTCTACAAGGCTCATGAGTCTCAAAATCCGTTTCAGACGGAAGTTCACATAAGACAAGTCCCATCAGAGACACGAGATCTATCGTATCAAGTCTGTCCGCCGTATTCAAATCTGATCAGTCTGATAAGATCATGCTATGTCAACTGTATTAACACAATTAAAAGGATATAGATAACCAAATCATATACTCTGTCATTCAATCACTTTCACTCGAGTTGCCCTATCTAATAGGTCTTATCCCTTATAAGTTGTTCAATCCCCAACGGCTCTAGGTATTGTTACTATTTTACTCTTGAAACTCTATCTGCATTCCGGAATGCTAACGTTTGGACCGATCAGGTAAACTTTCTTATAGGTTCTAAATCGTTCACAACCAAACCGGCTTACACGTGCTTCATGCTTTCGATATTACCAGGACTATTAATTTTCATCCAATGATCTAAAATTGGGGTCAATTTAATTATCTTCCCCCCTGCATTTATTATTATTAGTATGGTATCTCTTAAAATTAACTTGTAAAAAATTAATCAGCATGCAAATTTTTTTATTTTTTTATCATTTTATTATATTTTTATACTGTTTCATTTTCAAACAATCCTGTTTTTTCCACATTTACCAAAATTTTACATTGAGATTAAATATTATTGCAATTTTACAATTAATTATGATCGATTTCTACAATTATAGCAAAAACAACAAAAATATATATGTTTTTATGATAAAATACGGTAAAACGGCTTGAAAACACACTTCTTCTGCTTGTGGCTTAAAAAACCTAAGACAAGCAAATTGTAAATTCAAACAATTACCTTAATATTAATAAACGGCTCATCTCCACTGTCTTCGTTGCCTGCAAGTTTATAAAACCACCAAAAATAACGCATAAAAAAGATGATAAAAAAAAAGGATAAAAAAGAATAAAAATGTCATAAATTTGGATTCTATTTAAAAAAAAAAAAGAAACTCGTATCTCAAGTTTATTTTTAAGATGATTAAATTATTTCAATAATAATTTTTTAATCACAATGGAAAATAAATATTATATTAATCTACATTTATTATTTAACATAAAAAATTATATTAAGAAAAAACTACGTACGTGTAACTTACCATCTAAAATTTTTTCTATTGCTAGTGGGATAACATTTCCAGCATACCCTTCACCCCCAAAGTAGAGGAAATTATTGGAAAATTTCTGATTTTCCTTCAGCCACTGCAAATATGCAATTTAACCTTAAACAAAATTGCTTTATTTTTATTTTGATAAATAAATAAATAAATAAATAAAACTGACCTTTTGTATGAATTCATAGATGTGCTCTGCATACATAGTATCACTTGAATGGTAACCTTCTGGTGTTGTTGAGTAAGAAAATCCAACTCCAACAGGCCCATCTAAAAATATTATGTTAAAGTCCTGGAAAATATTCAATTATTCAATTAATAATAATAATAATAATAATAATAATATAAATAAATATATTACTTGAGAATAATTTATTAATTTTACCTCTGCCCACGTATAATCATTTGAAAGGAGTGTTGGTAAGGTTCCATTTTGATAATTGTCAGTGTCAATTGACAATGGACCTAAGCAGAAATCAAAATGTTAACTAAGGTTATTTATGCTAGGAATAATATTATCCGTTAAGTCTTTATAAGAAAGTAATTTATGTATGGGCATTTGCCATTTACTTATATTTAAATTTTATGTAGATTTTAGAAATTAATATATTTTTGGTGGTCCAATGCACAAATCCATCAGAACACGGCGGTATTAAACTGTGTTATTCAAACGGATCGGATTTATGAGGGTTTAATCTGATCCGAATCCGAAAAACTCAAAATCTTCAACCCTAATAATTCTATTTGAATTTCTTATTCGGATCGACTTCTTTGGGTAGGATTGGTTTTTGAGCACCCGTGATGAGGGGACCTTTTAAAATATAATTACAATAAAGCCAAAATATTACCAACCACATTATTATTCCCATCCATAGTTTAAAATATCATCATTGACACGTACTAGAGAATATTGACATTAATTATCCCTCGCTAATAATTAATCAAAAAAATTAGTACGAACGGCCACCGGCAGCAACTATGTGCTTTTCTAATTGTATTTGAAGACAAAAACAGCGCCTGAGCGTTCACTGTTTTGTCATGGACAGAATGAAGAAAATATGAAGTTTGAATCCTAAAAATGTTACTTTGTTGTCATTTTCCAATAATTCCGTGGCCCATATTTATGAATTTTTATCTAAAAGATAGAAAATCAATTTTATTTAAATAGACTTTCATTTCTTGTGGAAAATAATTCGGCTCTATGAAGAATTAAAGAGTGGTTTTCGTTGTCAAAATTAGTAATTTTGGATTTGAAAGGAAAGAAAAATTTTCTATTCGCCTTATGAAGAATTGAAGTGTGAGGTTGCCTCACCAACCAAGTAGATCCCACATCCCATTCCCGCAATTTCTTATTGCGAAATCAGAATGGTGGCCCCCCTTATATCGAAATTCCATGCCTTCCTCGTTTACTGGTATTGGAATGGCCTTCACAAATTATTTTCGCAATGATATGTTGCAAAATTGAGCAATCTCATCCCATTTTTCAAATAGTTTAAAAAACACACAATATTTCAAAATAAAATTTTCAAACACTCTATTTTTAAAAAAGTCCCGATATAAAAATAAAACAATATTAAGAAAGTAGGAGAAAACTTTAATTTAATTAACAGTATCTAAATTATTATAGAACTATGGGAATATTTCCAAAAATGTTTAAATTGCTATCTTATATTAATCCATGTAGGCGTAGCGTTAATCTGTATATTATTAGTTTGAATTGTTTAATTTGTATTATTATATATAATATTTAGTACAAATTTGTATTAATATGTAAGTGTTTGGTGTTAATATTATAATATATTAATTTCGTAAAATAAATAAAAATAAACAAAACTTAACTTATTTGCATTGTTAGCAATCTAGACAAAAAAATATGAATATAAAATATAATTCTTTTATACATATATTAATTTTATTTAAAAAATTAAATAGGTTTACTGCAAAAATATAAAAAGAAGGAGAGATGAATATAAATTAGTAATTTTAAAATTTGATAAACGAAATAAGAATTACAAAATAAAATAGAATGCAATTGTCCAATAAAATACACCACTGACTCATTTTTTTTAATTTTTGAACTCCAAATGAAAAAAAAAAAATTGAAGAAAAATTTAACCTGAGAAGATGCTGGAGATAAGAGCCACACTGGATATAGGAGACACTAAAAATTTATATTTCTATTTTATAATATGGTGTTTACTATATTATACAAATATAATGCAGGTAAGTTTTGTATTTTTTATATGATATATGTGAGATGATAAGAATTATAATATATTAAATTTAAATTTAAATTTAAATCTTAATCGAATTTTTTATAGTTAGTTAAAAAAATTTATTTTTTTTAAATTTATTGGATAGATTTAATAATGAAACGACAATAAAATCAATCTAGCTTGACAAAAAACTGAAAATGTAAAAAAAAAAAATCAACTTAAATAGAAAAATAATTAAAAAAATTAAGAACCGATGAATGGGACCGAAAATTGGATCTTCTTGTAGACGGTAAGTTTTAGAAAAATACCTATCGAAAAGAAGAATTCGGCAATACTAGAGCAACCGGGGCCAGAAGGTATCCAAAGCAAAAGAGGGTTTGATTCATTTTTGGACTCAACAAAATAGTAAAAAAGTTGTACCTCTTCGTTTTCACCTACACCAATATATCTGAAATCCCAAATATATATATATTAATTATTTATCCAAATTATTTAATTTTCAAACCTGAATAATATTTGAAAAAACTCACCCAGTTTCGAGTGTGAAAAGAAGATTTCCATATCCTGGAAGACTTTCTACGATACTTTTGCCGGAAACAGTAACAACGGTGGTGCCAAATACGAGAAAAATGAGAAAGGAGAAAGAAAGATTAGCCATGTTGATGAGAAAGAGAGAAAAGCTTGATATCCTTTGCTTGTTGAGAAGCCATGTGCAGGGTAGGGTTTTTATAATGTTTTAATTTGCTATGTGGCAAAATATGATATTAAAAAATTAAATATTTTACCAATATTAATATTGATCGGTTTAAATAGTTTGCAATTATATCCTTTAAACGAAATTTCAAATTCGAAATTTGTAAATAGCAAAAATTAATATTTAAAAAGTTTTATATCGTAATAAATGAATTCAATTTAAAATGAATAATGTTAATAATTATAAAATAAATGAATATTTTAATTTTAAATTGATCTTAAAGGAATTTTTTAATTGCTTGTTTCAATAACACTCACAGAAACAAAAATAAATAAATATTCCAATCAAACAGACAAATAGTACGATGCGCACGTTTTTCTAACCGCTGGAATAAGAAATCTAGTCCAACTTTTTCTTCCATAACAGGACAACTCTATCATTTTTTATTTTTAGTTCTTTAATATCCGGTCCATTTTCAAATGACGGCAAAAGCGAAATAATATACAGGAATTCAAAGTTTGAAAAGTGACCTTGAAGAAATTGTGAACGTTAATGTAATGTTTTAAATATGTTTAACTAAATTAGTTAAATAATTAATATTAGTAAAAATTCATATTAGTGAAACCAAACGAGAATTAAGCCACATTTTTTTAACCGGGGAATTAGAATTTGACCCACCTTTTTATTTTCTAAAATGACAACTAACCTTTTGTATTTGAATTAGATTGATAGTATTCCGCTAAAATAATGTAATGTATCCATATCAATATTAAAAGTTAAAATACGATTAAATTAACAACGTTCTTATTTAAAAAAAATTGCATAATTTTAAAAATAATATTACATAAAACTAAATATTAATAATAAAATTTAGGGTCTTTATATAATGGTTTGGTATGTGACAAAATGTAGGGTCTATTCTGTGGTCCCACATTAACAATAATTAAGGTTAATAATCTTGGCACAAGATAAAAATAATTTTCAAAAATCAAAACTCTAGTAAGAAAGGGCCACATGGCCCCTCTCTTACTCAAATGAAATATTTCGAGGTATATCGAATAAGTTTCATATCTTAAATATTTTTATACTTCATCCGTTTTACTTTAAAATATTTTTTTTATTTTAATTAGTTACACTTTAAATATTTATTTTTGAAATTTAAAAAATAAATTTATATGTATATTTCTATTTATTATATTTTTATTATTTTTTATTTTTAATCAAAATTAAATGAAATTTTTAAAAATATAAAAGTTTATTTTTGTAAATAGCACGGATTCCTCTTTGTTCACTTATTGTATGTATGGTTAAAAAATGTGAAAAATTTTGTGAAAAAGGTCCCTCAAGAGAGAATAAGTAACAAGGGACCCAAATGAAACCGAAGGTGTGGGCCACACAGATTATTAATATTAATTCAACCAATTAAAATCCATGCTCGATTCATCTAGACTCTAGCCATCTCATTCTTTGAAAATTTATGCCAATATTTTTTTTATGATTTATATTATCATTTATCTTTGCATTATAAATGTAGCACAACTTATTTTCAATCACATTATTAGAGTTTTATTTTTATATGGTTTAGATTTTGATCATGCTTCTAGCAAAAAATAAAATTAATAAACCCTTGGAAATATATATCATTTTCTTTTGAGAACCGAAGAGGTTTTTGGCTTCAAGTTGCTTTCATTACTTCTTTTTTTTTTTTTTAATCAAAGCTTTCACTAATTGTATGTAGGGTTATAAAATGTGAAAATTCTATGTATGTAGGTTTTTCACTAATAGTATGTAGGTTTTTGGCTTCAAGTTGCTTTCATTACTTCATTATTTTTATTTCAGTCAATAAATGTGGTTGTTGATTTGGTAGGCTGACGTGGAGCTTTTTGATAATGTGATTGTTGATGTGTCAAATATGACATGTCAAATGATGATGTGTCAATACATTCTGATTCACGTATATTCAGACGTATAATGTAGCATATTATATTATCATTCCGGTCAGAATCATCGTTGAAAATCAATCAAAATAATTTTTATTTAAAATAATTTTAAATTTAATGATATTTTCGTTACGAAAAATAAATTGATTACTTTTAAAAATTCAATTATCATATATAAAATTGACCCTCAATTAATGCATGCGAGTTATCAAGAACTCTTAAATCCACATATGGAGCTTCTAGAAAGTCAACTAGTGTATGTATGGTTGTCATAAACAACCGAAATGTATTGTTATCCGCGTGGATGAAAATGATTTGCAAGCAATTTTCGTTTTGAATTTGTGAAAATATCCTCAAATACAGTTGCTCATTTAGTATTTGTTAGAGTTGATTATTCTACGTCAGATTTTGTTTTTTGGAATTTATCTTTTTCTCATTTAATTGTTTCAATTTTATTAGTTGACTTAAAGTTTCTATGTTTTTATGATCTTAAATGTAGTGATCGTAGCTTTACATTAATTGATGGTAATTCATTTATAAATTTATAAATGCAAAAAGATATATATCTATATATATACTTTTTTTAATCTAAAATTTTCTTTAAAAAAATCAAGTTCTTTACCTTTCTAACCGACAATAATTATTTCAATATCAATATATTATTAATTTGATACACATATCAATTTATTATTTAATTTCATTCGCAAATGGTTACATTTTATTACTATTATTATTATTATTATTTGGTCAACAACCTCTACACAATGGAGACATCACAAATTGGATTTGCATTAAAGAGGTTCACCAGCCAGCCATCTCTTAATCATAGCAGAAGATTGAGGTCTGAATTCAGCAGCAAAATGACCAGCTCCCTGTCAACAAGTTCAAGAAACAGAAAACTGTAAATCAATATGAAAATATCACGTGAAATAATGTGACCAAATACAAAGTATAGATTTATTAGTGGTTAGTATTTACAGATGGCACTTAATCATTGGTTTACTATGTAAAAAAAACCATGAATATTCTAGTTTAGGCAATAATTAATCTTTGTGAAACATAAGATATAACAGATTTTCTTGCCTTTACAGTTGTAAATGTCAAGCTGAATTCGTCTTGTTCATATTGCCTTGTGTACCTGCATCATATAAATTGACTACATTAAAATATATCTGCATTGCAAGAATTATAAAATATCGTCTAATACATAGATGTATAAATAGATATAAAAACAAAGGCAAAATGCTTAATTTGATATCTAAATTTGTCGAGTTTATTCTATTAAATCCCTATTTTTCTATTGAGTTAATAATAATAATAAAAACTTACCCTGCAACTTCATTGTCAACAAACCATGCTCTCCAGTCATCAATCATAGGCAGGGTAAGAGATTTTATCCATTTTTGTGTTCCAACATATGGAATAGACCAATCATGGTCACCACTGTTATAAATTAAAAACAAAAGTTAAATATAATTTATATAAAATTGCAAGAGAATTAATATAAGCATACGCAATTATCGTCAAATTTAGATAATGATTCTACACCTAGTTATTGGTCAGAAAAGTGAATAAATTACCTATATATTAAACCTCGAATATTCTTCTTGGTGAACTTTAGATGCAAATCAACAACACTAGGGACATTCTTGTTGTAGACATCGTCCTGATTTAGTGTGTTATTACAGTATTCCCATGCTGGTACTACTGTACCCTGATTGGTATATATATTAAAAAAAAAGTTTCCAATAATGTTATTTTTAATTTTCAGCAGTAAATAAATATGTATGTATGTATACACACGTACCGGTCGAATATGAAGAGCATTGAGGACATCTGCATCCCTTACCCAAGTTTCAGTTATAGATTGGGAATTAATCTAATTGAAAAAAAAACAATTATTAATATTATTACATGTGTACTTGCTAGGATCAATTTTATCTATAATCACTGATTACATCTAATTTCTCAAAAATAACTTGTTTATTTTTCTAATTTCTCAAAAATAACTTGTTTATTTTTCGTAAATTAAATATTACTAAATTTATCATATCATATAAATGGATAAAATCATATTGACCGATTTTAGGCGATAAGCCTAACCGAAATGTTGAAGTGTCACGTTACGTTATATGCATGGATACAAGTGACATTTTTCTGGTAATGTGTTTGCTGACGTAAGGTACCACGTGTGTTCAGCCATATGACGTAACGTACTGACATGTCGTGTGATATGACTTCTTTCAGTGACGTGGCTGTTGACGTGTCATGTTAAGTGCATACAAGCATAAAACATGACTTGTCATGTCAGTATTTCGGCAATATTTATCGTTAAAAATCAGTTAAAATGATTTTTTTGTAAAAATGTGATAAATTCAGTAATATTTAAGTTACGAAAAATAAATCAATTACTTTTAAGTGATTAAACGTAAATCCAGTGATCGTGAATGAAATTGATTCGTACTTACTAGCAAGTAAAAATATATTAATTTAAAAAAAATTAGTTAGTTTATTTCTTTTAATATATTTTTGGCCTTTTTTTTCTCTCTATATATATATATATTCATCGTGAGCTTGAATCACATATATAATCTACATATTCAAATAAGCTATTATTGAGAGTAAAGTTTTACCGAGCATTGTTTAGGAGTAGCAAGCGGTAGTGATATAATAGAATGGCCGCAATCAGATTCGGAATGAGTTCGAGTTATCTTTGCACAGTTGCTGGTACAAGAGGGATCTAAGATTTGGTTTGGATTAATAGCACACAGAAGCTGTAGACATGTAAACGATACAGAACATTAGTAACATTTTTCTAATCGCTAATTAATTGTCTTCATTAATTAAGTGAATAATTCTAGACATATACTAACTAACCTTAGCAATGGCAGCGAGGTTTAAAGCGCATGGGCTGCCATCATTTGGGTTAGGAAAAAATGTGCCATTGCAAGTATTATTTGCATCCTTTAAATAAATAAAAGAAGAAAATATTATTATTATTTTACTTTTTTTTGTGAAATAAGAAAAATATATTAAGTTAAATAACAAATACAAGGATACAATAAATTAAATGGATATTTGTTAATAAATTTACCTCAAAAAGCTCATCTGATATGAGGGCCAACCGATTAGAGAAGGGAACTCTTGAACTGAAATCAATGGTTTTGTCTGTGCCTGGATTCCCCATTGCATACCCCTAGTATCCATTGTATATTAATTAGTTTAAATAATTTAATTACAATTCATTAACAAGTGCAATAATTTCATTTTTTATATAGTTCTTGACTTAGTCAATTTGACTCTTAAAATATATTTCGATCCTATCAATTTGATTATATTCTCGTAGATCAAAAAATAAAATAAAAAATCGAAAACTAAATAAAATTTTTGAAACAATATCGTTTTGTTTTGTATACGTATTCATAATTAAAAATATTTATTTAAACTAAGGCAAGTAAATTTTAAATTCAAACAATTACCTTAATATTAATGAATGGCTCATCTCCACTGCCTTCGTTACCTGCAAGTTTATAAAAACACCAAAAATAACGAATAAAAAATAATAAAAATTACATAAATTTGGATTCTTTAAAAAAAATCATTGTATTTCAAGTTCATTTTTAAGATGATTAAATTATTTCAATAATTATTATATTAACCTAAATTTATTATTTAACATAAAAAAATTATATTAAAAAGAAACTATGTACGTGTAACTTACCATCTAAAATATTTTGTATTGCTAGTGGGATAACATTTCCAGCATACCCTTCACCACCAAAGTAGAGGAAATTATTGGTGAATTTCTGATTTTCCTTCAGCCACTGCAAATATGCAATTTAACCTTAAACAAAATTACTTTATTTTTATTTTTCAAAATAAATAAATAAATAAAACTTACCTTTTGTATAAATTCATAGATGTGCTCTGCATATATAGTATCACTCGAATGGTAACCTTCTGGTGTTGTTGAGTAAGAAAATCCAACTCCAACAGGTGCATCTAAAAATATTATATTGAAGTCCTGGAAAATATTCAATAATTATTATTATAAAAAAATATATTACTTGAGAATAATTTATTAATTTTACCTCTGCCCATGTATAATCATTTGAAAGGAGTGTTGGTAAGGTTCCTTCATGATAATTTTCAATGTCAATTGACAATGGACCTAAGAAGAAATCAAAATGTTAACTAAGGTTATATATGCCGAGAACAATATTAATATATGCAAAAATATAAAATAAATAAGCTTAAGTGGAAATATTTCAAATTAAAAATAAATAAATGATAATATAAAAAGTTATGAGTAATTAAAAAATAAAATAAAAAAGATTACATCGATATATCTATATTTTTAAAATGAAATAAATCATACTATATACATATATGTAAAACTACAGAGTATAAGAGTAATATTGCAAGAAGATAAATAAATAAATAAGCCAATTATTAAAAAGAGCGAATTCGCTTGTATTTCAATTCCATGAAAATATTTTGTTTTAAAATGGAATATATCATATATAATATTAAAAAAAATACAGAATAATTGCAAAAAATAAAATAAAATAAATCAGCTTAAGAGTGAATATTGACTAGAAAATAATATTTTTTAGAAATGAAAAGATTTATGGTGGTCCAACGTGCAAATCCATCGATAACTCGAAACGGTGGCATTGAACTGTCCACTCAAAATCAAATACCTATTGAAAAGAAGAATCCTCCAATGCTCGAGCAGCCAGGGCCGCCGGGAATCCAAAGCAAAAGAGGGTTTGCTTCATTTCTAGACTCAACAAAGTAGTAAAAAAGTTGTACCTCTTCCTTCTCACCTACACCGATATATCTGTCCACGAACACAAATTTACATTTATATTAATTATTTATCCAAATTATTTAATTTTCAAATCCGAAAAATATTTAAAAAAACTCACCCAGTTTCGAGTGTGAAGAGAAGATTCCCATATCCTGGAAGACTTTCTACGATACTTCCGCCGGAAACAGTAACAACCGCGGTGCCAAATAGCAGAAGAACGAGAAAGGAGAAAGAAAGATTGGCCATGTCGATGAGAAAGAAAGAAAAGCTTTGCTTGTTGAGAAGTCACGATCGAGTAGGATAGGGTTTTTATAATGTTTTAATGAAAGTTTTAATTTACTATGTGACAAAATATAATATTAGAAAAAATTATTTTTAAATTGAGCTCTCAACCACTAGTTCAGACAGAAACAAAAATAAATAAATATTCCAAAGATGCGCACATTTTTCTAACCGTTGCAATAAGAAATTTGGTCCATCTTGTTCTTCCTATCAATTGCCGCTATTATTTATTTTTATTTTTAATTCTTTATTAATTTTCGGTCCATATTTTTATTTTCAAATGATGGCAAAAGCCAAATAATAAATACGAGAATTCAAAGTTTGAAAAGTGTCTTTGAAGAAACTGAGAATGTTAATATAATGTTTTAAATATGTTTAACTAAATGTTAAATGATAGTTACTAATGGCTTAAGACATATATAGTTACCTAAATTTAATCTAATAATTTATTTAAATATTTAAATTTTAACAATAATATTTTAAATATTTATATTATTCAATTTGAAAATAATAAATATAAATTTATATTAAATTTAAAAAATTAAATATGCTGAAATGGCATCTTATGATATCAAAAACAATAAAAAATTACATCAAAATTAATAAAAATATCAACACATTTTGTTTTAAATTTCGCTTGTGTTTACCGTACATGCGAGACATATATTTTTATTACAATAGTTCAAATATAACATCAATAATATTGAATACCATGTGCTCTAATTATTTAAAAATAGGATGAATTATACAAGAATCTCACATGTGATGTCAAAAAAAAAGAGTTAAAAACACAATTAAATAAATATATATATATAAGGAAAAAAATCACTTTCACGTGACCAGTGGCGAAACTAAAATTTATAAATAAAGGGGTAAAGATATAAATTATCCTTAAAAAAATATAACATAATTAAGGAGGGCAAAAAATATAAATCATGCAAAATTATTTATTTAATATATATATATATATATATATATTAAAAAATTTTCAAAAAATAAGGGGCCGGATTTCTCCCTTCTTTACCATATGGTTAATCATATCGAATTGATCAAAAATTTCAATTCAATTTAAGTTTGTTCATCTTATAATTTCAGTTAGCTAAAATTTTAAAATTTTAATATTTAATTTTATTAATTTAATTCAATTATTGAACCGAACGAACGTTACCAGTTTAGACAATGGATCTTTTTAATTACTTGCTTCAATAACACTCAATTATTTCAATCAAACGGAAAAATAGTACGATGCGCACGTTTTTCTAACAGTTGGAATAAGAAATTTGGTCCGTCTTTTTCTTCCATAACAGGACAGCTTATCTCTGTACTACTACTGTCAATTGCCTCTATTATTTTTATCTTTAATATCCGGTCCATTTTCAAATGATGGCAAAGGGAAAAATATATAAAAGAATTGAGAATGTTAATATAATGTTCTAAATATGTTCAACTAAATGAGTCAAATAATTAATGCTAAATGATAATTATTAATGGCTTACTATATATATATAAACACCTAAATTTAATTCGATAATTTATTTGAATATTTAAATTTTAACGGTGATTTATCGGATATTTATATTGTCAATTTTAAAAATAATAAACATAAATTTATATTAAATTTAAAAAATTAAAACACATGACAATCACGTTGATATTGCATTTTTACGATATCAAAATCAATAAAAATTACATCAAAATTAATAAAAATATCAGCAAGCTCTGTTTTAATTTTTACCAATTTTACTGTATACGTAATTATATATCTTTATTACAATAATTTAAATATAATATAAATATTCGTTGAATATCATGTGTTCTAGTTTTTTAACATATAAAACAGTGTGAATAAGACAAAAATCTGTCTGGTAACATAGAAAAGTTAAAAACACAATTAAATTTATAGATAAGAAAAAAAAAATCACTTTCACGGGATAAATACTCGGCTGAGATCACATCCTCAACTACATTTTTTCAATTGGTCGAAAACAAAGTTATCCAAAATGTCTTTTAGTAAATTATGATTTTTTGTTTAAAAATGACCATATATTTGAAAAAAAAGATGGATCAAATTAGTAGCACAATGTTCTATTAGATAAGCCATGCACAATTATCGGTTTGGTTCAATAATCGAAACGAACTGAAATAATCGAAAATGATATTTTCAATACTTTTATCAATTGAATTGAACTTATAGAATAATTGAATTCAAATCGAATCGAAATTTTCGTTTACTTTAGTTCGGTTAACCAAAAAATCAAAAATTAATTTTTTAAATATTATATCTAAAAATTATAAATCATAATAAAATAAAAACATCTAAATTGTATAAAATAAAAGTTCAAATTAAAGATACAATCGCAAAATATATAATAAATAATACAATAAAATCGTTAAATAAATTTTTTTATTTAATCGATTTTTAATTTAATCGTCAAAATTGTAAATTATCACCTAAAAATAAATATTAATAATTGATAAATGTATTCATATAATTTACAACTCAAAATAAGATAATTTACATGTATAAAATAATTATTCAATTAAAAAAATAAAAAAATAATATAATTATATAGAATTTTGGTTCGATTTTTCTATAATTTTTCCTTTAAAAACCGAATCGGACCCAAAAACCAATTTTTTAAAGTTTAAAATAAAAACCAAACCGAAAAACCAAATCAAATTAAAAAATAGTCGGTTCGATTTTTCGATTTGAACCAAAATTTGCTCACCCCTATATTAGATAAATAAATTTAAAAATTAGTGAGTAACTAATTACCAATCACATGTGATAATTCACTATTTACTGCTCCCTCTGTGGTATAATGTTGTTTTTTTCTATTTTACTTTGTTTCATTTTAAATATTTTTTTTAAATTTGAGAGACGAATTTACATGTATATTTTTATTTATTATCATTTTCTACTTTTAATTAAAATTAAATGAAATTATTGAAAATATAAAATAATATTTTTGTCAACGACTATATATATATATTATGAAATTGAGGTATTTTAATTATTTTTTAATTTCCGTAAAAAATAAAAAATTATCTTTTAAAATGGGACTGAGAGAGAGTATCATTTTAATTCATTAAAAAATTCCTGAACTGAATTTAAATAAAATTTTTCCATAACATACAAAATTAGTTTTATGTGGATCAAATTCATGGGAACTAAACCAATTTAGAGTTTTCATAGAAGAAAAAAATTATTTTTGCACAACGTATTGATAATTGCAAATATATATTATAAAAAAGTATATTTTTAGGTAAATTTAAAGTATAATAAAGAAATGACATATGTATTTAAGGTTTGAAATATTTAACTATTTTATAGTCATAGTCATAGATTACACATGCAAATATAATAAACTGAAATATCTAAAATGTCTTAAGACTTTTGTTAAAACAAAAGCTAAATAAAAGGCATATACCAATTGGATTGTCTCAAAGAGGTTCATTAGCCATCCATCTACGGATCATAGCAAAGCCTTGAGCCCTAAATTGTGCAGCAAAATGGCCTGCTCCCTGCACAAGTTAATTAATTAATTAAGTAATTATTTGATTACTGACTAATTAAGTTTACTGCTATTACTCAAATAATTAAATTCAAAAATTAGAAATATTTTCTTGCCTTTACTGTCGCATATGTCAAGCTGAAATCTCCACTGACAAACTTTCTTGTATATCTACATAAAATGAAAGAAAATACAACAGTAATTTAGAATAATATTATTGCTGTTTATATAAAATCAAAAAGGCATTTCAGTAGTAATGTAGAACTCACCCAGCAACTTCATTACTTACAGACCATGCTCTCCAACCATATTCCAATGGCAAATTAAGAGACTTAATCCATTGCTGTGTTCCGATGTATGGAATTCCTGTATCATGATCCCCGCTGTTCAAAATAAATCAATTAGTTCATTGCTATATATATATATATTTCTTGATTTGTTTGCTTTAAATATTGGTAATTTTTCTTGAAAATTATACTAGAATCAATTTCATCTATAGTCAGTGAATTTAGGTTTAATCGCCAAAAAATAATTAACTTATTTTTCATAACTTAAATATCATTGAATTTATCACATTTTTATAGAAAAGTCATATTGACCACGTCGTAAAACTTATATTCTCATAATGATTCCGTCATAAAACAATTTTTGTCTCACAAGAATACCTTAACTGTTTTAAAATTGTAAGAAATATATTTTTGTTTTGAAAATCTAGAATCTGACATGAAAATGCTTATGTGAATTTAAAATACTTCATATGGCATATTTTGAAAGGTTTTATATTAATATTTCGTTGTCTGTTTCATGATTTTCCTATCAAAGTTATTTTAATTGAAATATTTAAAAATGTGCGGTATTTTATGAGACATATTCTTTTTATTATCAGAGTACAAATTTAATTAATTCAAGTTTAAAGATAAATAATTCTGAAAAACAGCATAGAATTTTTTTTTTAAAAAAAAGGTAAAAATACTAGTAAATTAGAATTTACCTATAAATCAAACCCCGAAGTTTAATGTTGGTGAAATTTTGATGATATTCAAGAACACTTGAAATATCATGGGTGTAGCCACTGTTTAATGTGTCATTACAGTATGACCAAGAAGCTACTGTCCCCTGTTTATCAACATTAAAACTTCCAAATTAAGGATATTGTAATTATTATTAAATATTAACCAAAAAAATTAATATATAATTAATTATTGCAAATAGTATATTTACCTGTCGAACATGAAGAGCTTCTTGAACTTCTATATTGTTTGCCCAGATTTCGCAGACAGCTTGGTAATAATCCTAATAATATACCTTCCCATTAGTACAGCATTGAATGTTTTGCATGAAATATTTGTTATATAAAAAAATAAATATATAAGAAAAGTGTCAATTTATTTTCATAACCATTGACATATATTCTAATAATGATCTGATTTATTTTTAAATATTTTAACTAAAATCATTTTGATAGAAAAATCATAAATCCGACACCGAAATACCGACATAAAATTTTTCAAAACATGCTGCATAAAATGTTATTAATTATTCTAAATCGTCACATCAGCACTATAACTTTGGATGGATTCGTATATTTTAAAAATTAAAGTATTTATGTGGGATTTTTTTTATAACCTAACAATTATAATTACTATATAAATTTAATAGCAGTAGATGAAATCAATCCTATAATAAACCATATTTTTATCCTAAAAATTTTCTTAGCATTTGAGAGAGA